>OX276337.1:19094062-19616124 GCA_946251815.1 Dasysyrphus albostriatus
TCTAAATAAATGAAGAAAAATTCAATTTGAAAATTTAAGTTTAAAAAGTGGTCTTTTTGAAACGAGAAAATAAAGCTTTTCATTGATAACTAACATGCAAGTAAGGTGAGGGAAACTCCCATTAACCAAAAAAGTGTTTTAATATTTACCCGAGGTAGTCACAACCCATTTTAAAACTATGTTTATTCAAAGCTCAGATATTCTTTGATTTTCCTCTTTAAAAAAGTGCTGCCAAGTTGTGTTTGCTGCAGTCGATTATAAATGACATATAATTAGGAGTTGCTCTTTTTTAATTCAGGAAAGGGCTCTCAATAGAATTCGAGTATTTCAAGCATGTTCTGGACATTCTCTGATACAATATAGTTTTAAACGCTTTGAAATATTTTTGAAACTCACCTGAACCGTAAGCTGTCATCAGTTGACACTCTACCTTTCTAATGCTTGTGTTCGGCATTTAACTCTGTCTACTCAGCTATTTTATTTTAAACTTATCGAGTGCACTCTAAGAACGCTCAGAACATACTCAGATAGAAAAAGATACACATATTTGAAAAACAAAATTTTTTTTAAAACTCGGAATCTGCTCCGAACTTAAAGGAAAAAACGCTTATTGCAGTGTTTTTTTAGAATTTTACTAATACAGAAAAATAAATTAAGTGGGCACCTAGAAAGACTCGGACTGCTCCTTTATTTACAAATTACATGAGTTGGACATTTTTTAAATAAATTTTCTCAATTAAGTTTTATGGATAGAAGGTAAAAAGTACATTTTTATCCCCTCCCCACAAAATTTAATCAAAAAGATTTATTTCAAAAATGTCCAACTCATGTAATTTTCAAATAGAAGGTAAGCTAAAAAAAAAAACTGCCCCTTATTGAGAAAACCTATCTATCCCCTAATATTTGAATTGGGAAAAACCATTATAGAAGCGGGGAGACTACAATTTTCGCAGAAGTCACGGCTCTGCTAGCTTTATGGAGGAAGCGATGGCAATGGCGGTTGGTGGAATACCAAAATGAGATAGTGGAAGCTGAGGAAGTCTCTGTTGTTTATGTTTATTGTTTATTTGTCCAGCTCTAGACTTTTCATAACGATCATGATGATGATGATGTTGGTGGTCATGTGGTCGTTCAAGTGAAACTTGAATATGGAATTCACTGGGGGATAATTGTTGTGAGATGATGATGAGAGCTTATCATTATCTTTACTGCAGCCACAGTGATTGAGACACATATGGCCAGCGATGTACGGCGGCGGGTAGATATTGAAATATTTGCGCATTGACATTGGAAATAAAAAAACAAAAAAATGAAGAATTATGCAATATTCATTACTTGCGCAAAAGTTTTCCTACGTAACACGTTCAATTGCGTTCTCGACTATATTTTTAATTATGAAGTGCACAGATCTGTTTTGAGAAATAGGGTCTCCCCCGGATTTTGGATGAGGATAGGATTTATAAGAGATAAGAAAGTGCATATGAACATCGATATTGATTGATTTTTTGACTGGAATTGAATAGAATTAATAATAACAAGCTTTGGGGGCAGTTACATATGAGTATAAAGGTATTTATTGTTGTGACGATGGTGTAATCTAAGCTAGGACCTAACTGAGTGCAAATAAATCACCTTATTTGAGTTGTTTTACTTTGTTTTCAATGATTTGTAATTCGTTGTTTTTTGATATTGTTATGCAATTGGTGAAACTCTCCATAAATCATATTTCCATCGTGTTGTCGTATGCTTTTCATTGTTTTGTTGGAGACCATTGGCAAATTTTGTTTCGCATCATAAGTGTCCTAAACTTTACGCATGAGGAGTTTTTGCCCAATTTTTTTAACTAAAATAGCGGCAACTTCTTCTCCCACCTACACTTATGCAGGTGTCATTCAAAAAGTTGACGTTAACTCCAAAGTATAGATGAACTGTTAAATAACTTTGAATTTAGTGTTGTTAATAGTGATTTTTCGTTATAGTGATGGGCAGACATTTGTTTTTTTTTGCCCAAATGGTCAACTCATTGACTCATTCTGTCCCAAAGTTGTTCGTGGTATTTTCGACGCAGAATACGGTCCATACGTTGATAGCTGTTCATTGTCCTAAATTTAATGGCGTTGATTATTTTTGTTGGCAGTGAAATCATCCTGTCAATACAGTTAGGACTCGTTGACAGACTGCTCACCAACGTAGTGACTGTATACTTATATTGGCACAGTAAAATTTTCTATCATGTCAAGGTCATTTCATCTGCATTTTTTTGAAAAATGGAATATGATAATTAATTAATTATTGATGGTTAGACAGAATTGTGAAACAAACATTATTTTGATAGAAAAAGTGTATTTCGATCAAAATGTCATCCAATTGCCCTAAAAACTAAAACATCTTTCTCCGAAGCAGTACAAAAACAGTAGAATGTAAGATTTTTTAGAAGATTTTTTAATGCATCCACATTGTATTGTTTGATTACACTTCAGTCAATGTCGTGTGACCGTCAACTTAAATAATGATTTATTTTGACAGCTCTCTAGTCTACGTAAATGTCAACCGTCAACGTTTAACGTGGCAATACGTTGACACGAAGTCGCGTTGAAACAGATTACATGTCAATGCAATTTCGGATAACTTTTACCTTATTACGTTATTCGTGTGATCGTCAATGTTTCATGCGTTGGCACGGTCTACGTTGACGTTGACAGATTAAGGTTAAGGTTAACTTCGTTGATGCATGAACATTATGTATGTGGTGCAGGAAAACAATTCCACGGGCATATGCTCCACACGACAGTTTATTCCATCATAAGTAGGAATCTGTTCCACTTTTCAAAGTGCAATTCATTCTAACCAAGAGAGGGAATTTATTGCACTCTTTAGTGAGAAAGATCTCCACTTGGAGAGTGTCTTTTTGATGATATTGCGATGCACAGCTCAAGAACACTCTGTGTGTGTAGAGACTGCCAACTTCAAGTATGCCAATTCTTTCTTCTGGACAGTTCGAAAATTAATTTTTGTCCGACACTTGAGCTCTCAAGTTTACCCCAGCGCCCATCAAAAAAATTATTACAGTCAATGTCAATGCCCTTCAAAATAAATGCGTGTCTAAGGCGGGTTACGTTTTTGATATGTTGCGCTTACGTCAGTCAGCACATGGCTGATTTGGTTTACAGTTTGAACATCTGAACAGCACCAAATTGCTTTGTGGATCCTAAGTTTTGGGAACCTAGTACATACTCTGCCTTATTTATAAGATTTTTTAGGTGGCTGACTAGTTAGACAGTTTTTTAAAAGTGCTTAAAAGTTGAAAATACGCCTTATTTAATAAAATAAAATGTCAAATTTGAGAAAATCTTAGACTGCTGATGACGTTGTCCAAGTAAGACAACTTTAGGCCGAAAGGCATTAGCATTAAGTTATTCTAGTTTAACTTAGAGCGCCCGACTGGGGCCAGTAAGTTAGTTTTAAGATATTAATAAGTAGGCTAGTTTTTATGAATTTTTGTCTAGCTTTAAGATAGTTCTAAGATAATTGAAAATAAAAATGAATTTACAAAAAAAAAAAAGACAACTTTAGGACAACAGTAAAAAAGTTTATTGATAAGTTTTTAGAGTTGGACGACTGTCTAAAGTTAGACAAAGTTTATAAATATGATGACGGTAATACGATTAACTGCAATTCATTAGTGGGAAGCTGTTATCTTTTGTTATTTTTTAAAAATAATAATCTGCCAAGTATATTCTCCTTCTTTACTTAACCTTGAAGTTCCTTAACTCCTACACCCTGAACAGGCTCCATTAGTCATAGATACTAAACGTTGTGGGGACAAACAGAAGGACAGTGAAAATCACCATTTATCAAGTTGTCAGATATGTATATGAAGCTATTATTGAAAATCATAATATAAAAAAATAATCATCATATAAATTTAAGCTAAATTAGTTATTATTTTATAAAAAAAATTTAAATTTAAGCTAAATTAGTAATTATTTTATACCAACAAAAATTTAATAGCATAGTCTTAATTTAGGCAAAAACAATGCATTCTATTCCTACCTTACTAAAATAGTCATTAAAATTATTTAAAGTCGATTATTGTAAAAATGGTAAGAAATAGTTATTAAGCAAATAGTCAATGTTTTGGCCTCAAATAGTTACAGTTTTTGCTTCCTAAACAAAAACATCTCAAAATTAACTAATAAAATATTTAATGATGGGTTTCAATAAAATTTAAACTGACAAGATTCGAAACAAAAATACACAAAAAATGTCAATGTCATACATTAAATTTTTTTTAAAGGTAAACACAAGCTGGTAACAAATATTTGTTAACAGTTCGTTATAGTTCTGTTTGTTGACTTTATCAGAAAACTTCTAGAAACTGGTAAGACCGAGACATATCTATCTTTGGTGTAAAAGGAAACCAGAAGATATTAAAGTTACAAGTAGTCCCGGTGAAGGTGATAGATAACGAATACCTACGATTGTCTGGCAGTCATTGAACTCGCGGATGTATTTATTATTGTTTTTTTAAATGCTTAACCAAAGGGAGCTTCCTGCTTGAAAGAGATTATAACTATAAACGAAGTCGCTTTGAAACGCACAAACATTTATTATTCCAAAATGTATATCCGAACGCAAGGGATTAGGTTCATCAGTTACTTAAGAATTTTAATTAAAAACAACCTAAACTTATTGCGTGGACAGAATGGGAGACAGAGCTGGAGCAGATGTCAAAAATGCTGCAGTAAAAGATAAAAATTGTTTAAATCTTGTAACTGTAGCAGCAGTATTGTTGACATCTATTCCAGCTCCATCTTTTTTCATTTTCAGGCAGTTAAACCACACCTGTTGGGGTTTTGGGGCCACTTAATCGTCTGCCATGTACATTAGTCGTTATAATGGTTTTTTTTTGATTTTTTATATTTGGATGAGCTTAAATCAGCTCCAAATGAAAAAAAAATGTTTCAGATTTTTATTTTCACTATCTATAGTCGCTGTAGGGGTTTAGTTGAATTTCATTTTTTTGTTTTGCATACTTGCATGATTCGCGTAAAATCTGCCAACAAATTCAGAGCATGTAGGATGTAAGTTGAAAGTAGGCAAGAAACAAAATGTCCCCTCCTATCCAAGTGGGGAAAGTATTACCCCCTCACCATGGGATTTTTTTCTTGTATACTTCTAACCTGCATGCTCTCAATTTTTTTTTTTTTTTTTTTTAATTTAACGCGAATCATCTAGCATCCAAAAAACAAAATGCACGACTGGGTCGTACGTACTTGGTCTTATCTTCAAGACGTTGAAGATTTAAGAGAATTATATGTAGGTACAGGCATGGAAAAAATGTTTAAAAACACGAAATATGATATTTAACTAGCGAAAACAGCTTTTTTGAGAATTTGAGACGAAAAAAAGAACGCCATATTAATTTTTGATTGAATATGATTGTGTACAAAAATTAAAATCATTGGAACGGTTTTCTTAAAAAATAATTTCTTACATGTAGGTATATCAAATTCTAAAAAAATTTTCGTATTCAAATCTTAAGTATTTGATTATGTGCACTAAAATAAAATTTCAAAAAATATTGATAATCCCTTTTTGAAATATCGAATTTTCCTAAAAAAAAAATTAAACTTTTCTTTAAAAAATTCAAAAACTTTTCAGTCGATAATAATGAGAAAAATCAAAATAAAAAAATATATTATATGAGAGATACAATAAATAGTTGGTATTTGTAAATTTTCGATAGTTCATCGTTTTAATTTCAGCATACAGAAAAAGTTTTATAAACATCGTAGTAGCCATTTTTAAGAACAAAAATATTGTCTTGTAACGATTTTTTAACATTTGTGTGGAAGGTACCGTTATTTTTGCATAAAAGTAATTTTTTTTCTCAAAATAATTTTAAATTTTATTTTCCTAACGCTCGCACTGTGTTCAATCATTTTAAGGGTAGTCACAACCCCTTTAGTGCGTGCTTATTATAAAAAAAAAAAAAAAAAGAGTGTTAAAAAAAAACTCTCGAATACCGAGTTTTGTAAAAATCGCTTAGGTACCTTTGGAAATTTTTGACTTTCAAAAAACTGTTTTTGACCACGTTTTTAAAAATCTTAACAATTTTGGCAAGAAAAACTATTTATATTGTTTTGTACACACAAAATTATTGTTTTATTTTTATTTGTATTATTAATATTTTTATGAGGTACTTTCTTTTTGAAATACTTTTCTATCTATAGCTTTTACGAAAAGAAATTTATTGATTTTTTTAAGAAAAGTTGTGGGGCCGTTTCTTAAGAAAAAAAAAAATTACAGCGACTATAGTGGAAAAAAATAGTAAGTTTTTTTACTTCATTCAAAGTCGAAATGGGTGATGATGACGACCATAATAGTGTGTGTATTTGCACTTGAAGACCTTAATTTGCACTTCAAGACAAATTTTGTAATAAGTTTCATTAAATTGCTTTAAAAGTCTAAAAACGCATGTGCGGGAACGTTTATCGGTAGTTTTGAGGTCTTTTAAACATCTATTGTTGCCATACTTGGAACCATTTTATCTTTAATTCATAAAGAAAATTCTGTTTCAACGTTTTATAGTTCTTTGTAAATAAAAAAAAACTAATTTATTAGCTGATCAAATTATTCAATTTGAATATGATTTTGAAAATTTCAAAATAAATAAAAGTAAGTAAAAAAAATAAGACTGAGAAATAAGTGACAGCATAAAATATCCTCCTTCCATTTCAGAGAATGATAATGTGTCTGACAAAAACAAATAAAAAAAATTTTAAAAGTCAAGTCAGAAATAAGTAGAAAATAGAAATTTACCAAAATTACTAGCACAAATTTTACCAAATTTCGCTACAAATTCTATAAAAATAGACCAAAATAAAAATTGTATCCCACTACTATACACATAGTACATTTTCATTAAGATGACTGAAAACTGCTGTGAAAATTTGATCATTGACAATGAAAAAAATATAAAAGCAAGTAAAAGACGGTGTTCAAATTGCACTTATAACCCGGATTTTTTACTTTTCAGTATTCACGTCTCGTTCCCACTCCTTCATTGAAGTGAGATTTTAATACTGAAACGTAAAAAATAAAATATTTTCAGCCCAATATTAACACCGTCAATGAAAAAAGCAGTAATTGTTCTGACGAATGCATTTGTCAAAAGTCTTTGAAATGCCCAACGATTTTCTGTCAATTATAAGGACACAACACACAAATGGCATTGAACTGGTAGTTTTTTCGTTCAAAGACCAAATTGTGATCTGTAAAACTACAAATGCCAATTTAAAGAAAAAAGCAAACCAAGCATAGAAACTTCACAATCAGTACCAAAGGTACTTAGCTTTATTTCTATCGCGTAGGTAGTTAATTACTCATAAGTCATAACATTTCAGTGGAAAAAAAAAACTTTTAGTTTCGATTTCTTTTTATGTCAAAATTATACACAAAAAAGCTCACTGAAAAGCTTGGAAATGTTTAAATTGACAGTTTGTATTGTAATTAAAATCAATTATTACCTATAACGTATGTCTATGGGTTACAATTTTTTCATTCACAATATATTCAAACTTTCCTTTTTCATCAATGTCTTCAACAAACAAAACAGCCCACAATATAAAAGTGTTGGTGCTGGTCGACCATAGCAAAAAGTATGATCATCATTCATAACATAATAATGTAATTGTATTTATTTTTTTTTTCAGCCTTCCCCAGATTGTGTAATACTACTACACCAAGTAGACGTCATCAAATTTTATTACTTTGCTTGACCGGCGTCTCACTATTTACCAGACATCACTTATTATGAATATTGTATTGGTATTTTTACTTGCGCTATAATAACGAGTATAGTAGAAACTATAAAGGCAAGTTATACGGTCGATACAGAAACTCACATGCGGCAAGCTCCATTAGCACACTCGAATCTCTGTGGATCAATAATTTTCAGCAATAGAAAACATTTATTATATTTGGTATCTTTTATATATTTATTTATAAGCATAAACTCAAAATTCAAAACCATCACTTAATAGACTTAAAAATAATTGTGTTTAAAATAGCAGCGATACCTTGCAACCCACATTTGGGTATAAAATTAAAGATTGAATGCGCATCAATTTGAGTATCACATGTTAAATTGTGGGTCGACAATTCAAATTGTGTTCACTTTTTTGCAATCACATGGTCAATGGTTATAATCATAATACGCCATGCTCTTCAATTAAAAACTTTGCAACAATTAATGCCCCATATTTGATTATTTTTCTTTTTAAGTCACATTGATTCAATTAAATTATTTAATAACAACAACAAAAAAAACAAAACTGCGGTATCAAAAAAAAAAAGTATTGATAAATAACCGAAATGCAGCGGAAAAACCGATTTTTTCTTGGACAAACTTGTCAACTCTTAACAAAAAAGGACTTAGGCAGTAGCGGATTTATATTGCAATATATTAGGTTGGGATTCACAGTATATTAGGGTGGTCCTTATATTGTTTTTTTTTTTTCAATTCTTAGATGGAATGGCATCAAATGTCTCTAAATAGTAACAAAAAAAAAATTCCTAAGTTTTTCAGATTTCACTTCCTTCTCCCTTTTTTCACTTTATTGCAGGTAGGTACTAATAATGGGGTATTCTTATAACACGTGAAAAAAAATCAGACCGTTTATGTAGATTAGATTCAGACGTGAAAAGAATCGTATTTGTGGGGGGGTCTATGGGGAAATTTTCAATTTTCGACTCAAAACAGAAATAAATTAATTTAAAAAAAAAAATGGGACTACTTACAATGCCACGCTACAGCTTTTTTAAAAGCTACGATTACATCCTATAATATGTTTTCTAAATACAGTTTTTACTGTAAATAGGTTTTGAAAAAAATATGTAATTGTCAATCTTAAAAAAAAATATATATAGTTTTTTTTTATTTAAACTTTGAAAATAATTTTTTCAAAAACTATTTACAGTAAAAGCTTTATTTAGACAGCACTTTATACATAAAATGGTTTTGTGGCTTTAAAAAAGTTATAGCGTGGAATTGTTTGTGTTCTGTTTTTTTTTTTTTTAATATTTTGAACTGCGATATGTAGGTACTATACGGCAAGTTATGCAAAAAATGGAAAAAGCTTGGTACAAAGCGGTTTTTGGTGATTCTGCCCACACGTTTTTATTTCATTTTTCTTAGAATTTTTAAATACAATTTTTTTCTCGCAATTTTACAAAATCATATTTTTCTCCACAATTTTTCTAAAAAAAATCAGTAAATTTCTTTTGGTAAAAGCTCTCTTTGGACGGGAAACCATTTTTCAAAAAATGGTTATCAATGGTCCCTTTCAAGGAACCAATTTTTTATTTTCTATTTAATTCAAAACGGTACTTCAGATTTCAAAAGCGTTTTTTATTCAGAAGCAGTTAAAAAGTTTTTTCTTACCAAAATTTTCCAAAAAATATTTTTTGAATTTTTAAAAATTGTTCAAATACATATTTTTAGAAATCAAATAATTTGAAAACTACATAATTGATTTTTATAAAACTCGGTATTTAAAGGTTTTTCAACACCTCCTAATTTCTAGAAAAAATTTACTTTTACATTTTTAAATGCACATAAATAAATACCTAAAATTTGTATAAAAAAAGTTTTCCTTTAAAGTAAAGAATAAGAATTTTATATATAAAAATTATTTAAAAAAAACCCGCTTAAACGATTTATATTTTTTTGTCCATACAATCATATTAAATAAAGAATTAAGATGGCGTTCTTTTTTTCATCTCAAATTCCCAATGATATTTTTTTAGCTCATTCAAAATTTACATATCGTATTTCATGTTTTAGGCAT
Source organism: Dasysyrphus albostriatus (assembly GCA_946251815.1). Taxonomy (NCBI): domain Eukaryota; kingdom Metazoa; phylum Arthropoda; class Insecta; order Diptera; family Syrphidae; genus Dasysyrphus; species Dasysyrphus albostriatus. The sequence goes on from OX276337.1 coordinate 19,103,917, forward strand.
TTTTCTCTCATTATTTCCATTTCTTTACATATAATTTTCTTAAAACCTCAGCGCCTTGAACATAAGAGCAAGTGGGTGCATTTAATTTTTCTGTTTTCATCCAAATTTTTAAAAAACTATCCCTCCCGCTTGAACGGGGGAAATAGAACCCCCTCCAATACGTTTTTTTTTTCTCGTCTGAATTTAATCAATTAATTTTAATTTTATATTTACGTGTTATTAGAATAGCCCTAACCGCATAATTAGTACCTTAAAGTGAAAGTTTGGGAGACAAATGGGGTGAAATAAAAATCTGGAAATTCTTGGATATAGATTAATAAAATTTGGTACTTCTTAGGTGTAAATAGAAATCCACACAATTTATCTTCATTAAAAATTATTCAATAGAAATTTGGTACACTAAATGATTTTAATACGGTACTGCCTATTTTTTGATCTTTTAAATAGTTAAAAACACAGCTTGGTCCAAAATTTCAGAATGATAAGTTTTAACCAGATTTAAGTAATGTCTTTAAATGTGTGCTTAAATGTATTTTATAGGTACTTTCATTCGAAAGTGATGTCAAAACCTCAAGACAAAAGTGTACAAAGTTTAGAATAGCTAGCCCAAAATGTTCAACAATGTTCCGAAGGGATTTGTCATAATTTAAGTGTTATTTTCCAAAAATTGTATTGACAATTTTTTATAGATCTGTTATACCTATCTAAAAGAATTTTGGCAATTTTGACAGTTGGAAGTAGTTACCAATGAAATTTTAGATCAGCTATGTTCAAAGAAAGCAACCAGGGAAAATTTCAACAACATATAAACTATTACCACTTTATTAAAAGTTATTTTTGAATATTTCAAGTTTTTGAGTAATTTAACTTTCAAAGTTGTCAAAATCAAATTCGTTCACATCAAATAAATTTTAATAAAAACTTAAATAAGTACGAATCCCTTGAAAATATTGCTAAGATTTAGGACTAGTCCCTTTCGAACGTTGCTCAAGAATTTAGCTAGCCTTTCAATAGTTTGTACAGATCTACATATATTGGAATTATTTTCATAAATGTATGTACCTAAAAGTATTAATTCAAGTACTGCACATATTTAAGAACATTTAAAACATGAACTTGGCTCAGTTATCCTTTATCTTTTTTAAATTTTGGACTCTGTCCTTACAAAGGTAGTCAGCGTTCCCATACCGTTAAATGTACCAAATTTCATAAATTTGAATGAAGAATTGGTGTGCTAAATGATTTTTTCGCCAAACGTTGTTGACATCACTCCCAACGACATATCGCCCAGATTCTGAAAGTGACATATCACCCAAAAACCTTAAGAAGAAATTATTCGTAGCATTTTATTTAAAATTTGGGTCAATACTGCCATTAAATTTGGGCGTTACGAAATTTTTATTTGGCCTTGTGTCATAACACTATTACCCAAAAAAAATTATTTTTATGTGATCTGTGGTCTAATATTTGAAAATTTCCCAAATTCCGGGGTTTTTCTTTATTTTTTTTCCTTACAAAAATTCAAGTTTTTTCGCAGAAACGTACCTGAAACAAAAAAAAAAATATATAAATATCGACATAAAGCATGAATTTAAACCACATTCATTTTGAGCAGCATTTTCCCGGACAACATTTAACTCAGATAAATTTATAAACAAAAAATGTTGAATTTCTAATGCGTGAAATAATAAACCCCCTGTACTCACTACGAACTTATGAATAAAAAGTAAATTAATATCATTAGGCTTAAAGTCATAACAAATGTCAGATAACTTCACATTGCAAATTTTAAATAGTATTATTTATTTTCAGCAGTAGATACATATTTTGAATATACCTTCATCTATCTATGCCAGTTGTGATGATATCCCCTATGAGTTATGCAGTGAAGTGACGCATTCAATATTGCAATTAATGTACCTTTTGAAATATGGCGCCATTTTTAACGTAACCAAACCAAAACTGGTGAATTAAATTAACATTGCGGAAGGTTCAGGTAATTCACCTTTCTCATTACACATTTATGGTTTATACATACAATAAAACACCCACGTAAGTTTTTATCTGGTATTTATTAATTCTTGATACAAAATAAAAACAATATGAATAGGTATCATTTGCATGAATTCGTGCTGAATTGATAAGAATAATATGAGTTAATTTTGAATCAAGGAAATTTTAGTGCAGGTGCAACCTAAATCTGGTTTCTTTTTTTATTATTATTTTTGAAGAAGATTTTAATTAATTTGTTTGTTCTGTAATTTTAGATCAATTAATATCCATATTGGGTATTTATGTACAACAACAAGTTTCAATATTTTTGTTGAGTAGAAAGTAAAGATCAAATACCACAGGAGGTTAAGGCAGCTTATCGTTGGCTAAGAGTGTAAAGCAGCTAACTCCTATTTTGCATTTTTTACAAACAAGTATTTTAAACAAAGTGTCAACACTCGTTATTGCTAAATTCAATGAAATTGAAAAGATTTGATAGACTTTTGTATTTTTAAGCAATTTTTGAAGTGTTCTGTAATGGTAAAAAAATGTGGACTTAGCCACTTTACACTCTAGGCCGACGTTATATTAATCATTAGGCTAAATTTAGTATGCATAAAATGATAATACAAATTGTAATTGCATCGAAATTCTTTCTTTCATTCATTATTAATGATTTGTCCAATACCAGTACCGGATCTAGGGGGTTAGAAGTACTACGGAAGGACATACATTTTCACATTTTAATAGTGTTTGCAAAAAAGCTTCGGAAGTCGTTCCGGGCTCCTTTTTTTTACTAATTTCTAAAGTCGATTAAAGTTCCATCAAGATTTCATTAAGTTCTTGCCAGAAAACGATTGTACGTACTATGTACGTACTTTTGCAAAAACCTAACTGAAATTAATACGTAATAATTGATTTCTGATGGGGGAATCTTTAGACGAAAAATAACCTTGGACTTTTGTTTGGCCTACGAACTTTTTTTTTTGTGTTTTATTTCCAATGAAATTTAATCTCATTTGTTGTCAAAACAAATGCATTTTATTTTATAATTAACTATACCTACCTACCTAACTTCCATGATGAAATTTAACTTTGAATTAGTGTTGTAAACAAAATGTTTGTTATATTTTCTTATTTTTTAAATAAAACTGTTTTGAATTCTGTGATACTTCGCCGTCCAAAGATAAACCCCTACCCCACTTAGTACTTAAAAAAAATGTTGAAGTAAAAGAGATTGAAAAATATTATTTTGAACCTTAAATGTTGCATTTATACAAGATGAATTATATTCATGGTGATATTGAATGGTATTCCCGGTCATTATATTTAATATTCAATATTTCTGTTTCAAACGTTTTGTTTGTGTTATTTCGTGAGTAAGTCTTACCTAATAACCAACAACGAACGTAACGATTTATTTCAGCATAACCCATAGGTACTCTTAATAGAAAATCACAAGCCATGGCTGCTAGAATAGATGCAGACTGGTTGCCTTGTCGCTAACAGGACAGATGCGATAACCTTTTTGCTTTTTTGATTTTTGTTCTGCTGCTTCAATATCTTGGATTTTTTATTTTATTCATAAGAAACATAGGTATCAAAACCTATAAATAAAAAATTGAAATAATTTATAAAAATAACTGCGGAAATACGTTATAAATGACTAATGAATTTAATTTGATTAATTTAGTAAAATAAGCAGAACTAACATTATTTCTGTGAAAGATACTAAGGCGAATTGCGATATGTCACTTCGGCAATGATTTTCAATGTTTTTAGGTTTGGTGTAAATAAATAAAGGATAAATATTTCAGAGAAACTCTAAAACTCTGTCTAAAATCTTCCTTGAGAGCAAAATATTCAGTTTTGGATATAAATATTGGGCTAGTTGGGCCACGGGGCAAGTTAGAAGACGCTAATATCTCAAAAACCACAAGAGCTAAATGAAGACGTTCATACACAAATGAAGCATACGTAACAACCCACAAGTGCTTAACTGTTTTAAGGCACCAAAAATAAGTAGGTATCACTGAAACTCATCATTGAAAATTTAGTTTTTCAGTTTTGAGGAATTTAATGAAGAAAAACCATTTATTATTTTGTCGGACAGATAAAAGTTGAGATAAAATTAGTATTTGTAGCTAAAAACTAAATTTAAAACAGGCCCCACCTTCCACCCAAAAAGATTTTGAGTATTTCAATGATCATTGGTAGGATCACGGAAAGAATGAATCAGATCACGAAAAATGAGCTGCAAATTACGAAAAATGAATCTCAATTTATACCTTGGCTCGGAATTTTGTAATTTAAGACTATTTGTTTGCAATTTGCAAAACTGAGCAAAATGAATATATTGGTACTCAAAAATCGTAAATCAACACTCCTACGTATCAAAAATCCAAATATAATTAGTGTTTTTGAAAAAAAAAATTATTTCTGCTCAGATATTAACAAAAAACCCTTGTTCATTTGCAGTACAATATATAAAGTGTTACTTTGATACGCTATAACTTCAAGATTAATAAGCCTACAGAGTTCGTCAATAGCTGATTTTTAAAATAATTTTATTATCTAAATGTTAGTTTTTCATAATTCTGTTGTTAAAAAAAATTTCATCGAGTTGTTGAACAAAAATCAAATCACATTCTTTTTAAAGATGACGGTCTTCCCCTTACCCCGGACACCACGAAAACCTGAGAGTGAGATTTTAATTAAATTTGTTGACAAAATTTACTCCATCGTGAAATTCTTGCATGGTTTTCTCAGAATCTATTGCTTGTATGAAAAAAAAGTATGTTAATATTTTTTGTGTAGAATTACATAAGCTTCAATTTGTATCATAAAATTTTTTTCAAAAAAAACCTATGGTTTTCGAGAAATTAAGAAAAAACTGCAATTAACCCCTTTAACCCCCAAACAAATTTAACCCCGGCTCAAATTTATGGAACTTTTTAGGAAATGCTTAAGACGTTAAAACAAAGCTCTCCACCAAAATTCAGCTTTGTCTGAATTTTTTCGTAGTTTTACCATTTTTTTGTCTAAATTTCCTGGGCTAGTTAATGATTATAGATACATGCCATGTTGTGGTGCTTCATCTCTCGAGAGTTAAATTGCGACAAGAAAGTGGTGATTTACTAATATTTTGTTGGTGATTCTCATGGAGTTGCAAACTGCGACAAAAAAAAATGTAAATCAGTGATTGTGCAATGCAAATTACTCAATATTCTTGAATTTGTGAATTTATTTTATTGGGAAGTAAATTATGTCATAAAAGTAGTATTTTGCTATAAAAAGTACAAGCTTGAATTATGAATTTTAATTGCAAATCACGAAAAAAAATAAATTTTGTAAATTACTACGTTTTGAATATTAAATTACCAGTTTTTGTATTAATTTGACATCAATATGCCTTGATTTACGAATAAAACTTGATTCGTAAATTGCAACTGCAATTTTTTCAATTGGTGATTTTTCAATTCTTTCCGCGTTGGTAGGGTAGTTCAATACTTAAAATAATCAAATTTTTGGGTAAGCAAAAAACCTGAATTTTTTAACAAGTTAAAGAATTGTGTATCTATGTATCTATTCTACATATGTGCGAAATTGCAAAATGTTTTTTTTTTTTAATGACGGAATATCCAGGTGATCGTGAGTCAAAAATAAAATTTTTATATTGAAAAATAATATGGCCACAAACCTACAATTCCAAAGAGTAAGTAGAATATTATTTTTGAATGTTGTTATAGATGTGTGAGATGGGGAGTATAGTTTTAGAGTTTACAGTTTGAGCTTGAGATTAAATAAAGTTTAAAATGACAACGTTTATGTCCTTAATTGAATATCTTTTTCCACTTTTTAGACTATTTGACTTTGGTCCACTTTACCCCATTTATTAGTGGCGCAAGTAAGACCACTTTGACTTGGACTTAGTGCATTTGAAGCATTCTGTTTCTTCTGCTTAAATATTATTATTAGTTTTTTCAATTTAAATAAAAAGTCGAAGTTGTATTTTTTCTATGGATTCTACTTTTAATGTTATATTAAAAAATCAAAAGAAGAATTGATTGTTTTTTTTTTTTTTTATTGAGTTAAAAAAAAAACAATTTTCAAGGTTTATCAACTATCAGTTTGATGATTGACAATTGTAACAGGGGTAAAGGATTAGTTATAAAAGTATAAACTTGTGAATTATATTTACCTATATTTATAATTGAATGGCCAATTTCGAAAAGGTCTCTGAAAATTTAAAATGTTCAGGCGGCAATGCAAATAACTAATTATTTTTAAAAGCCTAGTTTAAAATTTAAGAAAATTATTTTTGAGATACATGACAACGACAGTAAACATACTAAAGATGTCCTTTTATTAACCATAATAGTTGCAGGGAAGCATTATGATGACATTGATATAAATGACTGTATTTGTGAAAAAAATTCGAGATGTGATAAACAAAACAAATTAATTTTATATCTGAATAAATCAGTTTTCTGAGTAATACATTTGATTGACTTAAAAAAAAATTCCAAGCAATTAAAACCTTTTCGTCTTGTGTTATTTCTTCTGGTTCCACATTTCGGGACCCGTAAACAAATTATTTGCGATCAAATCTCAAAATAAGAAACATTTAGCTGAAGAATTATTATTGATTTAACTCAATTATGAGTTATGACCTTATGACCACTCATCTTCAAAGCCACTAAACAAAATTAAAAAGAAAATCTTGTTCTTTGAATTACTAGTGAAGTGCGTTTATTTCTTAATTGTTTCAAACCTTTTATTTATTTACGATTTCAACTGATTTTCTGGTTAAATAATTTAAGATTTAGGAATTGATTTTTTATAATAAATTGGCTGCTTATTAAGTATAACAAATCATAGAGTGCAAAAATAGCAACAGTGTTCCATGGAAAAGAATAATTCGTGAGTTATGACTATCTTCATTTAGAATCTTAAATGACATTCAGCATCTCTCCTAATAGAATCTGATGAAAACTGATACACAAATTCAATTCAAATCAACTTATTTCTTACAAATCTTGTGTAAGTTCCCCATTTTACGACACACAAATAAAAATAGTCAAAAGATGGCATTGCTTCAAAAGAGAAATTGATTTGTGAATTTGTTTCAAAATGGCGTCTTTAAGGGTAGCTGTCTTCACTTAAATTTTCATAAGCTTTTTTAACGAAATATATATTTTTTTTTCTCAAAGCTTTTATTTGTTTTATTCTGTTTAGATTCAAATATCTATGAACAAATTACAATAATTAAAATGATTCTTCCTTAATAAAAATCAATTTTGTGGTTTGAAAAAAATGTTTGTCAAATAAAAAAAATTATTTAACTACCAGAGCCAATTTAACTCTGGGATTTACGCTCGTCCAAGGAATTTTTTAAACCCCCAAGTGACAAAATCCTTATATTTTGCCTTTGTTAGGCCTCTATGCTTGAATACGGTGTTCAGGTTTGGTGCCCTTATCACCATATCCACGTTCAACTTGAAGTCGTTCAACGCAGATATAAAGTGGTTTTCAACAGGGACGCTACAAAAGTAGAGCGAAAGGGACAGCAAATGACGCCATATTTCTTGCCGCTCTTTTGACATTTCTCTTCAGTTGGGTTTTCCATTTCATGATGGAAACATATACGAGCCAACAACCAGTCGAAATTATTAAAATTTACCACCGAAATTCGGAGTCAGTGGCCTCAACGTTAAGAGCGCTACGTCCAATTTATGGTCGTCATAATCGACCTAGCAGATCAACAATTGAGCGTCTAGTGGAAAAATTTGATTCCACAGGCACACTACAAAATGTTCCCGTGCCAGTGAGACAAAGAAGTGCCCGTAGTGTCGAGAATATTGCTGCCGCTGAGGCTTCAGTTGCAGAAAGCCTAAATGTGTCTCTCACACGTCGTTCTCAAGTTTTGGGCATCTCTGTGACGTCGTTGTGGAGAATTTTGCGAAAAGATCTTGGCCTACATCCTTACAAGATTAAATTGACGCAAGAACTGAAGCCGCTTGACCACCAGAAGCGTCGTATGTTCGTGAATTGGGCTGAGAAACAACTTGAAAATGATTCGAATTTTCATGAAAAAATCATCTTCAGCGGCGAAGCTCATTTCTGGCTGAATGGCTTAGTTAATAAACAAAATATGCGGTATTGGTCAGGCAGCAATCCACACGTACTCCATAAGTCATCATTGCATCCCGAAAAAATTACGGTTTGGTGTAGTGTGGTTAAAGGGCGGGCGGCGTCATTGGGCCGTACTTCTTCCGTGATGATCAAGACCGGCACGTTACTGTGAATGGGGATCGCTACCGTTCAATGATAACCGAATATTTTTGGCCTCAATTGGATGATATGGACTTGGAAGACATGTGGTTCCAACAGGACGGCGCCACAAGCCACACAGCGAATGTTACAATCAATTTATTGGAAACCAAGTTTGGAGAACGTGTTACCTTACGAAATGGTCTAGTCACTTGGTCGCCTCGGTCATGCGATTTGACGCCGTTAGACTATTTTCTGTGGGACTACGTCAAGTCTATGGTCTATGCCAACAAGCCAGCGATGATTGATGAACTTTGTACGAATATGGAACGTGAAATTGCACCAGTATCGGCCGATTTATGCTTGAAAACCGTCGAAAATTGGGTTCAGCGTCTGGACTTCTGCAAGCGTGATCGTGGTGGCTATGCAAAAGAAATCGAGTTCCATACATAATGGCATCGAACGTACTTTCACAGGAATAAAGAATTTCATTGATATCCAAAACCGTTTTTGTTTTATTTAAATAAAACTTTTGTAGCGCTCTTATTGGACAACCCGATATATTAAATTTGCCTAAGATAGGATGATCCATTCATAATATCCCTTACGAAAACCGCCTTAAGCTGATAAATGTATAAGCCCTGAGTAATCATCGTAACAATGCTGACCTATTTTTCTTACACCAGTTATTAACTGTGGATATTGACTGCGTAGACTCGTTTCGTAATGTAAAATGGAACAGAAATCAAAGTCGTCTAAGATCAATATCACTCTTTTAGATACCCTTTCACCGAACTGAATACCGGCAAAATCAACCTCTCTCTCACAAGAATGCTGAGAAAACCCAACAATTCAACGGTTTTCAATTTGAGTCGTTCAAAAACTGCCCCCACGAATGATCTCCAATTACTTTCCTTTTCAAACATTCTAGTTACGCTATTTTTATACTAATCTCACTTCCCAAAGCAAAAGTAAACAAAACTAAACAAAACTTCAAACTATCCGCAATTATAACTTCGTCATGTCATATGATTTCCGTGTATTCGTTTGTTAACTTTGGAACACTGTAGTGCCCCCTTATCAATTATAGTTCTACGGTTCTACCTCTAGAAACATTTGTGACTCACTGATGATCAAAAGTAATCATTGGAACTCTACATTATCAAATTAAAAATAAAAGTGAAAATTTCAAATCCGTTTGCATTGGAAATCGATTTTGATAAAAAAAAATAAAAAGTTGTATCGTTTACAATTTTTCTCATAGCTTTATTTCAGTTGTTACAATTATACCGAAAATATTAACTGTTTTTAATTTTACTTAAATTACTTAAAGCTTAGATATTTGGACTATTTAACTAAGTAATTAAATAACGGTACACAATTTCAGTCTTTCTGTAAAACTTGTTCTTTAAAAAATATTTTGAATGATTTCGTTTTATTTCTTTTTTTTAACAATCGTATTCAATAATAAATAGATATTTGTAATAATTATATATTAGCTAGGTATATAATAACTAGGATGAAGATCTTTTCTTTCACTTATTTTCTAGAATCACAGTTTACAAGTCTAATCTTAAAGACTTATTCTCTCAAAGTTTGATGATACTCTTTATGAAATTAGCAACTAAATTTCTGTAATTCATTAGTTGTGTGAAAGCTAAATGGCGGTGGTGGATCTTTGTCCTTTTCGGTTTCGATATAGGGTACTTGTACAACAAATACCGTCGTCGTTGACGGTGAATAATGCTTCTCAATTACTGTTTCATAACTCGGAGGGGCAAATTCACTGTATGAAGGTGCTGGACTTGGTGGTTGTTGAAGATCATCGAGGGATTGCGTTACATTCCTACGACCGCATTTACGATCCGAACATGCCATCAAACTGAAAAATGCCACCAATGCAAGGAACGTTGACACGTACCATGTTATTGTTATTGCATCCATTGTCGTTTGTGATAGATCGGAAGGTATTCTCGATGAAGCTAAGGAAATAATCAAAAATTTAGTTATTCTATCATAAATACAAAATTGCACAAAACTTACGATTAATTACTGTAATGTCTGTAACGTTACGCAACGTTTTATCTGCAAGCCTTGCCGTGACTCTGTCCTCACTGTAATTCAGCAAGTAGATCTGAGCATTTGTATGCTTCGTCGCTGCCAGAACTGAAATAAATAAAATAATTTTAAATGCAGGTCGATGAAATAAATTCAATAAAAAAAGCTTTTATTTCAAATACATCTACATATGTACAAAATTCGATAAAAAATGATAGGGATAATAATTAACTTTTGTGATATCTAATCAAACGGAAATGTTGCTTATCATAATTGTTTTGCTTTGTTTATATGGGCACGAATGTAGGGGATTCGCACGCATTCTTAGATATCCCAATAACTTGAAGTGGTCAACAAAAATCTTGTTAGTAGGTACTTGAAAGTACCTAAGTCCGTTGATTTAGTCATGAGTGGGTACTTAAGGAGGGTTTGGAACTTCGAGAACTTTTGTTATGGAAAATTAAACAATTTATATTTATGTAAGTTATTTTCTGCACAGTAACTGCTTAGGACTAAATCCATATATTTTAATTTTAGACGCGATCAAATAGAAATAGCCATTTGTTTATGCTCAATAGCTCAAAATTTTGTAAGTGTATAAAACTTCAATTCAAGGCTTTTAGCTAAGCAACAAAAGCAGAGTGCTGCAAAACTTGAACTTTGTTTCCTGATTGGATCACTTAAAAATTCAACTCATGCAATTGAGTTTTTTGTGTGATTAGAAAAACACGAACGGAAATAGGAAGATATATACCTATATTTGAGCCCCATAGTTGGAAACATTCCATGTTTGCCAATTCAGTGAAATTTGTAAGACCTCTAAAGTAAAAAGTCATTCATTAACAGTATTAATGGCAAGGACATACGAGGTGCGGAGATAGCAATGTCATTAAGTGAATTTGCTGATATTTTCTCGCAAACCATCTAGCTCCAAATTGGTGATTTATTTTGCCAGTTAATATTTCTTGAGCGCTCAATAATTTTCCTCAATTTTTCTACAAAGCAGGGGAATTAAATATAAACAGTATTCCTCACATAGACGTCAAAACAACTCTCTTTTTCTTTTCTTCTTATGTAATTTACTGCGACAAGAAATAATTGAGCAAGCGAATACAAAAAAATTCTGTCTCAGTTTTTAAGGCGAAAAGTGAGGAATTTTTGAGAGGAACCTTGTTTATATTACTGAGTGCTCTGAGTTCTCTGAGATATCAGAAATATAAACTGGCTAATTCTTTAACTAGCGGTCTATCTGTCTACAGTATAAATGTCAAATCACAATGACATTTCACGCCATTTGCTAAAATCTTCGCTTTATTGACGCCATTTGCAAAAACTATGGCATCTTCACATAATACCTTGTTTGGTTTGACGCCATTTAAAAACTGTGGCACATTCACATTATGCCTATTCGGCAATGTGAAATTTTCATCTGGCTCAAACTTGAGTCTTTTCTTTAATGGGTTTTTGAGAGCAAATGTTGAAAACACATCTATTATGATATTATTTTTGCCCCACCATTTACCTGTTTTTGTAAGTACTATACGCTCAGGCTTAAAACAAAATGGCGAACTTTTTATTCAATTTCTTTTACACTCCACATACAACTTAAAGTAAAGCTTTCAATTAAATACATATAAAAACAAAAAAAGCCATAGCGTAACCCTAACAGTGTTTAAATTTATCTATTGGAAAACCTTTTTCTATACAAAATAAGCACCATTGAAAAGTAATCGATAAAATTCTTTTTTTTTTATTTTTACTTAAAAAAGAAACAAGTTTTTAATACTTTTTCACTGGTCAATATTTAAATGTCTATTTGTATTTCATTGTAAATAAAGAGAAACCATCAGTTGAAACGTCAGCTCAGGGTTTTACGATGTTAAGGTCGGTGATTGACTTTTTTTGGATAAGAAAGGCCTTTGAACGGTAAAAAAAAAAAAAAACCCAATCAAGTCTGTGCTTTATTTTTTTAATTAAAAGATATGACATACATATATGTATGTACTCGTATGAGTCAGGTGCACTGAAAGGTATCCGCTATATTCTGTTTCCTTTGTAAAAAGGCGACATTACAAAAATAGAAGACAATAATATATTAATCCATTTATCTATCATTGTCATTGTATATATTAATGCGATCCCAAATTATTATTTTTATTTGGTGGTTTTATTCGTGATAAAAAAATTGAGGGGAAACCTTGTGATATTTGAATTTCTTTATTATTATTGTTTTTTATTTCTATTTTTTTTTTTTTTTTCTAAAAAAAAATATATTACATGTTTTTAACCAAATTACTTTCACTATTTCATTGAACTAGCTAATTTCATAGCTTATTAAAACCAATGAGCTTTTATTCATAGATGAGATTATACACTTCTTCCTGATGATAAATAAATTAATGTTTGATGTAAAACAACTGTTTCAGAAGTTTTGGAATCGATTTTTCAATCATTTAGATAACTGTCAGGGGAATAAATATTGCTTGTTTAAGATATTACTAACAATAAAGGTAAAAAATAAGAAAGTGTTGAAGACAAAGCGGAGCCTTGTGGCACACCAGAACTAATTTTATGGATATCAGATTTAAAAACATCTAAGGCAACTTGAATTTCAGGGTTTGACAGCAAGCATTTTCCATAAGATGCCCTGGTGTGCCTAGCTTCTTTTACTCTGGTAAGTTGGCTAAGTAACGTTTGAAACCAACTTATTTCATCTTGATTGACTTTATATAGCATAAATTATACGACAAATTAATCTTTGGTTTGACACTTTTGGCTTCTTTTTTTCATACAAGGATTCTCATGCCATTCAGAACTATGTTTCTTATACGTTTTATCTATGACACTATCGAGGAAGAACAGTGAACAGTAAAAGTTCCTAAAAGACTGCTGATACCTTTCCAGATGGTAGGGTTATAAGAGAATTGTAAATTTTTGTAAATGCAGTCATCAAAAATAATTCATTGAATTCAATTAAAAGATTGCATTTATTGAATTGTTCACAAGCACAATTTATTTGATATGAAAAATTTCCCTAGCAATCAATTGAATGCAATCTTTTAATAATGCCCGCACTTTTTGCACTCTTTTGTATTCTTTGAATTTTTTTTACTCCTTTCATAGATCTTGCGGGCTAAAGCCCTATTTAACGTTTTCTCTACTTACATCATGACAACATTGCAACTTTGCAGGAAATTGAAAAGAATAAAAAAGAATGCAAAGGATAAAAAAGAATGTCAAAATAATGCTTGAATTCTCAAAAGATTGCATTTAATATTCATATGGTTACTGTAAAATGAATAGGAAAATAATATTTATGTCAAATGAATGGTGAAGGCATAATTTGAAATAAAAATCTTAAAAGTGAAATTAATTAAATACATTTTTTTGATTTAATTCATTGAAGATTGCATTCACAAAAGATTGCATTCTCTTACAACCTGCTAGTTGGCTTCTTCATTTTCCATATAGTTTTCTTGAAAATATTGTTTTTAACTGAGATATTTGCTCACAAGAAATTAGCTGAAATGATACTATGAATAAACGTGCCTAGAAACTAGTTATGTAAGATCATCATTATGTGAATACAAATGTGAGATTAATGCGTTCCTAAAGGCTGAAGCAAACAATAGAAATTGCATGAAAGCATTATTTTGTCATCGAAAAAACTTTGTTAGAGCTGGATTCCACATTATTTGCCAAAATCTCAACAAAAAATGTTTTAGCTAGCCCCACGGTCGTAATAAATAATTAGCCATATCAGAATCGATTATAACCGGAAGCCTTTTACGTATCACAAAAATATCACAGAATCCATCTTAGTGGAAATTTTGTACAAATAGCCCCTACGAACTGATTCGGGATAACGTAAGAAAATACTTCGTGTACAGAATTGGGTTGTAACTATTACATTTTGTAATTGATTACAATTACATATAATCAGTAACTGACTTTTGTCAATTACAGTTACATGTAATTTTTAATTTGAAATGTTCAATTAAAATTAAGTACATGAAATATGTAATTGAAAACGTTCATTATTAATTGTTTTATGTAATTGGAAAAAAGTAATTAAGGATCTAAAAGCAATTTAAAAAAAACTGTAATTGATAACACAAAATGTCAATTACATTAAACAACACAAATGTAATCAATATTTTTTGTAATCAATTACATTTGTTTGTTAATCATTATATTACACTTTATTAATAATTTTTCACTTTTTTTCTTTAGAATGTAGGAATTATTATCACAAAATTACTTCTTTTATTTAAACTTTTCAATGGACAATAACAACAACACTCTTTATCCCACGATAAATCTTAATGTTTTTTTTATAATAAATACGCATTATTATTAAGGGAGTATTATATATTAATATTGTAGAGTGTAGACTGTTCCTACTAAATGTAAGGATTACAGGAAAGGATTACAGGAAATTTTAAAGCCCCTTAATAATAATTTAAAGATAAAAACCCTTCAGATAAATTTATCATAATATATTGCTGTTATCATTAGTTTTTAAAAAGTATTCTTTTCCCATTCGAAAGCTTAAATTATCATAATAATGTGACCTTGAAGTGTGGTTCAATGATTCTTATAAATTTATTTGTATAAAATCTATGTTAATTTATTATTGTTTTGTAGTAGCTATACGAGAGTATAATTATTATACAAAGAGTCAGAATTTTTCTTCTGATTTTTTTTTTTCAGATTTTTAATTAGATAATTATCACGATTCATATGAAAACAACATCTTATATACCAAATATCATAAGCAATTAAAAAAATTAATACAAATCACTTCGACGCAATTTCACAATTTCCCTTTGTAAAAAAAATATGTATACCTACTTTGCTTATACCTATATAGAAATAAAACTGACTTGCTTTGTTTACCTTTATAAGCTTATAGCTATCTTTTCTGACTCCATTTTGTCTGCTAAAGACATTTTTTTTACCCATTTAAAAAAAAAAAACGAAGAACAAATTCGTGTGCACAATATTGTGAACTAATTAATAATTTTACTGTTTACAAAAGTCATACATCATATCTATCTTTAATTATTAATAATAATGAGTGTGCTAATGAACAGGCACACCTAGAACTTTAAGGCTTTTGAAGTTTGTTATCTTATAGGTTTGATGTGATTGAATTTTCTGATAAATTAAAAGATAATACACAAAAAACCTCATGTAAACAACTATTAATATTTGTACAGACAAATTGAGTTTGAATTTCACAACAGTCGTTACAAAAATAAAAGCTACAATTTTGCTTTTTTCTGGCTCAAAGCTTAAACTATGTCTTTTTTAAATTTCCTCACTTTTGTTTGGCTTTTTGCTTGTTGCTTTTATGATCATTTCCTTATTGTATTTCGTATCATGCATAGATATTCTTAAAAGAAGAAGTAAGCTTGATTTTGTGTGTTGTGGTTTCGTTTTTGATTTCACAAGTCATCGAAATTTTTTCTTTAGAAATTTTGAAGATGATTTTTGATGCTCTGAACTCTAATATGCCCTCAGATATCAGTTCTTTAACAATGCAAATTTTCAAGTTATTTAAAAATTGAAGTTCAAACAAAAATTTTAATATTTTTTCTTATTTGATTTAATTACGAGTATGATACAAGACGATATATTTTTTCTATTTCAAGATGAAATAAATGTAAATCTTTTATCAATTCCTTCTTTTCTCTTCGAAAAATCGTGTTTATTAAAATTTATAAAAACAAGTAACGGCAAGATAGCTAAATTTGTAAAACAACTTTAGACATTCTGAAATGCTTGAAAATTACAATTGCGTTCCTTTGTTAAACACCAATGTCATCTTCAAAAAAAATTGAAAATTTGTTTTAAAATTTCATTAAAAAGAAAATATTATTTAATATTCACAAAAACTGTATATGTGCGCCTTTGAATATGCAATACAATTCATAAAACGATAGCTCAATTTAATATCTCTCAAGATTCATAACATTAATTAACTTAAATACTAATCGTAGTGGTATCAGTTATATCTATCACTACACAAGATAAACTCAACAAGCCCCTCAGAAAGTTACACCTTTCCCATTGTTTTGTTTGTTATTAATTTATTAATCATTTATTATTGACTTTCATAATAATAGTTTTTGTTGCTATGAAGCAATAATATGGGATTTTCTTATAAGTTTATATCTGAGTCAAAGCAACTCGTCATAGCTGTTTAATTTATCATTAATCATACAAATTATTTAAACCAAAAAAAAAAACACAAACTTAGAATCAAGATATTATAAAAAAAAATGTATAGTATCAAGATAACGCTGACATCGTAAAAACCACTTCAACATGATATAAGACTGTAAAGTTTTGAGTTGTGATTAAATCAAACAATTTTACGATATCTAAAAATATATACTCAGGTATAACCACTTGAAATATTATCGATTAAAATAAATAAAATAAAAAAAAAAAAACAAGAAAGATTTTAGCAATACTACTCGTAGCATTGAATTGCATTGGTTCAAAAGAACTATAGGAAGAACATTTTCTGAGGAAGTAACAAGGTTGGATTTTCCATGTGTATTTGAAACTTGAAATTATTAGAATTCCATAAATTAAAATAAGAGCTTTGATATTAATTGTAAGATACATTAAACTTGATTCTTGTTACTGTGGTTCATGTTTGTGATTACATTGTCATTTGCACGTACATAGAAGTTTTACGTTCATAACATGCAGCTCAAATGATTAATTATAGAACATTCTTGTGAAATTGTTGAAAGGTTTTTATGTTAGAATGAGTAGATAAACAATAATATATTATTAACAGAACTTTTTAGAAGCGCAAAAGTTACATAGGGTGTTTTTTACCAATGAATTCCCCTCAAATATAAAATTTGTTTAATTGTTTGACAAATTAAGTGGTATTGATATTGGCAACATGAAGTGTTTTTGTTGCTAAGAAATCCACTGACAACGCCAGAGCCTGAAACTTCGCGAACAAAGAAATTGCTGGAAACAAATTATTAAAGTTGAGTGCACATTCCCAAAAAAAACACAGTCAAATTGCCTGTTGTGCACTCAGTCCTAGAATACTATAACAATTATGGCGACATCAATATAAATATTTCAGTTTAATAAAATCACGTGCTTGCCACACGATAAAATCAAAACTCAAAAAACGTTTCTATTTGTTTGTTAATATTATTTTATAATGTGTTGTGAATGTGATAAATAAAATTATTTTGATAAGAAATATATTTTTTGTGTATAGTAGAAAATGCAGTTTTATAATTTTGTCTTAATTACATAAATATATTGTTAAATTAATTTACAATATTTTTAATTTAGGGGGACGAAAAATTTCCATTATATGGTAATAAAAGTGAAAATAACAACTAATAAGTTCGTGCAAATGAACAGCTGCTCAAAATAAACTTATAAAACTATTAAAATATAATAAAAATATTAGTTAATCTCCACACAATTGACAATTTCTAATGAGATTAAGGGATTTTCATGCAGCGGTAATAGATAGTTATTTGCTAAGCTATAAGAATTTCAATGTGAGTAATAGTGTATGTATATGATTGATAAAAATAATTATAATAGGCAACAAAAGTTGATTTGTTTATAAATGGAAATTAATGACAGTATTTTTTTTAGTTCATAAAAATATTAATTCATAAATTTAAATGTATTAAAGTGGGTAAGATAATATAAACTTTCTGTTTCTTCCATGAAAATTAAAAGTTGATTGGAAAGAAAATCTTATTTTTTAAGTACAATATTAAATTTTTTGTTTGGCTTAATACTTAAAGATTTAATACTCAATATTAGTGCAGGGTGATTCGTATTGGCTGAGATAAAAATCTTTATTTTTTACATAGGTAGGAGCAGCTTCAATACCAGATATGTTATGACTGTTTAGAACATTAGATTTGTCTTCAAACCTTATGATATTAGTGTTTCCGTTGATTTTCTTATAATAATTTATCAATTAAACAAATTAAATAAAAATCCTTTTTTTTATTTTTGTCATTTTGTCTTTTTCATGTTTTATTTTTTTATTGTTATCCTTCAACCACAAAGCCAAATTTGTGCATTAAGTTTTTTTATCCAAGCAGTGTTTTCTAGATTTCTGTAGCATCTTATAGGAATCACCCTACATAAAAGATACTAACTCTTCAAGTATTATAACAAAATATGCATATAATTATTTCCTTGTACTAAAAAGAAAGCAAGAACATAATGGAATTCAGAAAATTATTAAAGAACTCAAAATAGAAATACAATTCTCACTGTGAGATATTTAAGCACTGATTTATTTATATATAATGTTGAACATTTAATTTCCTTTAAATACATTAAGATATTCTTTCCGGGTTCAATGATCACCGACTTATAAAATTTAAAAGTTTCTCTTTTGCATTATTAAAGGTATGAATGGTTTCTCAAAACTTGTTCTGTAAGATTTGGTTTGAAAAATTAGATTAAAAAATGCACAACTGGATCGCATGAACTTGCTCTTTTGGTTCAAGGCTTAAAAGTTACTAATAAAGTAAAAGGTTTAAATAGTTGTTATAATAATATAAGATTTAAAAAAACCCATATTTTCTTTGAGACAAAACCATTATTTGCCCCTTCGATCAAAGTCGACTTCTCTGTTTCCATTTTCTTCTTCTTCGTCTCCCTCTCTCATTCTAAGTTACTAATAATTGACTTAGGTACTTTTAACACTCGAAAAAAAAATCAGAGCAAATAGTTTAAGCTTACTCGAGAAATAGTGTGGGATTAATTTGCCCCCGTTTAAGCGGGAAGGTCAATTTTCTAAAAAAAAATGATTGAAAACTAAAAAAAAAATATTTTGAAAAAAGCGTTAAAATTTACAACGCCATGGTATAACTTTTTTTAAAGCCACAAATCTATTCCTTAATATGCTTTTAAATAAGTGTTCCCTGTTTTTTTTTTTATGGTTTCTTTAGGTATATTTGGATTCAACTTTTTAAAAAATTTGAGTAATTTTTTTTTTTTAAATTAAACTTTTTTCCTTGTCTGAGTGTAATATCCACACTCTGATATTTTTTCTCGAGTTTATATAGAATCACTCTAAGCCCATTATTAGTAACTTAAAGTGAAAAGAGAGAGACTAAGGGTGAAATAGAAATCTGAAAAAATAGGAAAATAGTTTTTTTAATGTTTCCAATCGAACGAGGCCTTTCCAAGACAATGTCCAATTTAAGGACCACCCTAAAGTACATCTACATATATTAATAAGGGTGATCGGTAGGTAAAAGTTTATTTTGCACGATCTTAAATCTGCTCCAAATAAACACAAAATAATTCTCTATTTTTGCCAGCTTTGTACTACCATTTTCTGGCCTTCACCGGTACCCGTACCAATAAGTGGTTAATTTTTCAATTTTAAACAAAGTAATGATTTGCAAAAAAAATGCAACAAAAATCTTTAATTATTGTAAATTGAGACCAGACAATGCGGCAGTTAAGTTTTAAAAAAACTGTACTTGAAATGAAAAAAAAAACACCACCGATATCTTTTCTTAAGGCTTGGTTCAGGAATCTAGTCTCTGATTTTTGTTTTTAAATCAAGTTGCTTAAGTTGTTGGTCTTGAAAAAATAAATATTCATAAACTCAATTAATAATTATAATTTTGATCAATTTCTTATCAATCGAATTCGAAAAAAAGCTAATTAAAACTTTCTTTCAGGTTTCAGGCACATAAATAGAAGAATAAAAAAGGGTTATGTATAATTGAATATCTTGAATTAATAAAGATTTTTTTTTGAATTGAAAAGCTTTTGAAAAATTTGTTATTTCCTAATTTTATAATTTTTTGGTTAAAAACCTAAAATCTTTCTATAATTTATTTTAATTACATTCATCTCCTTAACTGCATCAACTAGAAAGCTTCATATATATATGTATGTACGAGTTCGAAAAATTTGTTGTAGTTATACATTTTATAATAATTGAATATGAAGAAAATTTGAAAAGAAATTTCTCCTTTTTAAGTGGAGCAACTGAATTTATAATTCAAGTTAAAATTTCAAATGAACTCAACTCCATTGCGTTTCGCCCAGATATACATTTTATTCAATGTGAGGTGGTATAATTCATATATAATTTATCTTAATACATAATGCCATCATCCATGCTGATTTGCCCATCCTCTTTTTAAATGATTTTTTTTACTTCAAGAAACAATTTAAAATCAATTGACAAAAAAGTTAAACGAGAAAAACAAAAAAAGTATTAATAAAAATTCCATTATCTAAAATAAGCAATTGCAATACTTATGTATGTATGTCATTGCGTCTTTTTTGGTTTTTATTTATTGATTTGTTAATAAAGAAAAACATGAATAAGGACTGACACACAAAGAGTTATATGTCAATTAAAAGAGAAGCAAAAAAATTGAAACCAATATTTAAAAGAAGGCAAATATTATTTGTGTATATTGAAAAAATATTTTTTGCAACACACTTTTTATCAACTGGGACAGAGTTAATTTATAAAAAAAGACACACATACATACGATAGCCTTGGAAAAAACATTAATTTCTTAACTTGAAAAAAATATACCCATAGCAAAATTCTATCCAATTCAATTCTTCAGATTAAAACTATCTCCAATATTTATATGTACATTTTTCATTCTTAAAATCATTAAATTGCAAATAATATTTTTTTGAATTTACAATCAAGAAACAAAATAGTCATTTTTATTGAAGTTTTGGAAAATAAAATAATTCAACTGATATTAAAAGAAAGAAAACAAAAATTAAAAAGACCAAGAATGCATATGCTTACACTATAAACCGTATGAATACAAAATGAGTACGTGCTTTATTGATATGCAAATTACTTAATTTATATGTTTCGTGAATTGTTTTCTTTTTATTAAATAGAATATATACTTTATAACTATTTAAGCGATATATTTATGTGTATTAAAGTTTTTTTTTTGAAAAACTCCTTCCTTATTAATTAACAATTGTATTAAAATCAACAATATACGAAACATCTTCGATGCTCTGTGACCTTACAGTCGAGAAATATTAGAGCATCTACTACCTACCTGAGATCTATATTCGTATAATTATGATAGAATTTTAAATAATGTTGGCATGAAGAACAACTAAAAGTTCTTTTTCTTAGTTTTGACTATAGCAACTTTTGTGTTACGAAGGTATAAGGAATAACCAAGTTATCTTGGCATTATTTTAGCTCAAGTAAAGTGGAAAATACCATTTATTATTTTTAGTTTAATCTATAGATAGAATATATATTATGCAGCTATAAGTTTAATGTCTATATCTTTATTCTTTCACATCATGATCTTGACGTAGTTGTTAGAAGTTGTGATGCATGTCGCATATTAAAAATTATTTAAAATAAAAACTTTAACTTATTCATGTGGTAAGCTGTTTTAATTAATGAAGTAATTTCTAATAAATTTTATGTACCTATTGTAAATGCCATTGAAATAATTTTTTGCATTATCTTAACATTGAAATCGTCATTATGGCCTCGTTAAATTTTATAGGGTGCTATACATAAGATGCATTAAAATAATTGAAAATAAAATTCAACTGATTTGTATTTAAAGCTTTTACCGTATTAATAATATTATTTTTGCTAAGAAAAAGGAATTTTTTTCAACTTTAAGTTTTTTTAAAAACAAGGTGAGATTAAACTTTCAAGGTCTTATGTTTTTGACTAAAAATTTACAAATTCTTAGTCAAAAACCTAAAAAAATTTAACATTTAAGGCAAGAATTTTAAAGCAGTAGGTACATTTTTAAACAAAATCAGGTTGGTATTTTGTTATCATTTTTCTTTTTTAACTTTAAGCTTTGAAACCTACTTATAAATATTTCAAAAGTTCTAAAATACAGTTGAAAAATCAAAGAACTGAAAAATTGATTTTTAAAAAGGGTAAGTATTGTAAAAATTGGCATTTTTTATAATTTCTTTTCTACATTATCTTTTTTTTTTTGAAAAAAATTGACCGTTTTTGTCTAAGGTATAACGGTTACAGTGGATTCGTATTCTGCCGAATAATTATTCACATATCCGCGCCAGAACTAACAAAACCATAGGTTTTTAAGAAAGTGGTCATAAATCAGAATGGATTAATCTTTTAAACAGATTTGATTTTGTTCAAAGTTTGATTCAGATTTTAGAACTTATCTTATGCAAAGGACCCTGTATACACTAAATACACAAATCAGTTCATGTTGGCTTCATTTATCTTGACAATACCCAAAATAAGGTAAAATCCAACTTGAACTCCTTA
Source organism: Dasysyrphus albostriatus (assembly GCA_946251815.1). Lineage (NCBI taxonomy): Eukaryota > Metazoa > Arthropoda > Insecta > Diptera > Syrphidae > Dasysyrphus > Dasysyrphus albostriatus. The sequence continues at coordinate 19,126,547 of OX276337.1, forward strand.
CATATCGCCATTTAGTACACAACCATTAATACATTCAAACACTACACACATAAATATATACATACACATGTACATATATGTACATACAGTCCGTAACATTTGGATAGCCTCACTTATATTTATTGTTATTGAAATTAACTGTTTTGATACTTTTTTAAATGTAAACTTACGGAATTGTGTATTGAATCATAAGTTGAGATAGCCTTCCAGAGATTAAATTAAGTATTAACTGATTTTCTAAGCTAATTTTCCCTGCTTACACTAAAATTAGCATTTTATTTTTTGTAAACGGACCATTGTTCTGCTGAAAAATAATCGGCAGGTGTCCGAAAATATCCTTAAATTGTTGCAAGGATGTTTTCAATATGATCTTAAGGAGTCTCTTTTTCATTTTACAATTTAAGAAAACTTAACTAATTATGCTATAAGAAGAGAATGTACCGAATACCAAAGCCTGTCTCTCTTAGCTTTGATGGGAATGTAGAATCAACTTTGTTCAAAAGTTAAACTTTTGTTCACCTGAAAAATATTTGTTGTAAAATTCCTAAGTTCGGTACTGGTATCAGTATTTCATGCAATGTGGTATGATGTTAATAAAGAAGATGTAGAAAAAGTACACTGGTAAGACCCCTATTACATGACTCTTTGCGTCTGACTCTTTTCGAATTGTCGTGAGTGCGAAGGAGAAAAAACATCTGATTTCACCTTTGCACCTATTAAATTTTGAAAAGAGTCAGGCGCAAAGAATTATCGTGTAATAGGGGTCTAAATGGAAGTTTTTTCTTTAAGTTTCGTTAAATTTACGCTTTACAGGTGTTCAACATTTTTTCTATCATACCTTGTTCAGATAGTCAGAGTCGACGTTCGTTTGACTAGAAATTTTCCGCTTGTCTGGTATGATAGAATAGCGGAGGTGCAACAATTCCATAATGAAAAAGGATCTTTTAATTAATAAATAATCAATTTTGGGTAAATTTTCCGAGCTTGAAAGCGATGAAACAGTAATTTCTCGTTCTAGAACTCAATTTTTCCTAATTTTTTGTGCAGTTAGCGATGTTTTCCTGCTTATTTCAAAAAATAAAATGTTAAACCACCAATCATCATGGTCTTACCTTCCTCCAATGTATTTTTACTAATAAAACTGGAAAATTTTCGCTTAAAATGGCAAAAAAGCCAAATGAAGCTATTCTAATGTTACAAAAAAAACTCTAATTTTAGTAAAACTAAACAAAATTAGCTTAAAAATCTCCACCATCTTTAAAAATCAAATAAAACTAAACTTAATCTCAGGAATGCTATCTCACCTTGAGACTCAATATTCGATTCCGTGTGCTTCCTTTAAAAAAAAAGCGACAAAAATACTTGATTTTAAAACAAAAAAATATAAGTGAGGCTATCCAAACGTTACGGATTGTATATCGCATCATATAGATTCATGTCTGCAAATTTCTTATTCAAATAAAAATGGTATGCATGACTTGGCCACACTAATTTCCTCAAGCAAGACTATTATAACGTGGAATGGCATCAATGATTATTATGGTAATGGTTCTTTAACACAATGACATTATTAACAAGAACCTGTGAAAAAAGTTAAGAGTGCTAGACAAAAATTATTTTTAGGGATTAAAAACAAAAAAAAAACTTTGACACCATATTTTCGTCATTCTAATTCGTTTGGCAAAAAAAACTGAAAAGTAAATAAAATAAAAATAATGTTCTGATGAAAATAAGAATAGTTTTTAAGAAAAGCTTAATTGATTTTCTTCAATATTAAAAAAAGCCTTTTTTGAAAATTCATGAGAAAAAATGTGACAGTTATCATACGAGCTAGAATGACATTATAAAATTTAAATCAAGCTTTGCACATTTTAACTTTAATTCAAATGTTTAAATATAAATTTTACATCGTTTTTAACTAAAAAAAAACTACATTTTCAACAAGTGTTACACTTAAATTTGTTAAAGTTAGTAGCTTATAGCTAATGTCACTATAATTTTGCGCCAATTTGTTAAACTTTTAGCTGGAAGGTAAAAATGTTTCCTTTTAATCCACCCCCTTATAAATGATCCACGTGCCATTTTAATGTGTTTTTTATATATATTTATGTTCATATTCTAGTACCAAATGAAAGATAAATAATTAAATGTGAATTTTTTTCAATTTATCAAACTAAGAAAATATTTGATTTTATATTTTTTATTGTTGTTATTCCTAATAAACTTATAGGGTAGCAATATGGTTTTTTTATCTATGTATGTCAAAATATTTTACACTTTGTTTTTAATAAAGCTGAATAAATTTTATAGCTGACATACACAGCTGGTACAGTGGATGTGTATGTAGTGCTTTGGAAGCAGACTTTTAAAATTTTATTTAAATCACCTAGAAGAAAATATTCCCTGAAAGTGAATTTAAATTGCTGAATGAAGAAGATTTTAAGGGAACTATATTCATGCTCTATGATCACCTAAATTGAAAATATTGTCAGGAAAATAGAAATATTAATTTGGAAATAGTATCTTTTTACGCCCTGCCACTTTAAATTCAGATACGGTGTTTTTTTTATCCAATGATATAACTTTGTCTTTTACATTGTTTTTCTTACTTCCTCTCATTTGATTAGTTTGATACAAATTTCGTTTTTGTGATACCAATTCATTCATTTATTACAAGTATTTTTTTTTTCTTCATGAATCAAATAAATATGCATGAACTTAATTTACATTTACATGTTTACCAAATTACATACTAAAACTTTCTCTTAGTTAATTTACAAGCTTCCTAACTTACATATATGCTAACAAAAGAATTATATGTTAAAAAAAAAACTTTTAAATGGTTCAGACTGTGAAATAAATAAAATAAAAACAATTAATTATATTTCCGCTTTAGACATGCAAAATTTTTTTTTTTTATTTTATCGCTGATTTTTCCAATTTAGAATCATATTTTGTGTTTATTTACTGAAGGTTGATTTATGCATTTATAATAACTTACGAATAATAATTTGATCATTTGTTTATTTTTATATCATTCTTAGATTTCAACAAAAATTGGCTGGCTGTGAATAAATAAAAGTATAATGAACACATATTGTATAACGTATACTTAACCAATAAATCTCAGTAATCACTTGCACTGAAAGGAGAAGCCTTTGTTTAAATTTGCTTGCAAAATACTATCAACAATTTTGATCACAGCGCAAACGTGTTTAATCATCGCTCCTGTTTTTTATTTTTAATTTTATTGGTTTCGTGAGAAAAAAAAATAAGAAGTTTTAACCAAGGCTCAATTTGAATATAGAGTAGTTCAAAGAAAGGAGGTACCTACACTAATCAGGGTTGCCATCTCTTCAACAAGTTCGATAGCCCAATTTAGAATTTTTTGTAGCCCAAAATCGGAGCTGAAAAAGTAGCCCAAATAGTAGCCCAATAACAATAAAAAATGTTCTCGTAACTTCAATCACAATTTATTTTTACATATTTAAAAAAAGAACGGAAAATAAAATACATTTCTTGCTCATATAAAAGAAAGAAGAATTTAAATTTAAATTCTTGGAACAACAGAGAAACTGAATGATTTTAAAGTGAAGTTTGTTGTGGTTGATTTGAAATGTCAAAACCAATGAGTATATATGTAGGTGTGTGTTCCTTAAATTCTTCGCACTATTTGACGGTGTTCACATTGGACTGAAAAACTGGATTTTTTTGACGTTTCAGTATTTACATCTTCCTTTACTGAAGAAGTGGGAGCGAGATGTGAATACTGAAACGTCAAAAAAAGTCCAGTTTTTCAATCCAATGTGAACACCGTCTTTCGGACTAAATGTCAAATTGTGGCGTTTGGGGATGAAATCCTCTCAGAGAGAAGAAAAACTGTCAAAATGTCGCGAACGGTTTAGGCACTAATTTGCACCACATCAAAAGAAATATTTGACTAGAGCTGCCGTAAGGCAATCATAAGTCAATCAATTTTTTTTAAATCAATTTATAAGAAATTGAATGTTAAGAAAAAAGAAACGTACACGATTGTTATAGCTATTTAAATAATTAAAACGAAGAAGAATAATGTTACGTGGTTTTGTTATTTTACATCAAACGATTAATAAATTCAAAATTTTATCAAATAATTTTTCACACCTTTCTCAATAGCTCAAACCAGGAAAACAAACTATAATAATTGATAAATCTTTGCTTGTATTTGGTCTGGACCAATAAAAAGCATAAACCTGTCAGCTATAACAAAAATTGTTACCACTCTCTTTGCAAAACAATGACATTGACCATGAACAAGTTTATTTTTAAACAAAAAGTCAGTCTATTCGTTTAATTCATTTGAATCATTTAGAAATAATTCTCAAATTCTACAAATCCAATCTTATAATTTTTAAACTATAAAGAAGTATGTACACTTTTTAAAGATGTATATGTAGCTATGTACCAAAGCTTAACAAAAACCACCATTTAAAAAAAAGAATAAAAAGTACCTCCACCACATATATCTACATACGTCATCACAACATCAACTAAATACTGTCCTTGAAGTCTGCAACAGGTCTACACTCTGAAGCTCTATTTTATTATGTTCAGTAATTTTACTCTATTTGCATATAAGCGCGTACGTACGACAACAACGACCATTTGATTTGATTAATTTTTCTTTGTTTTCATAGATGGAGTCGACGACGCTTGCCATATACGATAAAATGTTTTTTTTTTTTTTTCTTAATTAATTGAGTTTATTATGCGAGGTATATTTTTTTATCTTTCCATATAAAACTCTGTGCATGTTTTTACTGGAAATATTGGTTATGTAAATAAAGGTAGAGGTAGGTAAAAATCTGCCCTTATTTAAGAAATTAAGACAAACAACGAGTATATGACATTTGAGAGAGATTTATTTTTAAATTTTTAATTGACAAAGATTATGTATGGGTCACTCTCTTTAGTATTTAATTGAGCTGTGAGTGAAGATATAAATATAATTATTGGATTGATTGATTTTATTTTTAAACATTCAATTTCCTTTTTCTTTTTCATTGTTGATTCGTTTATAAACTATTCGGAAACTTGTTATAAATTATAAGAAGTACCTCAGTTGATCTGAAACCCTTTGACTCCAAATTTTTGTATCAAAATCAGTTCAAGGTGGTTTATGAATGGCCAGTGTTATAAAATCTATTAATCAACAACTTGGTTTCTTAAATGAATGTAATTTATAAAATGTATCTACATTTATGTATCTAAATCTAAAATTTTTAGCTTAAGCTCGAATTAATGTGAATAAATCCTAATTCACACGACAAGTGCACTACACTACAATGCCGTACAAACGTCACGTGAAAAGTTCTATGTTAAATCAATACGCCACTACTCATGTTTTGCCGTGGGAACTTGGCCGAAGATTTAGCAAAAACAATTGTAAAACAACTTTGGGTTATACTTAATATTTGACTAGTTGTAATTGTTAGCGTAGGTTGCAGTGCAAGTATGTTCTTAACATGGCCAAACCCTTGCGTGTTAAGGCTGAAAACAATTACGGAACCTATGAAAAAAGATTTTGAAAAGGGCTTACCACGATACCAGAAAAGTCTCGTTATTGTTTGGTATCGGAAACCGAAACGATACAGAGACGATACCAGCTCCAAAGCATCCGAAATGATACCGATATGATACCGTCCTTTTTGGACCGAAATTTACCGATACTCTCAGTAGTATCATTTGATATCGGCAGAAAATATAGATATTTGAATATTATTATTAATAATACTAGCAAACATTTTTTGTAATTGGTTTCTCGGAAAGGGCTCTAACGATTTAGAAGACATTTTCAAAGACTTTCTCTTATGCAAGAAGAAGGTTTAGGCAGTAATTTTAATAACAACTGCCCACTGCCACGCCTATTACTCATGCTTGATTTCTCTGAAACTCTTCTCTTTAGTGAGGAAGTGACTTAAGTGAAATTCCCAAAATATTTTTGTGCATTGATTTTCTGTGAACCTATGACTACGCATCAAAATGTTTGAGTCAAATACTTAATTGGATATTAAACCTAGACATTGTGAAACAAGCCTTTAATAATTGTTAAGTTAACAAAAAAAACTTCAGTTAAAAATACCAAGTGAGTTCACCTACGAGATCAAGAACATATAATCAAGTCATGCATTTTATTTTGTTTTACGACTGAGACCAGACCGAAACCAGACAAAACCGATACCGATACCAATACCGGGCTGAGATTTTGTAATACGAGACCAAACGAGATTGATTTATACGAGACCGAAACCGATACCGAGACGATAATTAATTTTTTTTGATTTTGAAAATACCGAGACCTACAAAAGTATTGTTTGGTTTGGTATCGTGGCTAGCCCAAATTCTGATTCATAAGGCGGCAAGAAAGGTGTAGGAAAATTTGTTTTATTTTGCCCATTTGGAGTGTGTGTGTAATCATAAAAATATACATGTATTGTTATTGCATGAATCAGTCAAAATTAAATGCTGTCTTTTCAATCCAAGGCAACAAACATTTTATTAAAAAAAAAAAAAGTAGGTGCCATAGAATTGTTAGGCACTTTGTTGCTCAGTGGTTATAGTCTGAAACCACCTCTCTTGAGTTCTAGTAGTTTTAATTTCTACAAAATTATAAAAAATAATAATTCCGGCAGTGAAAGTCTTAAGTAAATGGCTTCAGAAATATAAACAATTTAAACGAAATTAGTTGAACATTCAATAAGAAAATCGAAAGTACATAACAAACAGATGTTTTAGAAGCGGGAAAATATATTTTACTATAACCAAGCTTCAAAGTCTCAACACCTTTCTCAGTTTTTTAAGTCATACAACCATAATATTATTCATATCAATGTAACAAATGCATCGAGGAAACTGAAAAGCTGAATTTCTTCCAATGGAAGGAGCACCTACAAGATATTTTTTAATAAAGTGCCGCCAAAATCTCTTTGGAACTGTTTTTCTGAGGTAACATAATTTTAAAGGTCAAGTGCAAAATGATCTTAAAAATTGAACGATCGACTTGGAAAACAATTGTTTTCATCGAAAGGTTTCTTGCTTCTCATTTTGGTTTTAAAACAATGCTCTAGTGAAATACGACAGTTTCAATCATTACCTTAATTGATTTTCCCACGATATTCGCTCCGCAAGAAATATTGGTAACCTCTTGAGGAATAAGCTTAAATCTAGGCACACCGTTAAGTACAGACAATTTTTTTCAGCAGTATTACACGACATCGTTAAGTACGGAAATTTATTCTTAAGCCGTACTACACGAATTTAAACTATACGTTGTCCGACTCAATTTTTTAATATAAAATATATTGTTTAGACCCTCATAGCAAAACTCTCCAGAAAAAAAGCACCTAAAACAAATATAACGGTACTTCTCATGAAAACTCGTTGGATAACCTGCTAACTACAACTCTTGCTTAGATCTAGAATTCTATATTCACAAGCCTATTGATCATTTTATGTAAATAGGCCCCCACATCTTCGTTCCTTTTTACTAAACAAACCATTTCTTTTTAGCGAAAAATTTTATATTTATTTATTCACCATCTGACAAGAGCAATGTTTATCTATACAAAAGTTCTAATGAACCCAGTAACACACACATTTCATATTGCACTTATAGTCGTATTTCATTCAAGATACCATCAAGCACAGGCATCAACAATGTCTTCAATATTTAACCACAGTAAGTTCACAATTTTTTTTATTAATTCTCAAAGAAAAACATCGTGACATGGAGATTTATTTATTTAACTCAAATTATTATACTTACAAGTCACAATGACAACTCCAACTGTCAACGTCCATTCGCATCCCATTTTTGAAAACATTTTCTTTTTTTTTTTGTTAATTTAATATTTAATCAATTTCTTTCTTTTAATTTCAATTCATCCAGTTTGAATTGAAAAAATATCGATAAAGTATTAATTTTTCTTATCCAAATCTCACTTTTACAAACAATAAAATTAATAAATAATATTAATTTGTTCTTTTATTCTTCGATTTAGAGTGAACTGAATAAATTCAAAATCACTGGTTAACTTTTTTTCTGTTCACACTGATTTTCTCACTGATCCAATGCCTTTAGATAGCACTCTGTTTCAATATTGAGGGTATATTATAGACTCTCTAACCAGACTAGCCACAACTATCGAGGTTGAAACCAAAACCGTTACTGTTAGCCTGTGATTCCCCACCACAAGTGTTAAATAAAAAAAACTTTAACCGTTTAACTGAAATGAACCGATTCTATAGGGGTACCTTTTGGTTTTAAATTTTATTTTGTTTACTTGTTGTTGTTATCTATTATCTACTCTCTGTGTGCCGGTTGAGAGATAAATAATCTATACAATTTATTCAACACCCTCTATATGAGTCCGCATACTTAAGGTTTTGAATTTTGATTAATATACCTATATGTAGTTACTCGTACTTTTATGAAGGCATCAGCTGTGATGGTGATATCGACAGTGAAAAGTTAAGAGCAAAATAGCGTTACATTGATTTTAGTTGTGAAAAATACTGTCCGGAAAAATATTATGGAAGCATCAGAGCATCTCAGGCAATTTACACATTCAGAGTATGCAGACAAAGTTCAATCACTGAGTCAAGACCTCTTTTCGAAAGCTTTTTTTTTTCTTTAAATAAATGAGTTCGTGCGCATATTGTTACATCTCAATTGAAGAAGTTTAAAGCATTAGGGTAATGTATTGGAATATTTTTATTTGTGGCATAATGTTACTCAATTAACCCTTGCGTTATTGATACTGGCCACTTTTCAATATGTTTGATATAATTTATGGAAACTAAGTACATTTTGACGATTAAGCACTTAAATTAATTTTTCCATCGAAATATATAGACTTAGAGCTAGCAGCATATTTTTGGGTTGAATACATAACCAAAAAATGAGTATGAAGGTCCATAAGTGCATGCATCTTGACATAAAATTCAAAATTCTGGCAGGATTTTTTGGTGCCCGTGGTAAGGACGAGAGGTTGAAAATAGTGGTTTTCAGACTTTTTCACTTCATTTTTTAAGAATGGGATATAGTGCTTTGACATTTTCCTTAAGTCCACAGAGTTTAAATTTCACGATCCGATTGATAGAACTCAAGATACAAACATTTTAGATGCACCATATCGAGAGATATTTGGAGAATTAAAAAAATTAAAAATCACAAAACAAAAAGTCTCCAAAAGAAACCCGAAAGGGTTCGTTTCGAAAGCTCATATCTTAAGTTCATATCTTAAGTTTCAATTAAGGTCTGTGGACTTAAAGAAAATGACAGAGCATCTATTCTCATTTTTTATAAACTAATTGAAGAGCATGTGGCCCTAACACAAAAGTCTGAGAACCACTACTTTCAACCCCTCGTCCTTACCACGATCGCCAAAAAAAATCCTGCCAGACTACAGAATCTGCACCTACAGAACCTCATACTCATTTTTTGGTTATGTCTTCAACCCAAAAATATGCTGCCAGCTCTTAGGCTGATATGGTTTAAAAAAATTCAGAAAAAGTTAAACAGAAAAAGTAAACGAAACCATCAGCAAAAATCAAAGATTACTAAATTATTATTGGGAGCCAGTTTTCCTCGAAAGACTATTTTTCGGTACTATTTTCATAGCTAAGACTTGTGCTTCTGCGGTAAGGTCAGGTGAAAATAAAGCTAAGATTATGGATGAAAACCCAGGTATCTATTTAAAGACGGCCCCACGAAGATCAGGACAGCCGAACAACAATTTTAAATTTTTTGCTTGAAATTAATAACATTTTCTTTCAGCTGCTCGTGTAAGAATGACCTTATTGCAAGACAATTATCCCAGACGATTGATTCCTTTAAAAGGAGACTTTAATTGGTAGCCTAGACAGTGCGTCTAAGCACTTTTTGAGATTTTTCAGCTACAGTCCAAAATTCTGGATCGATTTTCGTTGAACCTTTAACATAGTGGTTAGTGTATTTTTTTACATTTTTTAAGAAAACAAAAATAACGTAACCGGTTATACAATTTTTTTAATTAATTTAACAAAATCTTATTTTTATCTAAAACAGCCCTGCCAAAACTCTTCTTAACAAAAATTCAATATATTACTTTAAGTAAAGCTTATCTGTGGTTGGAAAGCTTTTTATTTAAAAATGGTTATTAATGATACCGGCCAAAAACCATTTTTTAAAGTTTAAATTTTATTAAAAAACGGTAGGACTGATTAAAATAATTTTTATTTTGCAGAAGCTCCCTAAAAGTATATGAAAAGTATTTTGTACCAAAATTTTCAAAAAATTTCAATTTTTTAGTCAAACTTTCGAAAATGACCCAGCTGATTTTTTTATCTTTAAAAATGTTTTGAAAATATATAAAATATAATTCAAACCACGAACAAAGTGGATGGCACAATTCTGCCTGTCCTTCTGTTTGTGTGTCTGTCTGTCTGTCTGTTCTGTCAGGCTATACCTCAACCTACAGCCTAAATCAATGAAGCGATTTTCGTCATATTTTTTACTTTAAGCAGCGTCCACATTATGCTGAATTGTGTAGATTAACATCGTTGAACAAAAGTGTTAAGTATGTAAAGACGTGTTGACCGACAATGCCAATCTACATTTGTTGACCCAAACGCAAACCGATTCGAATGGATAGCAGTCAAATCAACAAAGTTGCTGAACAGAACAATAATCTTTAAGTATGGGCGTGTTTATTAACACAATTGACAGCTGTCCTTTTTATTTCATCAATCATTGCATTTATTTTGTCTCTTAATGCAAAACAACGTAAAAATTAAAATAAAATATAAAAATAGTTTAACACAAATGACAGTCAACACGTCAACACTGACAAGTACACGCTAGTATGTTGATCGAAAATGTTAACCAACAATGTTGATCGGCGTAGTGTGGACGCAGCTTAAGGTTATTTTGTAATTCTCCAGAGAGGAAATTGTAATTCTTTTTAAGCTCCAAATTTAACGGTACTTACCATACAACCATTGAAGAAAAGCTTATTTTTCTCAAAAACGGCTTCAATGATTTTGATTTAATAATTAGTGTATTATTGTGGATAGGAATGGTTTATTTTGTGATAAAAAAAATTCCAAAAAATGTTATTAAAACGGTTTTCATGATTTTCTATTTTCTCTTTAAGAGCTCAACCTATTTCAGCTAAATTTTTATAAACACTATTTTTGTTTGAAAATTAAATAACTCGAAAATTGAAATTTGTTTTTTAAACTTGGTTTTAATAAATACTAAAAATTGATATACGTTTTTAAAATGTTGCCAACATTTTATAATTGTATAAGTTTTTTTAAAAACCAACGATTTAAGACTTTTATTGTTTGCTGTATTCATATTTTTTTTCAAGTACCTAATCAAATTGCAAACTCGAAAAATTAGCTTTAAGCTATTTTTCAGAGTTTTTTATACAATTTAAAAGAATGATTTAATGCTTTTTTAAATTTTTTCATATAGTTATTTGCATATTTTAAAAGATCTTAAGTTCCAAAGCAACTTGAACATAAGAGCAAGTACGTGATAGCTTTTTCATACAAATTTCGGTTGAAATTGGTTAGCCTGCTTATGAGAAAAGTAACAAAAAGTACACTATACCTTGAGTAATACACTGATTTTTTTTATCAAAATCGTTGAAGCCATTTTTGAGATAAATAAGCTTTTTTATAACGGTTGTATGACAAGTACCGTTATTTTTTCAGCTACAAAAAACATTCCTATTTCCCCTCTAGAGGATAACAAAAAAAACCTTAAGTTCAAAAATTATTAGAAAATAGCTTTAGTAGTTTATTCAGTTTCATTTAATTTTATTTGGGGTTATGTCAAACATAAAGTCCAAGTTTAACCAACTATTTATGCACTTAAAGAAAACATCAAAGTTTTATAAGACATACAGTCACAATTATGCGAAAAATGTATGCAAAATTTTATCAAAAGATTCACCATTTATATATTTATAAATCCGATGATCATTCAGCAGATTTCAATATTAACTGCAAAGTTTGTAACTAATTTAAAAATAAATAAAATTACGCTTTCTTGTTCGAAGATAAAATATTTAGCATCAAATATTTGTCATTAATTTTCAGTATAGACTCTTATGAACAAGTTCGTCCAACCCAACATCACACTTTTTGTCATCATGTGATGCTATGATTTGCCATTTCACACATCTGGGTGAATCTCATTTCCAGCTGATTTGGATGATTTCGTCACAATAAGCTTAAATTTCTGCTAAAATTGAAATGGAATTTTACGTGACTCACGTCAGACTACACACGATTCGGATGAATGAAAAGCACTCGCAATTCAACTGAAACTATGGTGTCATGTTTACTTCCTTAATTAAAGCCAGTTAAAGATCATAATAAATAGACAAAACTTTTCTAATAATTAGTTAAATCAGTATAATACCTCCCTTGAGATCAACCATTATATACAAAAAAAATCAAAGCTTATGTAATTTTGTTGCAGTTGTTTTCAAAACAAAAATAATTGAACTTAATTTGGCCCTTAAGGCCTTAATTATTATCTTGTTAAGGTGTTTTGATTCAAAATGATATTGTTGTTTATTTGTTAAAACTTCCAAAGTATTTTTGTTTTTACTTAATTTTATTTTGTCCCTAACTGAATTTTAAAGAGATTGGACGGCTAGCAACATTGGTTTTAGTTCTTTTTGATATAATGTCGGATAGCGTGAAATGAAATTATCTTACAAGTACTTGTTTTGCTAAGATTTTGTTAAGTGATTGGCTTTTAAGAGTGGTTAATTATGTGATTAAGGTTAAATCGATGTATTTTCGTTTGATCTATTTGATTTTTTTCCACCAAAATAACATGATAGTAAAGCCTTGTTGTCGTGCCATTTGAGGTGAAGGACTGAGTTCCAAAGTGTGTCTTATTATGACTAGGTAGTTTAAGTACTCGTATATGTACTTATACTAGTACAAACATATGTATATTTGTATGTATGAATGAAGAAAACTCTTGAAATAGGAGTACCATATTGTTTTGTTTGTCTAGAATCATTCAAAACTTCTAGAATAATTATTGTGAGGGTTCTCCAAAATTTTTATTTTAGATCTAAAGTAAAAGATTATTATTGATTAACAAAAAAACATAACAATTTTTTTCATATGATTTTCAAAATGAATAATGAAAGATAGTGACAAATCAGTTTTTTTGTTTTTAGTTTTATTTTGTTTTGATTTATAGGAATAAATTAATCAATCAGTAAGTCATCGGTCTTTTATTAGTGGCAATATAAGTTATATGGACAACTCGAGTGTGCGATTCTAATCTTTAAGAGATCTCGAGTGTTTGTTTAGGAATCAATTTTTTTTTTTAATTTGCTTATATAATTTTGGCATTTGTATCTCGAGGTATTTTTACTATAATAATTCTTCTATAGTAAGATAAGTGTGTAAAAAATTTTGAACTCAATTAAAAGTTGAAGGTTTTTTTACTCTTTAAAAAAAATAACGGTACCTTCCATACAAATGTTAAAATACCTTAAAAATATTTCTTAAAAACGGCTCTTACGAGCTTATCAAACTTTTTCTGTATGCTCTGATTATAAAAAATTACTGCTAAAGCTACCATTAATAGTTGGTACTTTTCATAGACCTTTTTTTAATTTTTAATTTTCTCATTATTGGCTGAACAGATAACGATTAATTTTTACTTGCGATATACATATGAAGGTTCAATAACAAAGTTTTGGATTCGTGCAAGAAAAAAATTATTAATAATATTAATTAAAAAAATATAACAATGTCAGAGAATACCAAAAAAGTGAGTGGCATAATTTTGTCTGTCTGTCTGTTCGTCTACAGCCTTAACGGCCTAATCGATTTTCTTCAAACTTGCTACATAATGGTTTTTGGTTATTATACCCACATATTTTTTTCATTTTTTTTTAGATCCAAAAATAACGGTACTTGCCATAGCAATTTTACATAATCGTATTTTTTCAAAAACGACTAGACAACTTTTCTTAAAAAAAAAATTCAAGAAATTACTTTTAGTAAAGGCTTCCTTTGGGTGAAAACCATTTTTTCAAAAAATGGTAATTAATGATACCTCCCAAAAAACCATTTTTTTAAAAAGGTATGATTGATGTCAATATTTTTTTTATACAGAGGCTTCCAAAAATTATAAATATTTTTTTGTACTTAAATTGAAAAAAAAAATCTTTAAGAAAAGTTTCAAATTTTTTTTTTTAAGAGTTTGTAAGTACTTTTTAAAACATTTTTAGAAAAAAATGTAGGTATATGAAAAAATAACGGTACCATCCATACAAAAGTTAAAAAACCGCAAAGAAAAATATTTTTTCTCAAAAATGGCTACTGCGTTTTGATTAAACTTTTTCTATGTATTTAAATTAATACGATCACAGAAAAAATTATACGATTTTGCACTTAGTTATTATTAGTACTGTCATAAAACGTGTTTTTTTTTGTATTTTAATCTTCTCATTATCGGCTGAATGAATTTAGATAAAATTTTTTTGTATACAAATTTCAGATAGTATTTAATAGCATTGCATATCAAAATTTTCAAAAAAAAAGTTTTTGAATTTTAAAAAAAGTTTCAAAAATGTTTTTTGAAAATTCGATATTTCAAATACAGGTTGACAATTTTTTCAAATTTTATTTCTATGTGTACATAAATAATTTTACGATTTGCATACCAGTAGTTTTCCTTAAAAATGTTTTAGGAATTTTATAAATAAAAAATTATTTTTTAAGAAAACCTCTTCAACGATTTAAATTTTTTGTTTGTCCATACAATCATATTTAATAAAGAACTTAGATGGCGTTCTTGTTTTTCATCTCAAACTCTCGACAAAATTTTTTAGCTAATTTAAATATCGTATTTCATGATTTTTTTCTCAAAAAATGTCTATGTCTTTACATATAACTTTCTAAGACCCTCAGCAAGTATACGTGCGACCCCCTTCTATAGAACCAAATATGCTTAGCATAATTTTTTTGGCCAGTTAACAAAATCGTATTTATCTTAAAAAAAACTCTACACGTTTTTCTAAAAAAAAACATTAAATCTTTTTCAGTTAAAACTACATCCCAGTGAAAAATATTTTTGTTGAAAAATGATTATTAATGACACCTCCATGAAGAACCATTTTACGATTTTCTTGAAAAGTCATAACTGATATCATATATTTTTTTTAAAAAAGGCTTTCTAAAAGTTTGAATAGTGTTATTTTCATATGGAAGTTTTCAATTAAGACTTTTAAAAGAGTGTGTAATCTATATTTACTTAGTCCCTTACGTATCTTCCAAACATTATGTGTTTACCTGAGGGGTTTTTTGAAAATTTGGCTCTTTATATCTTCGTGGAGAGTTTGACATTATGCTGTCATATGTTCAAAATTGCAAGCTAAATATTTCTTGTATGCAAATTTTTTTCCTGCAACCAATATGATTGAATTAAATTAATTTTACTTACAATGTTACGCCAATGACTTGATGTTTTATGCCATTGGCTTTTAAAGTATGAGGAAAAGCCTTATGGAGGCCTTACACCAGACTAAATTATTGCCCAACAAAATTTCTCAAAATATTGTGTAAAAATAGAACGCCAATAAATCAAAGTTTTTCTGTAGTATAATTTTATGTTTGTTTATAGCTAAAAGAAAAATATTGTTAATATTTAAAGGAATATTAAAATACATTTTATATTCCCCAATTTATTGTTCAAATCGTAATAGTTGCGCAATACAGCCCTTACATGGTCAATATTAATGCGGATAATGTGACATTGAGAAATAATATTGCCTGGTTTAAGGCCCGCATAACACAGCTGTAAAATTTCGTTCAATATAGTTTATTATTTTTTTTTTAGAACTATTTTTAAAATAATAATCTATTTTTCAGGTACCTTGACTTACAGGATTCTTCACGAAAGCCACGCATGAAAAATCATAAAGGTTCTGCCAGAGGCTCGTAAATATTTGTTTTTCTAAAACAACAATAAAAATAAACAAAATAATAATAAAAAACAAGCTTTTGTGTAATATCCACACAAATCTTGCTGTTATTATTGAAAAATTGAACTTTACTTACGTGCGATATGAGTTCAATTCCAAACCATTGAATACAATAAGCAAGAGTAATTTGTTTCCTTTCCACCAAAACATAGTTGACCTAGAGAAAAAATCAAAATAAAGAAATGCGGAAGCAAATGAAATTTATATAGGTATTTAGAAATGCGTTTTTTTTTTGTCTGCAAAAGTTTATATCCAATTGTGTGCTTACAATATATATAATCTGTACTTCCCTTTTGAACTGAATAGCAATATATTTTCATCGTTTGTTTAAATAGTATAGCCAATTGGTCTGGCAGAATTAAATTTTTATATTTATTTGTTGACATTAAATCCATTAATATAATGTCTATTTCAGATATCAAATGGCTGGGCCTTAAAATTATGTTTGTCGATAATGTTTATCATCCCACCCTGGCTGAAATTTTAAATTAAATCTAAGTTTGTTGTTTTCTCAAAGCTCAAGCTCTTACCTTGATTGCTACTATAGGTATCAATAGATACTTTAAACTTAAGTGGTACTTGTTCTTATGAATCTATAGGTATACGTAACTTTTTCTATTTAGACTCTTGTTTTTTTTTGTTTCAAAATACAAATTGATTGTACGTTGGAATAAGATAAAACAAAATAATTATAACATTATGCTTTGTTTTACTTAGATAGTAGACCTTCATAAATTCAATACAGGGTCTTTTAAAAATAAGCGTTTTCATTGTAAATCACCTCGAAAAAAGCACAATTTTATGAGAAAGAGTTTATTATTCACATTTCAAACTTGTACAAACTAGGAGCTTTATCATATCTGTTTTGCCAAAGTCCATATTCAAAAAAGTTTAAAATTGCATAGCAATTTTAAGACTTGATATCTGCTAAACGTCTGCCTTGGCTGTTCCTGCAAATAAATCATTATCTTGATGAAATTGTTCACTACCTTTTCACATACATACATATTATGTGTACATTTGTAACTATTTTCTTTAAGTGCACCAATTATTGATGGAGCTTTGACGTGCCGTACCAACATACATATCACCAGAAGAAAAAGTCTAATAGCGTAAAATTTTATGATCTCATTGGCCAAAGCATAAATTAAATAAATAAATTAAAATTAAAAATTTAAATTAAAAAAAATACGTATACGCCCCGAGACCCAAACTATGTTGTGGATTTGATATGCAGGCTGAGATCAGTAATATGGGAAGATATCAAACGAAAACAAGCGAATTGCTTAAAAGTTGCAACTTCAAACCCTCCCCCCCCCCCCCTAATCGGGATATAAGTATATATACCGGGGAATCAACTTTGAAGTAAAAACACGTTTTTAATGAACTTTACAACCATGAAAAATATGGAACCCTCCTCTGGTACAATTTCTGAGCACGGGCCTTGTTTATACTTCATTTTGAAAAAGAATATTATAAGTACTTTCGAGATTCATTGCTTAAAAAAAAAAACAGATACCTTTCGTTGTTACTTAACCCCATTTGTTTTCATATTTCCTTCTTACATATTTACTATTGATGACGTATTTGAGGAGGAGCTAGGAACAAAACTTGACATTTTCACATGGTACCTTTTTTAATCAGGCCCTGAAGTCTATCGACTGCCAATGAGATTTAGTCCAAGATAATAAAATCAATGAAAATTCAACTTGAAAGCGCACTTTTCGGTTGAAAAGTAACAATTTTAATTCAAATATATGTTTATAAATTATTTACTTGTTGTTGGATCAAAAGGTGACATTTTTAACATAGCTATTAAGTTTTAAAATGTGACATTTTTGCTTGCGTTATTTTGGTTTTGGATCAATAAGTGACAAACTCAAAATATTTTATTAAACTCTATTTCAAAACCTACTGAAAAACTAAAAAATGCAACAAAATACAGTCAGTTTAAGTGACGCACATAAGGAAAACAAAAATTAAAAAAATTGGACAGGTTTACCTTTATATGAAGTCTGTTCCTTTACTTTGAATTTCTGTGATTTTCTGTGCATTTCTGGGCATTTTAGTCCAAAGTCCTGTCAAAATTCATATAAAAAAATTTTTGACACAAGTTTGAGCTAAAAATAACAGAAATTTAAAGAAAGGGAACTCACATTTTGTTTTTCCAATTTCTGAAAAAAATTGCAGGCTTCGATAGCGAAAGGTTATGCTCGAAAAAATGTTCAGACTCACATCATTTATCTTGTTAAAATAAAAACCAGACATTTAAGTAGTGTAATCAATCATTTGCTACCTGAAGAAGGCAAATTGCATTATCAGCAATAATTCAAAATAAACAAAAACAACGCAATTCATTAATTAAATATTTGAATTTTTGCGCTTCGTCGTTGGTAAAACCCCACAAAGATTTTGTTTTTCTCAAAAGCTTCTTTAGTCATTGTTTGGAAATATTGCTACATATTTCATAATAAAATATGATTTCACCGGATTTTAAAATAAAAAAATATTTTGATTACGATGCAAACCGGTACGGCTCTATCATATCATCCTCGGCATATTTTACGAGTTAAATTTATTGCAAACAAAATAAATATATTTTTCCTTTTAAAAACCATTAAAATAGAGTTTATGATTTCTACAAAAATTAACAATAAAATGCAAAAATTTGAGAGGATGCTTAGTGGTTTTTTTTTTTTTTTGATCAATGAGAAATAGGAAATTTGTTTTTTTTTATTTTATTGAAAACTTTTTGGTTTTCTTCTTCAAATTCTTATTGAAAATTTTCATATTTAAAAATAATTTTAGATCTACCCACAGAATAAAGAGTTAAAATTAAGAGAAAAAATTGCTCTTAAGCATTTTCAGAAGCACATTTTTTTGTGACAATACAAGACTTATTTCAGATTTAAGTTTTTCGGTATACTTGAACTAATATTATGCAAGGTACAAAAAAGACAAAGGTACAATAACTAACAACAATAACACCACCATCAAAAGAGGTACATTTCTATTCATCGGTTTCGACATCCCAGCTCGTTATTTGTGGATTTTAAAAAAACGCAAATAGGTATAGGTATAACTGCATCCCACCTACCATCTAAGGAATAATAAATAGTCAACCAATTTCAATAAATGATCAGCGATAAAAAATTTATTTCAATTTTTAAAGTACAAAAATACCGCCAATGAAGTGATACTGGCTTTGAAAAATTTTGAAAATTCATAAACAAAATGGCTATTAATGATAAATTATTAAAACTTCATGATCTTTTATGACCATTTTATAACCTTTTCCACATTTGCCATGATTTTGATGTTTTTGAAAATGAACATCATTTTATGTTGCAGACATGACAATCATCAAAGATGTAATCTCTCCTCTTTTTGCCAAGTCAAATGGTAATTTTTTTTTTTATTTGAAGACTAGTGGCATTTCATTTATTTGGATGTTCATGGTCATGACGCGGGAATTGAGTATTTAGACATATTGAGAAAAATGAGATCTCAGCAATCTCCGCCTCGTAAACAGGATTCCTCAGCGAAATTTCCCCGTTTTGATGTAAAATTACAAAAGAAAAAAATGATTGCTCAATTTTTGACGGAGAAAAATTTGCTGAGGTCTAAGAGATCTCATTTTCCTGAAATGCCACTTATAGAATGCAATAGATATCTGGTTCATCAGTAGTATCAGTATTGCTGTCAAATACTAAGGAATCAAATGATTTGAACTCCTTTGTTTACTAAATATTTAACAGACCCAAATAATATGAGATCTAGTTTTCATAAACATAGAAAATGCCAATACCAAAGATGGAGAGCTATCATCAAAACGACAAACATTTGATCAAGAAAGATTTAATTATCCCTTTTAAGGAATATAGTTGCTTGGTGTGGTTTATTCACATTCCTAGCTTACCATTATCTATCACATCTTGTATTTAAGGTTAAATCACTAGATTTACTTTTTTAGATTTTTGTTTAATATTTTGTTATTATTTTTATTATGTTATTTTTTTTTTTTTGTTCTCTTTTATAATTACAATAGATTCTCTCTTAAGAACTAAACACATTTTTACTTATTAGTTTTGAAAAATGGTAAGAAAAAATATCTAATCTAAAATTAGGAAGTTTTTGTAAGATAACAACAAAATAATATATTTTAAATTAAAAACACGAATAGCTAGATACGTATATTTCTTTGGAGATATATACCCCTTATCTTAAAATTGACACTTAATATCTTAATATAGTTTCACATGCATATTATCTAAAACTTATTTAAGATTTTCAAAAAAAAAATTATTTTTATAAATTCTGCACAAATAAAAAAAAATTTAAAAATTTAAAAAATATATGAACAATTTTTGAGTCTTTTCTGGTGCTACTTTTGAGTATTCTACAAGTTAATTATTATTATTAACGGTATACAATACAAACAAGAAATATAAAACAAACAAGTTACATACAAAAAAGGTGGCAGGTATACAAAATAATTCGTATACGTTTTAAGCAATTTATTAATACTATCATTTTCCTATTGATCTATCTAAGCTTAGTTGTTGTTTTTTTTATTTTATTATTTTGTTTTTTTTTTTATTTTTGGTGCATACCACTTTTTAAATTTATTGAAATCAGATATAGAAACTGCGCTCAGAATACAGACATGACCAAAAGTTTATTATAGTAGTTAACCATTTTTGTATCTAAAAAACCTAATTATCTATATAAAAAGTTAAATAAAACAAACAATAATCGGTTATTTAATTAAAAGATATAAATACTTGTGTAAAAATTTAGGAGATTGCTATATACAATAATATTGAGAAAGATATTTAAAACTAAACGACTATTAAAAGACAAATAAAACAAACTCAGGGAGCGATTAAAAGCACTCTTGTCCGAACTCTGAGTGTAAATACATAGGAGTATTTTGTTTTGGAAAAAATCGAAAAATCATTAGGCAGTTTTATCTATCGGGAAATAGAGATTCATAGCTTGGCGGTAGATCCTTTGGCGTTGGGGGCAGCGGGTGATCAGGATCCTCGACGGATGTGATGTATCCTTCATATGGTGTTTGGGGCAGTTCAATTGTAGGAACGTCCTAAAAATATTTTTTTTCAAAAACTATTAGATTTTATTTTTTCTTAAATTTTTATCACATTTATTATTGCAATTGATCATATTGAATTGCAAGAGAAGGCGCAGATAAAAGAACTCATTAAAGTCATGTAATTTATTTCTTTAACATTGTTCTTGATAGAATAGTGGAGAGCACAAGGAGTGGAAATGCACAATTGTTCATAAATTTATCCCATTATTCGCATACGCACGTCGACAACATTGATATTATTGCACTGACACAACAAACAAAAAGGAAGTCTTGTGAGCTTTGAGACGGGAGCTTCGAAAATGGTTTTAACAGGAGTAATTATCTAGATATGACATCCAGCGCAAATGTATGAATCGAACTTCACTTAGTAGAAACAGCTATCACGTTTTTTTGTAAATTAGTTTTACAAACGTTGTACAATTATTGAACTTTAATTAATCCGCCAAAATCGTTGAAGCAAATTTGCAATTTGTAAATATTTGAACTACGCTTATAGGTACATCTGGTTTGGCAATTTGTCTGACAAGGATCTACTATTAACTCATGCAGTGAAAGTTGCGTTAAGATTCAACGACGAATAACTTTTGACAATCACTGTTTTTGTTGGGATAAGAAGAAGATTGAATAAAAAACGTATCTGCAACTTAACTTAAGACATAATAAATTAAATAAAGACTAAATAAATTAGTCGAGTTATAAGTGTAAGTAATACATTTCATTCGACGACATGTGAACCAAATGCGCATGGGCATTTTTAATAAATGCAGTTTATTACAATTTGTCACATTGTATTTTTTGCAATGAGATGAATCATCACAGTTTATTATGAAATCACATCAAAACGCAGAAAGACCAACCAGAAAGTTGATTGTAGTTTTACTTTCTGTTTAAATGCATTTTTTTTCTTTTTTTTAATGTTTTCACAATAAAATGACATGACACGTTTGGATGAATAAGTAATTAAGGCAAGGTACTTAATTTGTATTCGAAATAAAAATAATCTGTGACGCGACACGTTCCAACTCACCCTAGGATGATTGCTCTGCGCATCTTCGTGTGCCTGCTGTTGCTGCAGTGTTATGCAGTTCCAATATTTCCAACACACCCAAATGCAGAAACCCACTCCCGTCATGGTGAAGATCAGTGAAGTTATAGCACTGATGGCCACATTCGCTGTGTCGACCACCTCGGCGGTGATCGCATCGTGGAAGCAACTGTTTTCGTCTTTGCATGGATACATGCAATTGGTTATGTTGTCTCGTACGAAGAACCGAGAGATGCACGAGTCAGGTTTTTTTGGATCGCATAAGAGGTCCCCGGTGTACCTGCAGTCTGAGTGTGACGTGATAACCATGCTCAGTTCTAGCGGCTCAGAGATCGGTAGACTTTGGTTGATATACACGTGCACACTGACATCGGAATCTCTCTCGTCGAAAATAAGACGGCCTGCTGGTCCGTCGGGGCTTATATCGTTGCAAATTCTATCCGAAGGCCAGCGTTGGCCGTTGGAGAACTGTATGTAATCGATGCATGCATTCGTCGTCGTATCCCGTCG
This sequence comes from Dasysyrphus albostriatus, assembly GCA_946251815.1. Classification (NCBI taxonomy): domain Eukaryota; kingdom Metazoa; phylum Arthropoda; class Insecta; order Diptera; family Syrphidae; genus Dasysyrphus; species Dasysyrphus albostriatus. The sequence continues at coordinate 19,149,267 of OX276337.1, forward strand.
GAATTTGAGTTTCGTGATCACCGTGTAAAGACCGCGCTTTGGTTTTTCCTTGGTGACTACTCGAAAACGACAGTCGTACTTAAGCTTGCGATGTGACGTCGAATTCCACACTTGGGTAATAATTGCAGCAGATTCGCGATCATCTCCAAGAGTTATGTGCGGGTCTCCCTTAAAGGGTTTCTGCAGAGTGAGGATGAATTTGTCCGCACATAAATAATCCTGGGGGCGGACTGCAAAGAAAATCACAAAACAATAAATGTATTGAAATTTTTCTGAAGAAATTTCTTCGAGTTTCACTTTTGAAACGTAAATGTCGTCGCTTACCAAATTTGTACGCATTCGTTTCATAGAAGTTGGCTAGAACAGTTGATAGTAGAATATAATGGCCAATGACGATCATTTTTGATTTATTTATTCTTTTTTTTTTTTGGTTCACTTTGAAAATTTCATATTTGTTAGAGAAAAATGCACATAAAGTTAAGTTTTAAGTTTATTTCAGGGGAGAAAATATTTTGGTTTTTTCCAATTTGACATTTATGTGACAGTCTGTCAAATAAAACAGAAAAAAAGTGATACCAGAATATTTTTACTTAGTGGTGCCAAAAAGTTTTTAATTTATCTACGAATTGCTTAGTGCCCTATTACACGACGACTCTAGAGCCATGACTTTTTTCGAAATTCAATGAGTAGGAACGAGAGAAAACATCTGATCTCACCTTCAAACTCATTGAATTTCGAAAAAAGTCATGATTTTAAAGTCGTCGTGTAATAGGGCACTTAGGCCTGGCACCTACTTGGCAATTTAAGTTGCTCGCCCCAGCAGCCCATCTTACACAGCTTGACAGCTCTCCATACATGATTTGACATGTATTAATACTTTACAATTATTAGGGTTGGTTCTAATTTTAAAATACATTTCATCTGTTTGTCAACACAAGTTTGGCATATATTATACAAGCCAGTGGGTAAGGAAACTTGAAAGTCATATTTCCCACAAATTTGACAGTCGCAAGAAATTCTTTCCCACTTTCAATTTGACATGCATTAATACTCAGTGGGCTAGTGTGGAAGGGCTTTTATATTGGAGATCGCCCACTAGGCAACTAAGTTGCCGGCAACTTTAAGTTGCTCGAAGTTGTTCGCGGAACTTTAAGTTGCTCGGCCGTGCCCACTGGGCAACTTTAGCTGCCGGAAACTTTATCTGTCAAAGATGGCCGTGTTCAACAAAAAAAATATTATATATTAATTTCCAGTATATCTTAAATTTACAAGTTATACATTTCAATTAATTATACTTTGAATTTATATTCTATTAATGTCAAATTGGGGATCAGACACAAAACCAAATAGTGGAAAAAAGCAACAAAAAAACACTAACGTCGAATTCCAGGCCAAAAACTTTAAGCTGCTCAAAATTTCCGGCAGCCCGGAGCAACTTAAGTTGCTGGCCATCGCCCTCTAAGCAACTTCCCAGCAACTTTTTGGAAATCGACGGTATTTTTTATATTCGATATAAACTAGGATTAGTGTGAAGCGTTAATGTTTTTCTTGTAACAAGAGATTTTTTTGAATAGAAAAAGACATTAACGCAATAAAACAATTTACGCAATATATAATTATCATTTTTTAAAAGCTTCTTTAAAATGACTTTTAAAAGTTTGAGCCTCTGTTATATATACTGACATTTTCTTTAATGGTTCTTGTCTAAGGTTTCAAATGTCATAGTAAAGTTTTCGATAAAACTTCTAAAAAATTGTAACAGAAACCTTTTGAAGACTGACTGGCAGCTTCTGCAATAAAATAACTTTATAGAAACTTTTTAGTGTCATAGCTTCATTTTCTTTCTTTAAATTTGCTTACAGAGCTCTTTCCGAAAACAGATGCTAGTTTCGTTTAATTTTCTATATCGAACTTTTAAACAATTTTAAAGAAGCAGTCATTGAAGTCATGACTTCTATGAGAAATTATTTTTGACCAAAGCTGTATAGAAGCCTTATATCCAGACTTGCAAAACATTGACAATGTTGCAACATATCAATATATCTAAGCTTATAGAAACTGAAATGTTTGTTGGGTTGTTCACCAGTATGTGAAAAAACGGTTTCAGTGGATTAAATACAGCAAAAAACCACTTCAACTAAATTGAAAATATAAACTCAATTTTTTTTCTTTTATTTTTCTCTGGCATTGTGAGGTCTCACAAGTCACAAACTTTTGTGAGGTATTCCTTGTGAGGTATTCCTTTGTGATCTCTATATACACTGGAAAGAGTATTCCTTATAATGTATAACAGTTTTTTTGCTTCCATTTGAAGATGACAATTAGGTGGTCGGCTTCATAATTTGACGTCTAATTTACACAAAACTACGTGTTTCCAAGATGTCAATCTGAAGAAAGAGAAACAGACCAATGAAGTTTGATTTATTATTTTTTATCATTAAGTTATTCACTGCGTATATTTTTTTTGCGCTATTATTTTTCAATAGCGCTAGAATCATACCAGTAGAAAGATGTTTAAATAGGTAATAAATGTGTAGATGATTATATAGTCTGTGTTTTTTTATGATTTTACCTCCTTGTCACACTCTTTACCTTTGTAGTTCCATTTCATTTAACCATTTATGAATGAAATAAAATTACAAACACAACACTGTTAGCAAACAGATTTGGGAGGAGCAACGGAGATTTGACGTCTTCATAGTTAAACAAAAAAGTGGTCAGCTTCATAATACAACAATTCTTCAAACGGAAGCAACTTTCTTATGTCGATACACTATCCTGAGTATTATAGAGATCAGTGCATACAAAGAAATATAAGTGAACTTCATAATTTTATCGATTTATGTTGAACGAACCTATTCACTATAACAGAAAGAAACATATGATTTGTTTGATTCTTCTTTTTTTAATAATAGGTAAGTTAAAATCAAATAATACATGCATGAATGTTTATTTTTCAATTAGTTATATTATTTGAAGAGAAAGTAATTAGAAATAAATGCAAACGAAATAAACATATGTTAATGTCGTTATATATGACAGGTGTTTCTTTTTAGTTATGACCTCCTATTCAAAGGAGATAACAGTTTCGATAATTTTTGTGAGAATCACAACTTGTAATAAGGTTGCTGCCAGAATACAAAAACCTCACAAAATCGAATAAACTCACCTTAAAGGCTCTCCCAAGCCAACGCGAATGTGGAGCGACGATGAATTTTTGCTGTTGGTTAGCGTTGTGTGTTTGTCATATTTTGTACTATTGTTGACATATTTAGCCAGCTTTATATTTCTGAGATCTCAGAGAATTCAGAGCGCTCAGAAATTTAAACAGGATTCTTCTCAAAAATTCCTCAATTTACCCCTTAAAAACTGAGATTGAAATTTTTTGGTTTCGGTTGCTCAATTATTTTTTGTCGCAGTAAATTACTTAAGAAGAAAGGAAAAAAAAAGGTTTGTCTTGACTTCTATGTGAGGAATACTGTTTATATTTTATATATTTTATTCTCCTGCTCTGTCAAAAAATTGAGGAAAAATACTGAGTGCTCAAGAAATATAAACTGGCCAATTAAGTCGCTGCGAATTGGTTTGTCCCCTTTCACACGAAGAAACAAGTTGCTTGAAATATTTTTGAAGTTTCCTTTTAATCTCTTTAAAAATCTCTTGTACCTTTCGGACGAGGATACAAAATCTATGCAATTTTGAGATTTCCTGCAATTCTATTGGTTGAACGCACCTTAACCTTAGATGTGAAAGGAAATGTCAAAAAGTTTCTTCATATCGTCGACCGGAGAGATTTTGTTCACCCCTCTTTCCTCCTGCCCTTCTTACCAAGGAACTAAAAACTGCTAGCAACTCATTTTCCTCGTTTGAAAGGGGACTTTGGGAGGGCAGAGCCTTAAGGCTTAAGGGGTGAGACTTTAAAAGGGGACTCAGATGGAGTACTTGCGCCGTTTTCGCTTGGTTTTGTGTTCTATTCCATTCCTATGGCTTATGGACAAATTGGAGTAGCAGGAGTAAAAAAGGAGTACCCCAAACATCAAATCAAAAAAAGGAAACGGATCGAGTGGTAGGTAAAAAATAAGCTTGTTCCCTAAATTTTTTCAAACAGTTTCAGAGCGCCAGATTTAGTGCAGGCCAATACAGAATTTCAATCGTGGAACGGGTTTGCCTTTGCACTAAGTCTAGCGGTTTGAAACTCGTTTCAGAGAATATCAATTACCAAGAAGCCAATCTTTCGTACGTTTCACCCTCCAAAAACCCATTTGTTTACATTGTTGTATTTGTAATTTCACTTCGTGACGACGAATAGATGTGAATTGCAACAACAATGTAACGCGGTGATATTTAATTGTTTTGACAGCTCAGTTTTTTTTTCTTTTGAAAATTGGAAAATAGTTTTGAAAATTCTTCGGCTAAAAACAAAAATATCGTTGTTAAATTGTTTAATGTATACAAACAATTGTAATTAATAGTTAATATTCATCCACAATTATAATAAAATACAAAAAGTTAATCTATAAATTGTTTTCAATCACTCAGATTTCCGATCATCTTCAATGCATCTTGCATATAATACAGGGTGGCCCTTTCTTCATCCAGAATAATTTTAAAATTATTGTTGGATATATTCTAAGGAAAAAAAAAGTTAAGAAAGTACGAAATAAAAAAATAGTTTTTCTGCAATTTGACACCCGGAACTTTAATTTGTTGTTTAAATTCCACTAAACTCTCAATTTCCACTTTAGAAGTATTAAAGTAGATATTAGGTGGGTTTTATTATCTTCTGTCGGGATTCGGGTATTGATCTGGATTAACTTTAAGCACAAAAAAGATAACTGAGGAATTTTCAAAATCGTTTTTGTTGCACGTGTTAAAAGGTAATCCAGATGCGCATCTCTATCGAATATAATAAAACAACAATAGCTATTTTTGATTTTTTTAGACTTCACGACATATAAGCATTTGGTTTTGAGTGTTGAATATAGGAGTATTGAATATTTTTACTGAAATTATAATTCATAATGTAAAAAAATTAAATAGTTTTAACAAAAACATTAACTCTCTTTTTACTTTAAAGTTTGAAAATTATTTTTTAAAAAATCATTACGAAACAACTTAATTTGAAAAATTGATTTGAGAATGGATTTTAAGAAATTATAGCATGATTTCGTAGCTGTTGTCGTATTTTTAAGTTATTTTCATTCATTAAAAAAAAAAATAATTTAATTTCGATTAATTTTTATTTTTTTTTTTATTTCTTATCTACAAGGGGAGAAATAATCGGCCCCTCTTAAACAATTTGTTTTTCTAAAAATATTATTTCATAAATTATACTGCATGAAATAGGGGACACCCCGTATTTGGTTTTGTTTTGACATCTTATTGACAGACCGAGGTGAATAATTCTGACCACGGAGCGTGTTCAACAAATAGAAACCAAAGTAGGGCCCGGTTCACATTGGTACGTATTTGGCGTAAACTAGTGTGTAGCAGCGTAAAGGCTCTCCCAAACCAACGCGAATGCGGAGCGACGACGAATTTTTGTTGTTGTTTAGCGTTATATAATTGTCATATTTTGTACTATTGTGAATGATTCGCTGCGAATCGCTCCACATTCACGTTGGTTTGGGTGAGGCTTAAAACAAAGTGACGAAAATTTAAATCTATTTTCACATGTCCTACTCGTAGCTTCATTTTTGCGTAGTAGGCTTTTCAATTATTACTTCAATAGTGCACAAGAGTAGGTAGTAGGTATATTAATCGAATATGAAATAAATTTTAATTTCCAAAATGGAAGAGAGTTGACAATTTGAATCATTCACAATAGTTCAAAATATGACACATACACAATGCTAAAAAAACAACAAAAAATCGTCGTCGCCCCGCATTCGCTTTGGTTTAGGAGTGGAACCGGACATTTCGGTCCGAATCTTCACATTTCCCCATACAGTTTTGAAATTTCGAAATGTGCGATTTCAGTGAATTTAAATAAATACGAAAGAGACAAATATCTAATTTCACAGTTTGCACTAATTTAATTTGTAATGACTCAAAAGTTATCGTGGAATAGCAGAAATAATCCCGTGTAAACACCCAACACCAATGAAAATAAAGACAAAAACAATTTGTCGCTATATGTTCCCACAAAAATGAAATTCGAGCTTGTGGTTAAAAACTATTGATATTTCAAGTATATGGAACAAGATTTCATGAATATTTCGATGAAATCTCAATAAAAACTAGATCGGTTTCGTGGGAACGTAGTATTATATTGCGTACGCAATTTTTGCAAAATTACCAAAGTAAAAATATTTCCCCTGAGAGCAGTTGTTTTATGAAAAAATATATACACATTTTTTTCTTAACCAAAATTTATTTTTATTTTTATTTTTTATTTTTGCAATATTACAGGAACACTTATTAAAGAAACACAATATTAGAGAAACACTTTCCCGAAAAATCAATGCTCGTGTAAACAAGAAAAACTCAGATTTTGAAACCATGCTTTTACCATTTTGCTCTCGTAGTTTATAACATGAACATGACACACTATAATATCCGTACCACTTACTTGTCACGGGTATTATATCAGTAACCTACACCTTTTTTTATTTAAAGTTGCTCCAAATCTTCCACATAATTTTAATTTGGATGATATATAAGGTTAAGTAAGCACTTTAAATTTCGTTCTTCAGGTTTTAATACTTTTTGAACATGTCCACGAGTTTCAAAAATAACCGACAAATTAATTCACCATTCCTATACAGACTGTGGTCAGTGACTAGTTGCTTCTATGTGTGCGGCTGTCACTAGTGGTGAGTGACTAGTTGATTCTATGTGTGCGGCTAGTACTGCTTTTCACTAACCCTGAGGCCACACGAGCCAGTACTGGCTAGCCAATTGGTTACATACATTGACTGTCAAGTTCCTATTCGTGTATTGGCTGTGACGTAGGCGGCATGCTGTACTGGCTTCTTTCCTGCCAGGGCTCGGATGTTAATCCGAATGGAATAAATCTACTCCGATTTCAGTGAAAAAAATAGAAGTACTATGATATTCTATTCTTTCAAAATTAAATGAACCAAAAACACACTAATGCTATGCGACAAAACTAGCAAAAGAACAGAACGTTACGAATGTTTTGCTTTGGCTCTGGAGAGCCTTTACTTGTTTCTGTAAAAGCTCTCTCAAACCAACGCGAAACCATCAGAAAGAAAACTAAAATTTTACTTCTCAGAATTTCCTTACATGGCGTTAAATGAGAGCAACTACACTGACGAGATGGGAAAATTGATTCACTTTGGTTTGGGAAAGCCTTCTCACCGCTTAATCAATTTATTCACCAATTTTTTCGTTCTCTTCCCGAATGGTAAGAGGACCTAAAAACACAGCACATGAGACCTATAGCTTATTTCAACCACTTTGAAAAATTCAATTTAAAAAACTTTGGGGAGACTATGGTGAGACCCAAGCGAGATGATGGCAAAACATGCTCAATGCAAAGGACAGCGTGGAAATGTGATGGTGAGACCATAGCGAGAAAACCATGACATAGATTCTCGTGTAAATGGGCATGGCGAGAACATAGCGAGGCGAGCTTAATGTCCATGATACTGGTAAGTAGATTTCGAAGACCACGGCGAGACATGTGAATCTTGAGTAAGCCAATTCGTTTTCCACCAAAAGAATGCATGAAAATTATAACAAATTTTTGGTTAAACTCTGTTGAAAAATCTTAGGTTTGATATCACTTCTTGAAATAAAAATGTCAAGAAAAGTGAATAATTTAAAATTCAGTATTTATCTGGATTTAATAACTTAAACTGACCTCCGAAAAGCAGTTTAAATCCAATTGCATTAAATGAGTGAATAAAATGGGCATTAGCAAATTAATAAAACTTTGACTCCCCGATTCTTATTTTATTAATATTTTGTGAAATAAAATGCGAGTCAATTTTAGTTTTAAGACCTTTTTTCCAAATCTGCTCCGAAAAAGTACTGCCGAACCCTGTAACTGGCTGCTCTACTGGCTTCCCAACTGGCTACAAAAAAAGCAAGCCAGTTGACGAGCCAGTTGCTCATGTTTGTATGTGTCGGTAAAAAAGTGTGAGTGTATGGCGATTGGCAAGCCAGTACTGGCTCGTGTGGCCTCAGGGTAATACTTTGCAAATAGAATCATTACAGCTGTTCGCTTCAGCTTGTAGGCAAATCAAACTGACAGCTGAGGATTGCCATCTTTATTAGTTTATCTATGCTACTTTTTGCTAAACAAAACATAAACATGACCTTGACAACGACAACTACTAAGGCATACGATGTATAATAAACAAAAACAAAGTAGATAAAAATAAAAATTTTAATTTCGCATGCATTGATCATTGATGCATCATGCATTTGCATTTGCATATTGCATTCCGAATTTGAGTTTAATAGACAAAAATATATAAGAACTTGGAATGTGCATTATTGGTTATTTTAATCTATTTTCATTTTTTCTGTCTAGTTTTGTAACTAATGCGTACAAATATGGTAAGCAACTAATAAATGTTTCGAAAAAAAATTCAATTCGATACATTAATATTATCTAATCAATCATTGCTTGTAGTCCGCCTCCAGGACTATCCTTGTGCGGTTGAAGGCGACCCTCGCATCACTCTTGGCAATGATCTTGAATCGGCTGCAATAATTACTCAAATTTGGAACTCGACATCAAATCCTAAGCTTAATTACGACTGTCGCTTCCAAATCATCGCCAATCAACGACCAAAGTATAATGGTCTTTACACGGTGATCACGAAACTTAAATTCCGACGGGATACGACGACGAATGCATGCATCGATTACATACAGTTCTCCAACGGCCAACGCTGGCCTTCGGATAGAATTTGCAACGATATAAGCCCCGACGGACCAGCAGGCCGTCTTATTTTCGACGAGCGAGGGTCCGATGTCGACGTGCATGTATTCATTAACCAAAGTCTACCGATATACGAGCCGCTTGAACTGAGCATGACCATCACTTCACATTCGGAATGCGAGCATTCAGAAGACTTTTTGTGCGATTCAAAGAATCCCTACTCATGCATTTCTCGGTTTTTCGTCCGAGATAACGTCACCAATTGCATGTATCCGTGTAAAGATGAAAACAGTTGCTTCCGAAATGAGGATGAGATCACCACCAAAGTAGTCAAATCGACTGCCGCTGTGCAATTAACAGGTAGACAGATTATAAGCTGTGTCTTATCACCGGTCATTTCAAGTTATTCGTTGAAAATTTTATTTCAATTTTTTGAGTACCTACTAGTCCACTCATATTGTATTTTTACAGTAAATTGTGGGGTAGTTTTGATTTTGGCCCTCTTTTATTTTTTCGGGAGTGCTGAATCTGAATCTGAGGTTCGCGCAATGTGGAAAGAAATGCAAATGCAAACTGTTTAAAGTTTTTTCTGCAACAAAACCACCCATTTGGACTCAAGCGCTTGTTGAAAATTTACGTATTTTTACTGTTTTCGATGATTCACTCGAAAGAACAAGTTACGAATGTGAAAAAATTTAAACTTGTGCCTGTAGTATAAACCAAAATATACTTTTCTGATGGTCTTTGATGCACTTAGTTCGAATCTGGCCTTGAAATTGCTTTAGCACGTCATGTTTTTAAGATATTCGAATCTAAAATTAATAAAATGCATTTCCTATTCAAATTTGGGTTTTTTTTCCCGAGGTATTTTTTTTTTTTTTTTGAAAAAATGTTTATAGTCATTCTGAAGTACATATCACCATTTGACTTCAAAATTCTTTTTCAATTTTGCAAACACTACTATTCTTTTTCTTTAAATCGTTAGCCTTCGTCTTAAAGTACGTAATTTAAAAAATCAAGTCAATTTGCTTTTTTGTAGCACTTTTTGCAAATGTTTGCATGTTTCGTCACGAAATGTTAGTCGCAAACTTCAGATTCTTGCTAGAGGGGATATGAAAAAAGTCTAGAGCTCTGGCATTTTAAAGTCAGAAAAAAGTAAACAAAAAACGTTTTGAGTAGATTTGGGATACTTTGGGATCCCGCGGGCGAGTAAAGAAACAGACCTAAAGTTTCGAAAGATCAAGTTTCGTTGTTCTTTGGCATTGACACAGGTATTAGCTGATAAAGAATTAAAAATTAAAAAAATATTTCCAATCATCAACGTTGTTCCTTGACGCGTCTTGCAAAACTTTGACATTTCGAAACTTTCTCCTTTCGAAACTTCATTTTTCGAAACTTTATCTTTGTGCCCTATTACACGACGACTTTAGAGTCATGACTTTTTTCGAAATTCAATGAGTGAAGGTGAGATCAGATGTTTTTCCACGTTCGCACTCATTGAATTTCGAAAAAAGTCGCGACTCTTAAGTCGTCGTGAAATAGGGCACTAAGGATTCAAAAAATTCAAAGAGAATTTGAAAGTTAAATGTTCAAAATTAAGAATGGCCATTAATAATTTTTCAAAAAAAAAAAAAAATACCTCGACAAAGAATATAACTCCAAATTTACATAAAAACACATATTTTGTATATTAAGATTCGAATATTTCAAAAACGTGACATGCTAGAGCAATGTCAAGACCAGTCGAACTCAGCGCATCAAAGACCACCAAGAAAATATATCTTGGTTCGGTTCATATTACAGACAAAAATTCAAATTTTTCACATAAAGTAGTTACTTAGTACTTTCAAGTGGATTTTTGAAAACAATAAAAATACGTCAGTTCTTAACTAACGCTTGATTCCAAATGGATTGCCGCAAAAAAAACCTTAAACAGAGATTTATTGAAAATTGTGTACACTTTCAATGGTCATTTGATGTAATTTTTCGTCAGGGGCTAAATCAAAACTATCCCAGGATTTGCACGCCTAAGAGCCTTCTTGAGCACAAATACTAAATGATAGTTTTGTTTTCTATCCTGGAGTAATGGTAATTGCGTTAGACTCTCACGCCACCTTAAAAAAAAAAACATTCATAAGAACTGACAAATTCTCAAAAAGTACGTATAGGTATGTGGTTGTCATGAAAAAGTGACTCTCATCTAAGCCATTCAGACAGAAAAAAATTGTAGGTCCCCTACATTCTTGCCAACAACACACACACAGGATAGTTAACAGTTGTAAGTCATTTGACCCATTCTCCACAAGCTGTTGTCGAGCTAATTAGACAATTTTTTCTAGTGTTTAATAGAATTTAAGTTAAATTGGTGATCATTTTTATAGTTTTGGTAGATATCTGGAACAAATATCACTTAAGAATCTATCTAGAAGTTCATGCTTGTTTCGAAAAATTGTCACTCAATTAATATTTATTATTTTTGCAGAATCGGAGAAATATGTACATTTTGGGAATAGCATTGCCAGTCAGCTCGAAGAATTAAACCCCATCGATGCAGCTGCAGCTATGGCTGATCTGCAGCAAGTTTTATCAAAATACGTTGTAAAGTCACTTCAGCTTAAATCAACAACACCGCAATCATCATCTTTATCAAGTTCAACGGGAAATGATGTCTGATTTACAACTAAACTGAGACAAAAATTGCTATAATCTTTTTGTCGTTATAAGAAATCGTTCTCGAATTCACAATATGGCGATTTTTTTCCACTGGTTCGTTTTCGGCAAAATCAAAAGCCAATGTATAATTATTAGAAAATTATCAATTTTATTTAGATTTTAATTAGATTTGATATAATACATTTTATGGCTGTGTCGCGTTTCTTTAAATTGGGGATCTTGTTAAGGCCTTAGAAAGAAATAATTTTTGCTCTGGGAAATTTTCCAAAACTGATTTTTGAGACCCCGCCGCCGTTTCAAAGTAAAAAACTACAATTCGACAAAGTGGCCAGAAAAACCATTTAAATTTGCATCGATTTATGGTCAAAATTGCTTATTATGTTTTATTTTTGATTTCTTTACTCATTTATACTGACTGTATACCAATTAAAGTACGCTGTATAATATTGGTGGGCCAATTCGTGCATTCCATTAAGAAAAAATAATCGAAAACGGTTAGAAAATCGATAGATTTTTTGGGGACTTTCATTAAGATTTAAGGTAAAAAGTTATTTTTTTGACATTTTAATGAGCAGTTTTTTATTCTATTTTCTTAGCAGCAGGTTAAAAAAGCAAACAAATCATTTTGAGTAACTGTGACCACATATCGACGCGAATTTAAATGGTTTTTCTGACCACTTTTTGGAATTGTAATTTCCCCTAAAACCGGCCGCGGAGTCTCAAAACTCAATTTTGGAAATAGTCCCAGAACAAAATAATTTCTTTCTAAATCCCTTACAAGATCCACAATACTCATTTTGAATATAAAAAATAAAAAAAATTCCGACTCTCCTAATGTATGTACGAGTATGTATGTACATGTATCTTGATATTAAATACCAAAGTCTGGCTGTTTTTTCTCAGGCCTTGAGAAGGGTAGGGCGGTTAAAAATAGCTTTATTTTCTTTTTTAAATATAGTATGATGCTCTATCATTTTGCCTTAGCATAAACACCTCAATCATGATAGTTTGATACAAAAAAACTCAAGACAAACTTATCACAACTTTTTTTTGAAGATTTCAAACAAAACAAAAAATCAACAAAATAAAGTCTCAAAAAAAAAAATGTGGACTAGATTTGCTTAAAAGCTAATAACATGGGTATTGATCGGATCATCAGCATAAAACTCTTCAGGCGGCATAGGGAAAATGAAATGACAGATGCGAGCATCGTTTCCTATTATTTTAAAAGTGAATTGAAGTGTTAATGACCCCAACACATGAATAAGAAACCAAGCTAGTCTTAATCCCTCACCCCTCCCAAAGGCTGAGAAAAAGCCTGCCAGACTTTGGAATAATTGATATCACGATACATAAGTGAGTGTCAAAAAAAGTGTACAGCTTTCAACTGCATTCTTGTAGCTCTGTTGAAGCAAATAGATTCGATCTTTTATGGGGATTTCTTTTGGTAAATTTTGTTGGTATACGTTTTCAGATTGATTTTTCTTTTTTATTGTATTGGTCAACAATTTGTGTCTGTGAAGCTGTAGCGATCAGGATTTGTCAAACTGATGGCTGTCAATTGTTCCCGTGTGCAATAGTGTTAGTAAAAGATGGGTAATCTGACGACAAAATCCAGAGCTGTAAAATTGATTTCCGATAAAAAATTGATTTTTTGCCCATTGGAAGGCTTTAATCGGAATCACCAAATTGTCAAAGTCAAAGGGACAGAACAATTTGGCTCTTTGTTCTTTGACAGTTGCAATTGCAAATTCCACTTTTACGCGGCGCATGTCCACTTTTACGCCTTGGATGCTTGGAGAGCGAATGAAATACAAATAGAAGAAACCATGGAAAATATATATATCAAAACGAAATTTTAAATTTCACGATCGTTTAGATAATGCAATTATCAGATTGAAGTTTTTATAATATCAAGTCTGTTCAGCTACAGCCTAAGCGGCGATTTTATTAAAACTTGGTAAATAGTGGTTTTAAGTGATTCTGCCCGCACATTTTTCTTAGAACTAAAAATAACGATACCTACCATTCAATTTTTTTTTGCAATTTTTCAAAATCTTCCATTTTCTAAAAAATTTAATTATTTTCTATTTGTTTCAAAACAATTATTTTGATTTTAATAATTTGTTTATACGGAAGCTTCTAAACGATGAATTTTAGTAAGAAAAACTGTTATCTTACTAAAATTTTGTTTGGATTTTTTAAAAATTATCAACATTTTTTTTCTCTGAAAATCAAATATGATGATCGGTATTTTACACTTTGTAAAGTATTGAAAAAATTGTACTTTTATGAAAAAATAACGGTACCTTTCATACAAATGTTAAAAAACCGTTAAGGAACTATTTTTTTCCTTAAAAACGGCTCCTACGATTTTTATTAAACTTTTTCTATATGCTTAAATAAGTGCGATATGCTACTATTATAATAATTATTATATAAATTTATTTAAATAGCAACTATTTTAATTTTGAATTTTCTCGTTATCGGCTGAACAGATTTAGATTATTTTTGTATATACAAATTTCAATATTCCTTGGTGATTGTGTCATTGAGTCAAGTGGTTTAAAGCCCTTCCATTTGTGATTTGAATACCCATACCGCGCGAGTAGAATTCACAGTGTTCGCCTTTCCAAATTTACTTGGCTGTTTTTTTTTTTATTTTGGAAGCTGAAGTGTCAGTATATTTCAAAAATCAAAAACTCCACTGATTCATTCAAAAGCGTGGTAAATTTTAATTTGTATTTTTATTCAAGAAAATGGATTTAGAAAATAATATTTGTCTTTATCTTTAGGTCCATGGATGATCGCTAGGACAGTGCTGACAAGAAGCCACGACGTCTGCTGGTGGACCTTCAGATAATATTAAATTGGCCAAGGGTTCACGAAACAATATGAAGCAAGGCAACACAATACCAATGCAGTATTTCCAGTGCGCTGAGCGCAGGATAAAAGCAAAAGGCAGGTCAATTTTAACAAAAATCTGAAATCATGTAAAAAAATGATTTGTTTACATTATTTAATTTAAGAGGAACATTTTCTGAATAAAATATTGTAGGGACTTACGGCTGGCGGCAGCTAATAAAGATAGCTTTTCGATGTCTGTTCTTATTTTCTTTTTTGTTCACCTGAGGGTTTTTTTATTTTATAGAAATTAAATTTAATAGAAAGGAATATTGTAAAGTTATTATGGTATATTTTCTTTGAAATAAAATTTATTTTCATTTATAAATAAAGATTTTACCTGAATGTAAATACACGTCTTTCTTATGGCGGCAAATTTGTCATGTAGTTTACCAGTTCTTTTTATTTGCCCCCAGGTATCGCATTTTGACTTTTCTAGTCGTCAATGGATACCGAGCTCTGAAATGGTTCCTATAAAAATATCGAATCAAACAACTCGAATACGAATTCTATCTGTCAAATATTTAAATTCCATTGTGAATAATCACAAAAACTGTTTTATGTATTCTGTTGTTTCCAGTTGTTCGGTTTTCGTTGTCGGCAATTCTACAAAACATCCAATACCGTTTCTTGTAATGAGAAATGAAGTGTAGATTAGGATTAAATAAGTAATAAAAGTCCATTAAAAGAATTATATAAATAATAACTTTTAAAGGAATTAATATTTTCATAAACAACATAAAAATAAATTTAATCCAACAATATAACATGACCGAAGCCAAGAAAATGCTAATTGCGCAACGCCATAATGGTAAACAAATCTTTAACATTCGACCAACTTCCTTGGATGATAGTTTCGCCTTTACGGAATCGGATTCATTCGTTGCCCAGTTGACGGAACGCTTGAGAATGCTCTCTGGCGAGAGTCGTCTCAATGCTATGCTGGAGATATTGGCGATTTTGAATCAATTCACAAGAGTGGAGGAGTCCCAGTGAGGGACGACGAACAACAGCCGTTCCTGGAGGATGATGCATTTTGTAGAGTTGCAGTAGGCAACCCATTGATTTTTTTTTTTCTAACCTTTGTTTTTTTTCTTGTTATAATTAATAAAATATTGTTATTTCTTATCTTTTATATCTCAAAATATAGTTTGTCTTCTTGTTGGGCCATAAATTGTATCGGTTGATTTAGTAAATTCGTTGATCCAATAATAGCAACTTGAACAGCGGAAACTCAGAATTGTATATTGAATATATTTAGCCAGTTTCAGAGATAAGGATATAAAAACTTTAGTTATATGCCATGCGCCAGGAAGCACGGAACAGTTAAATAGTTACGGTTAAAGTGTTCAGATCTTAATTAAAAACAATTATTTTAGGCTTAGGCTTGATTTCACAAGCTTAAGTCTTAAGCTACTAGAAGACAGAGCCAACGACATAAAAAGTCAAGTCATTTGCATACTTTTGTAATTCACATCAATAACATCTGAGGGGCTGGACCAATAACTGTTTGTCTGCCTACCTTAAGACGTGTCGAACAGTTGTTACATTTTTACATCGATTTATTTCAATGCCAAAGGGAAAAAGTGTGCATACAACAAATATTTAGCTTGCATTTTTGAACAATTTGCATTTCAAACACTATAGTTAGTCCTACGAAGATAGAGAACAGTGAAGTTTCCTTAGTGGTTTTTGGAAACTTCATCGCTCTCTATCTTGTTAGGGACTAACTACAGAGAGTTTGACCTATGGGAACAATCGTTCAAAATTGCAAGCTTAATATTTGATGTATGCACCCTTTTTCCCTCCGACTAATATGCATTGAATTAAATCGATGCAAGAAAACTACGTCAAATTTTATGCCTGTACGACACTTGTTAAGGTAGGCAGACAAACGGTTATTGGTTCAACCCCTCAAAGCCTATTATTGAAATGAATTACGTTTGCTCTTAGGCTATAGGTATTTCCGATAGAAATAAACTACTTGCTGGTTCAAAAATACAAACCTGCTTTTATTTTTATATTTCAGGAATAAACAACCATTTATTTATTTTACAAAACTCTAAGACAATGATTTCTCAGGTCAAAACGGTAATGTTGGAATAATTACAATTGGGGTTTTGCGCGTGAGGCTTACCCCCCCCCCCCCACCTTATTTTCAGATTTCGTAACGACTTGTAAAAAAAGAAACATATTAATGTTACTCGGCAGAAAGTAGTAGGTCCACTCTGACACAGGAGTGGTTCAGGTTTCGAGATTTGCAAGTCAGTAGGCCCTGGTTCTCCACGATCTGTAAGGCCACTAATATAATTATTTGTATATATGAAATAGCTACATACATATGACATATAGCCTGGAATTTGATCGTAAGATTACCTATATCATCGCGTACTTACCTATAGGAATTGTGGTAAATGAGGCATCAAATGGAACATATAAAACCAGTGTTTGGAAACACTTTATTTGGTTGTAAGGAGTCCGATCACTATTGAAAAAAAAAAGTTCAGCGGGCTCCAGGGTTCGGTAATAACCTAACAAAGTGTACTTTTACTACAATAATTATGATATTCACGTAACAATTTTTTTTTTCTTCAAACTTTCACCACAAAAACATAAGGTACGACTCAATAAACTTCTTGCAACATAATAATTTTGGTTGGCTTCAGAGGCGTTTGAGTAATCCGGTTACTGCAAGCTTGTGGAAATGTTATCTTGCCTAACATTTCAAACGAATCAGTGAAAAGGTTTAGAAAATTCCTTATTTTAGATCATGGTCCCATGGGAAAAATAAATGCAATACTGTTTAATTAAGATTATTTAATTTCTATTCTATTTGTGTTCTATTCTAAAAAAAATACGGTTCTTAACATAAAAAAATATAACAATAACATAGTCAAATAGGCACTTTGCAACACAAAATCGATGAGGCTTAGTCTCGTTTTGTGCTTTGGGCTTTGGAAGAGCATCTTAGTGGCTTAACTTAGGTCTCTAGTAGGATTTTAATAGCATCTTTTCTTTGTACTCATCTCGAACAATAAGCAATTCATCAAAGAACAGAAGAACTAACGTTGAGTGGGGAGCAATTCGAAGATAATTCGCCCAAAATCCTTTGTACATGCCATAAACTCCTTCGGTTTTGAGTATTTTAACACAGCAGTCCCACATTCCACGATAGTACAGCCCCTTGCCGTGCTCATCGAGTCCTTGGTTATATAGACGAGTTGCAACCACATCTGGTGGAGTGATAGCTAGTGACATGAAGGACCCAGCAATGGCTCCTGCTGCAAAAGAGTTCATTGTAGGGTGAACAATTATTTCGTGATCTCGAAGAAGACTTTTAACTTTGCCAAAAGTGGCTATCTGAGCGCCACTGCCAAGAGCTGCTCGCGGAATATTTGATTGGGCACCGCGCCAAAGACCCATGATGCCACGCTTCGAGTAGGTGGCTGACAGGGCACTAAACATGCCGGTATGCATGTGCTGATAGCCCACGGCAATGGACTTTGCTGCTTGCGATTGGAGTTGAGTCTTAATCTAAAAACAAAGATACAGTAATTAGAGAGGAAGTTACATCATAATTATTAAATGAAGTTGTGAAATTACCAGGAAGAACGGACTGGAGGCCATAGCGCCGATGACACCTCCACCAGCTCCGAAGAAAACACCTCTAGTAAAGGAAACATCCCCGTGTTTATCGTGGATCCAGCCTTTGGACATTGCTGTGTTATATAAACCTAAACTTTATGTTGTCCAGGGAAGTCAAAGTCAGTATCAATTATTTAAACTATTTACTTTTTTAATCAACTCACCGAAAAAAATTCAAAATAAATTGAAAATATAAAGCGGGAACGAGTCCCTTTTGCAAACCAGACCATCCTTCGTTCTTGGCTACCGCCTTAAAGGCATTGAGAATTCCCTTATAGGGTTCAACGTAAGTACCTCGAGCAGCAAGTTCTCCTTGCAGTTGAATTCTTGTTTTGATCACCTAAATTGGTATTTGCTAAGTCACTACACTCGGGAATTATTTATCAAAAATCTGGCCTACCTCAATTGGGTTTGTGAAAAAAGTAGCTCCAACAGAGGCGAAGCCTCCGATTACGTAGTCACTGTACTCCATGAAAGAAAAATTTGTTTTTTTCTCGCTTTGGATAATCTATTTTCAGAGATTAAATTCGATGACAGTTCGGTTTAGATGATGACAAGAATGAGTTGCAAAAGATTTTTCACTTTAATGTCGATGCCATAGTAAAATTTTGATTATCACGACGGAAACTCGTGAATGGGTCAAAACTAAAATTGGTAGTAAACTAATCACTTTACAATTTGGTCAACACGAGTGTAAAATGTTCAACAAAAAAAAAGACTGATCAATAAAAAACAGCTGCTTTTGAAGTGTAAAGGATGTTATCGATATGTGCATGTGATGTTATCGAAAGTTATTAAAGCTGTACACGGAATGCATCTGTCATAACAAGCCGCGGAGCTGCTGAGCTACTTCTTTCTTTTTAATTTCAGTTCCATAAAAGCCAACCCACAGAAGAAAACAAAACTAAACGAAAACAACGAAAGGTCAAACGAAAAGCCATTCTTATTAGCAGCTGACAGCCGTATAAGTACCTACCTACAATATTTTATTAAGAAAATGTGTGTTAACAAATTTTTAAATAAAACAATATAAAAAAACATTTTTTTTTACATAATTTCAGACTTTTGTTCGATCTACATTTCATTAAAAACTCGTGGACCATGGGATCAAGCCACGAAATTGAATGATCTTACTCCACTTCACCCAAGGTCACAATTTCCAAGGAGGAATGATCTTTTAATATTTTAAAATTAATAAAAAAGCGAATAATTTACCGGCGAGAGCACTTACAAAATCGATACTTTATTTGCACTTTAGGAAAAACTTCCCAAGGGGCACGCTATGTTAGTAATAAGTTGTGGTGACGTTTCAGTAACAAAGTGCTGGTCACATTTATTATAAAGGAACTTGTCACAGAAACACAACTGTAACCCAAAAAAGCGCAGGGGTAGTCCTATTGTGCAACTAAATTCTAGTTCCTTATAAGTTACACGTAACACTTGTGTAATCAATGTGAATCGTTTAAAAATGGTTTAAACTGGATTGCAACAAGTTTTAAAGGTTACAGTCAAAAGTTTGTATTTGTTTTTAATCAAACGAACTACTTCCACTTAATAAAATTTTATAAACCTGTGGCAAAATGCATACTTTCAACCGTCACCGGAGTAATATGACATTTCGAAAATTTGGTGTTTGGATTAAACGATTTTACATCTGGATTTAAAAACATTTTACATTTGGATTAAGGGTATTTTAAATCCATTGGATTTAAGGCATGTTAAGAGTGAAAAATAATTGGATTAAATAAATCTGGATTGAATTGTTGGATTCACACAGACAGTACTAGCTATCCAGTAGCATTACACTCACATTTTTTGTTTACTATCACATACAAATCTGAGCAACTTGTTCGTCAACTGGCTTTATTTTTCGTATTTAGTCGGGAAACCATAAACAGAATTCGGCAGTACTTTTTCAGAGCAGATTTGGAAAAATAGGTCTAAAACTAAGATTTACTCACTTTTTCTTTCACAAAATATTAATAAAATAAGAACTGGGGAGCTCATCTAGTTCAAAAGAACTCAAAGTGTTATAAATTTGCTAACGCCCATATTTTTCACTCGTTTAATGGCGAATTATTATACCAATTGACTAAATCTCCCTTTTTTGACAAAATATAAATAAATTCAATACAGCAATTCAGTGTCCTTTGACTTTTAAAACGAAGACTACAAGATTACCTACAGACATATCCTTTGAAGTAATTCGCTGAAAGCTAATGGGGTTTGTATAATGGTGTTAGCTTTGTTAGTGTATGACGGGACAGACTGGATCACTCGGCGTGTTTTATCGTTGGGAGCTTTGATATTCGAGTCTGACTGGTAGGATTGACGTGTGAAAGCGTATCCGAAGTATCATCAATAGTTCATTTTGTTCAATTGTCTAAACTGGATTTTAGACTAACTCTGTGATGGCAGACAAAAGCTCAAAGCTTGGAAGACATTGGAAGCTATATTATAGTAGGGACAACTACCAATACTTTTCTTTGCAGTGACATCTAGTGTGAAATCATTTTTAACCGGAAAAGCATAGACATTTACCAACCATTCACAGTGTTGTCCCTCTTTTGACGAAATATGAATGCACTCAATACAACAACCATTATGTCCTTTCCAGAGAAATGAACTCCAACCAATTTTGTTAAATGGCAATGCCATCTTTTTAAAATCTTTCCTGTCCCTGTTTTTTTTGCCTTCCTAGAGTCATCATGTTTTTTTTTTAGTTAATTAGGATTCAATTTTATAAGCCACCAATTTTTTAATAACTAAATTAATTTTTCACAGATTTGATATATTTGTGATTTCTGGGATGTATACAAAATTATTTCCTTTTCTGAATTCATCACAAAAGTTATAAAATGGATCAGAATCTGCCAGATTATGCATTTTTCAATAACCAACTACAACATTTATTTTAGAGCTAACAAGATACTTTGAAAGAATTCAACATGAATTTTATTAACATAAATTTTCCACACCTAGTCTTTTTAAGTAGTAGACACATATTAACATTAGTTCCTACGATTCTGAGAGCTTTTTCTCTAAATTTGATTCCCAATTTATGAACAGAATGCTGGCATTGTTATTTTTAATAATAATAATAAAAAATAAGATGAGGTATACAATTAAATTAAATGAACTTATATAATTTCCACATTCTAAAACAGCTTATTAAAAAAAAACTAGCTCCTGCACTGAAAGTAGACGGTTAAGGAACGAAGAAAATGTGAATCAGAGATAAAGATTATATTTTGTATAACCTCCCTCTTGGGAGTGATGTAAAAACCAGTATAATTTATACTTGTTGCTATTAAATACCCTTGTGTTCAGAGATTGTCAAGTTATCAATCATATTTTGATAATCTCTGCTTAAATTTTCGTGCATATTTATCTTCGTTTACAAAAAGTAGCATGTTAAATAATAGCCCTCTGTTTTTAAGTGCGTGGTATTTCTTCATAGGGGGATGTGATAGAATAGTTTTATTAATCAAAAGTAAAAAAAAACTCCTGGCAGCGGTGGGATTCGAACCCACGCCTCCGAGGAGACTGGTGCCTTAAACCAGCGCCTTAGACCGCTCGGCCACGCTACCTGTTGAAAACACTGGATAAGAAATTCTATTTTTTGACTTGAGCCGAAGAAAGTATGCATCAAATATTCAACATTATTTGACTTTTGCATGTTTTTTTCAAAGAAGGCAAATAATAAGTAGCTAGTGAGGTAAGAAAAATTTGCTAGTCAATTAAAAACTAATAACTGTAAGCTGTATTATCTACTGAAATCATATATGTACCTTGCATAGAGGAGAAGTCATGCAACGACATAAAAATTTTTTAAAAGTGGGTAAACCAAAAATTTGAACAATATTTCATGGCTTTCTCAGGTTAAATGAAGGTACAAATTGTAGCTTATTTAATTGTACACAAATATAAGATTAACATACTTTTTTTTATCCTACAATCAATAGATCATAAAAGAACTTCATGGTGTAGCAAATTAAGTAAAAAAAAAACATTAAAATTGCTTGAATCGATCGGAAAAATTTCTTCTATGATATATTACATACTCGTATGTATGACTAAAAGTGATAACATTATGTTTGGCTTAACGTGAAAGTGCAAAAATCTCGTACCAATTTGTATAGAAAAAGTATTGGCTTAGAGCCACGCAGGTAAATGAATCCCGACAAAAAATGTGTTGGCCAAATATTTTTTTTGGACATACAACTTTTGACTTGGGAGTGTCTGCCATTAAATAATGATATATTTGTACAATTTTATAGGAGAATGTAAAATTGATAAATATTGAATGACCAATTTCGAAAAGGTCACATCTTAATCCAGTCAAAATAGACATTTGACCAAGCCAAAATTCCGATAAGATTGAAAATTGGAATAGACGTTCTTTTGGATATAACAAATCAACAGTCCCCGTCAATCCCACTCGAGCATAAAAAGTGGAAATGTCGAAAAAGTTGGTTTTGGCTATTACTTTTGAACGGTGCGGTGGCTGATATCGAAAAATGATATTAGAAAAAATTGTAGATCATGCAATTTTCTTTATAAAAGATTAATACACTTTTTTTCGTAAGACCATTGGTTAAGGAAATAAATCTATTTCAAAAATGATAAATTGACGAAAATATCGGTCAATTAGGAATTATCGCAAAGTGTTTCAAGTAATGTCTGTAGTTGTTTTTGACCTCTTACGTGAAAATGCAAACATTTTTGTTCTAACATTTACCTACCGTAAAAAAGATATAATTATTTTTAGAAGTTGGTCAAAAGCCAAAAATAACGGTTTTCTGTTTTTTAATCATAAATGACAATGACAAAAAGTCTCCTGTGACCTTGCGTGATCTTGAGAAGCCTTGATTACAAGTTATCTAGGGCTGCCCAATTTCTAGGACATGTTGACCTTTTCTGACCAATTAGATAGCATTTTCTGTTTTGAGAGTTTCCTATTTATGAGGTTTGAAAGGTCCAGAGCCAACAATACTTGCCATATAGAGCAAATAACTACTCTTGGTAAACCAAAATCCTAAATTCCCATTCATTGCTTCTTTGCAAAAAAAAAAAAAAAATTAGTTTTACCTTATTTGTCGCTTGAATTTGTATATGTATATATGTATATACATAATACATATTTATTTTATTTGCATATTTGACAAATGAAGATTTTGAGGAGTGAATTGCAATGAACAAGTGCGTGCAATTCATCCAATGCTCATATAATATTAAAGATATGGAGCAAACAAATAACGTTGACACTATGGCGTATACGTACTTTTTTAGTGAGAGATTATTTTCCTTCCATTTCCATAAAATGAAGCCACCTACAAAATAAATTAAATTGGCCTTAAATCCTATTAATTTTAATCTATAAAAATTGGTGTTTTATCCAGGCTATAACACTTTGGATTTATCAGAGAACGCACCTTGCATTAAATATAGGAATTGAAATTTTGTACTGATAATTAATTGATAGAGGTAATAAAATTTGGAAGAAGTATTATCAGAAACCAACAACAAAAAATAACAATGTGAAGAAATAAACACAAATTTTTCATTACTTGAAATACATATTTTGGTACATACCTACGAGTATTTTTTTTTATTGTGGTAACAAACAATTGAATTCTTAAATCTAATACCATATATTTTTTACATCGATTCATGTCAATGCCTGTTGGTATGATGAAAAAAGTGTGTATACCACAAATATTAGGCTTGCAATTACAGTTTTTGTTCTTATAGGTCAAACTCTCTATAGTTAGTCCCTAAAACAAAAAACAAAAAACTACAGAGTACTATATGTACTAAATAAAATAAGTCGCAATTTGACAAAAATATGTATTCCGTGAAAAACTAATCATCACTCAAACAAAGGTTAAATAATATCATTTACTCATAAGCCAAGAAACCAACTACCTCTAATTAAAAAGCAACATTTTGAGAGAATAATGCCTTTAATAAGCCTTTCCTCTTTCACTTTTTACTTTCATTTAAAGGATCAAAAAACGAACACACAAATTACTTTTTCCACATAGCAACACACAGCAATCCTACAGAATTTTTGTGTTTTTTTCCTTAAAGGTGTCATGTTAAAAATCAGAGACAGCTTTTAAACAAAGACTTCGTAGTCAATTCAAATATGTATGGATCCTAGACAGGAGTATATTCACAACCACAACCACCTCCAATCATTTTATTCAACCGATGTTCTACTTTTTGAAAGAAGAACACCAGAAAAAGGTACTGCATATAGTGTTTTTAACTATATACGCTCTAGTTGTGTATGTATATACGCAACATTTCATATGAACCAACTATAAAGCTTTCAGACGAAGACCCCCTGCCTTAAAGTGAAAACCAATTACCAGCAAAATATCTCTGGTACACATTTCATCAAAGCACCTAATTCAAAATGTAGAATGCCATATTCTTTCCATCGTCCTTTTTTTGCTGTTGCCTTCTACAATAGAAACATATATATATAAACGTGTACATACGTTCATAACATAATACACTTCATCCTATACCCAGGTTGTTATGTCGAATGAAACCGATACGATATGGCGATGATACAAACATAAAGAACCTATTTCGAATATCAAGTTGTACACTCTGTTAAACCACAACGAACACGTGACTTTGGTTCAGTGGAAAGACTAAAGAAGGTACTTCTTCTGAATCCCTTATATCATTGCCAGGACAAGGAGGACAAATTTATTCACCCACTTGTAGGAAGTTGAATTTTCTCCTTTCGAAATTTGGTTTGACTCATGTCGGACTTCAATAAGAGCGGTGTTATGGACATCGAATTATGTACTAAATTCATGTTCCCCATGCAGTTTCTACTCAAATTACCACTCCATTCGAATTTAAAAATAGGGATAGTCAAAGTTCGAACTTCGAATGGGGTTTCGAAATTTGTATTAGTTTGGTATTCCCCATTCGGCATTTTTCATTGGAAGTTCTCTCCTATTTTCGAGATTCCACAAATGAACCAAACAAGTGGACAAGCGCACAACGCATCGCACCACCAGCAGTATGTCAGCACCCTTTTAACGGCAAAACTAAAAAGACATAACATTACCATTATGCACGCTGTTCCTTTTATGGTTTTGATTTTTACGTATTCTTTTTTTCCATCCTTACTGCTTTCATTAGTCACCGGCAATGACAGGCCACCCGGAACCAACGCTGATTACTTTAATAATTTTTGCAACGTAGCTTAACACTGTTAACGCTGCTATCCATGTTTTCGCTATATTTTTTTTTGTTGATTCCTCAGAAGCCATGAATTTTCAATCTTCGAAGGACCTTTTACTTACTTCCCCGGTCATGATCGATACTCATTTGCATATATCTTCATGCTGCCGCAGGCAACTCTAAGCCTTTGTACTTTTCCTATATTTGTCATACTCTTAATCCTATGGCTAGAGAAGTGTTGACTAAAAAAAGGATCTGAAAAAAGAGGATTCATTAAAAGCCATTGAAATGTTAGCTTGAATTTTTTGAAAGAGAAACTAAAGGTCAACCAAACGGAATTCAATTTTTATTCATATTGACAAAAATGGAAACAATCAAAATGATTTCCAACACATTTTTCAACAAATGTTTGATTTTCGCATCGTTAAAGGGTCCAAAGTTAACAAGCAAGGACATTCATAAAGTAATATGCCCTTTTTTTTATCTTTTTTTTTTCAAAAAAAAAAAGGAAACCATTTGTACGGCAAAATACAAAATAAATGTACGTTGTGGAATAGCGATTTCAGTTGGGCGCCACTTTTCAAAGATGGAATGCGTTTTTATGTTATATATCCTTCGGCTTCGGTTTCAGTGTTAAAGTTTTTTTTTATCTGTTATTGTTGTTGCCTTTTGACGAACAAGAGTTTTTCCCGATATCCCTCTGATATCCGGTGTATTCGAAATGTAAACACAGCATGATGATAGAAAAAAGCTTGTTTCATATTCCCAGAAGGTATTGTCAGAATTTTTATAGGTATTTTTGTGTGTTTGAGGACAAGAAAGAGGATGTTAGAAGTGAATACGCTTTTTTTTGTGCCAGATATTAACCGTAGAAACATCCTTTTTAACTTGTGAATTCTTTGCTTCTTATATTTTTTGAATTGAAGCAGAAGAGTCTCATTCAATAACAAATACATAGTTGATGTTAACATTTATCTGGATGGTAACCATTGATCAGAGTAACTTTCATCTTTAAAGTCACAAAGGGGCATCTGGACTTTTCTTGATTAAAGAGAGAGTGAGAGAGATAAGGAATGGGGTGGGTAGTTGGTTGAGTTTCATTTAAAACCTGGTTTGACAGTCCATGAAATTATATTTCAGTTAAAAACCAGTCTGAAGTTGTTGTGCGAATAAGAACTTTTTCAGCTACTTCTGGTAGAGTAGAAGTCCTCTCAAATGAAACAATGAGAAAACAAAATTCCTTTAGAATGATTTCTCATACAAAAGTAAAAGAAAATGTTGGAATCTTTTTAATGAGGAAAATTGACGATTAAACGAATTTTAAATAAATTTTGTAAGGATTAAGAAAATGGACGACGACGTCGAATTGCTGGTTTTTTGCAATAAAAAGGCTATGTAGTTGGTCGTTTGTCGTTCGTTTGGGTGTTGTGCAACATTTCCAAGGCTACATTTCCCACTTTATTTTTTTTGCTTAAGCTCTTTTCAATGGCCATTATGAAGTATAGGTACCTTACCTACCTTCATGTACATAAATACATACAAAAATACCCAGTTTTATACCTTTCTGGTTTAATCATGAGTTATGGCAATTAAGGAGGAATATTAATTGGTTTTGGCAAAGAGTCGGATGGCAAATTACATTATGCATTGCAATTAATGTCAGCTTGGGTTGGTTTTATTTGTAACCTACAATTTTATTCTTTCCGAAGGTAATTTGAGGGAGTTTGAAAGGAAGCTTTGCTGCAGTCTCAGGGCAACACCCTTTAATTGATAAATTATTAAGTTTTCGGCACTTTTTGTGTTTGAATGTAACTTACAGAAAATTTACTAATATTAATTGGTCCCTGTACACCGAATACCTGTTAACATTATAGTAAACATTAAAGAGAAATAATAACATTTAAAAATCAAAGTAAAAGCTTATGAATTTTTAATGTTTCTGTAGCACATTGACATGTTCTGTTGTACTTGATGCCATCAACAAATGTTTCATTTAAAGAGGTCGAGATTTAAATATTCAAAACTGAACAAAAAAAATACTGAGAGTTATATTTTCCCCAGTGGCGCACACAGAAGACCCTCAGGGAACATGAGTCCCCTTATGTCTTTAAAAAAGGACAAAGGATATTAAATGTGAATAATATAAAAGTTGTGTGTGTTTATAGCACTAATAAGTATGAAAAATACCGTTGCTGAAATGTCAAGCTCACCTTTGCTCTGTGGCAAGTATTCGAGAAGTTCAATAACCAATGATTTTGTTGCATAGTACTGGCTAAATTTTATGGATGGCGTGGGAAATAAATTGTCAGCTGAAGTCTGATCAACAAAAAAAAAGTTGACAATTTAAAATCTAGACTATTTCAATGTCGATTGAAAAGTTGTCGGAAAAAATGTTGACTTGATATTTTAAGGTCAAAAAGTCATAAGTTCCATCAAAAAATTCAGAAATATTTAACACAAATTGACAGTTGTTCTCCAGTCGTGTAAATAAAGCATAATTTGCATGCAAACAAACATTATTGGTTTTTACTTCAATAATTTTGACATTTTTTAAATTAGATATGTAGCTTCATTTAAAAAGAAATTCAATATTAATTTCAAAGTGCTTGCTCAATGCTGACACGTGCCGAACGAAAATGTTCAGATGTTAAGAAAATTATTCTGTAGATTTTATTTCCTCTTTGCGTTTTCGTAATTTCAAAATCGTGAAAAATAATATTCGTAGTGTAGTTCTTGTCGGCGCTTACAATGGAACGATTTGATTGATTGAATTGGAAAGGAGAAGTAATGCAAAAGAGAACGTCAATTTTCTTCACCAAATATTTCAAATATTTTTATACTTCTTAAACTTCTTCTTTGGAAGATACCTAACTCACCAACACAAATCTTCAAGTATGAATTATGGTATAGAGATTTAATTTATTTGCAAGCTCTGCAAATGCATTGAACGTTCCCAATGATTACTTCCATAAAATTTACAAAATTATATTGAGCGATCCCATATCTGTCATCTAAATTAGAGCTTGTAGTACATGACAAAAGTTAAAGTTCCTTCAAGTTTTGCTTCAGCCACTTTTGTAGATACTGGAATAGCTTCACATTGTGGCTCCATTATACAATATTTTTGTATCTTTCTACCTACATGATATACAGCGACAGCTAAACCATTATGTGTAGGTAAGTCGCACGTACCGCTGCGTGAGTTAAAAAACCATACTCACTTATGAAGAATTTCTATAGTGAGAACCATGCGTAGCGCCCTTTACCGTTATGTTGGAACCACATGTATCTATGTCATCCAGTTAACTCCGCAAGAAATTGCTTATTATTGACGTTAATGACAGTGTCAGTTTCATTTTGAAAGAAGATCGAAATCCAACCCAAACAGTGATTTTCTCGGAATGCATCTGGTGCTGGTGTATCTCGTGTGTATTTTTATCTTTTCAGTCTTTTTTTACAGTCGCATATTTTTTAATGAATTTTTAAAATATTTTCAATACCAAAGGGTTTTCGAATAAGGGTGTACATAGATCGATGTTCAGATGGAACAAAAATTAGCAGTATGTCGGCTTTCTGTCAAAACCTCGTAAGTTGGTTTAAAAAAAAAAATTGCAAAAAAGACACAAAAAACTGATTTAAAAGGTTATAAAATTCAATTCTTAGATCATTAAAGGTTTTGAAACTGGTTGATAGAACCAAAAGGAACCATGATACAGTTATATGACATTGGTATCTTAATTCAGTGATTTGTTTTTATCTTAAAAACATTAAAATGGCATTTTAAGACTAACTAGGTTTTTACAGAAAGCCGACGATATACAATTTGGTCAAAAAGAAATTGTTTATCTTTGATCGGTAGAGGTCTTCATTAATCGGAGGATCCTGCACGCTCGTTGTTGTCGGTAGAGCAGTTAATGATTTTTTTGTTGACGTTCGGGTACTATCTATTTTCACTCAACTGATCAACTAGAATTTGGCCACCAACGTTTGAAAAGTCGTCTGAGACCCACATACATACATTGCCATCCGTCACATAGGTGCGAATAGCGCATTGTTTCCCCAAGGGAGCACCATTTTGTTAATAAAGTTTCTTCATTTACACGTCATTTCTTATCGTGTTACTTGCCATGGGCGTGATTTGTTGTCAGTGACAGTGATAAACAACAGATTTGGAAGACCTCACCAAAACCACATGACCACTCAGACTGTCCCTATTAGAGTGGAGAAGCCTTTATTAGAGAATGTTAGTATTTAACGGGTGTTTTTTTTTAGACGTTTAGTTTTCAAGAAGAAATAAAATGCATATGATTAAATGTTATGGCCAAGAATTTAGCTTTATTATAAATATAAGGGTTTGCCATTATATTTTAAAAATGATTTTGGGCAAACGACCACCACAACTTAGCTCGAATGAATTCCAGCAGAGAGCCCCAATTTTCGACCTCTTTTTGCAAAAATTTGGGCCGTATGTCAGCAATAACACGCTGTATATTCTCTTTTAAGACGTCAATCGTCTGCTTATATAAGCGACTTCACACTAGCCCATCCAAAAATACTCCGACGGTGTTTAATCGCACGATCTTGGAAGCCACGCCACAGGCCTACGACGCGAAATAATGTTCCTTCAATAAATTGATTATTTCGCAATGCGTCGCGCGAACGGAACCATTATTTTGGTCATAAATTTATAAACGTTGTTCAGGAGTAAACTATTCATTATGAAATGGCAAACCAAACTGAGCATAAATCAAGTGACAGCTGTCAAAAAGACCAACTTCAAAATAAGGATTGCCAGATTGAAAACCACACGTCTAAAAATTGTTCTTGTTCTTCATTTAAATAGAAACAAAAATCATTAGAAATTCCCTTACAAAAAAGACCAATAACTGCAAATATCTGACCTTATCTAGGCATTTAGTGACCTTTAAGATGATTTAATTTTTTTGAAAATAACTCAATAACATCTCTAATAAACTTGAAATCTCTAACCATTGATCAAAGATATCTATGGCTAAACAAGTTCTGTAACAAGTTGACCATTTATAACCAATTACTGACCTTTAAGATGGTTTATTCTAGTTCGAATATCCTATATATAATAACGTGCTAAGATCTCGGAGCTGTTTCCAAAAAAAAATCTGGTACCCGTACCTATAGTTTCCGATAGCCATATTTTAATCAACCAAAGTCCTGCACAGGCATTAAAAAAAAACCTACAAAAATATCAAACAACTTTATATAAATCCTTATAAAACGATAGCCATCGAAGTAAAAATTGAGCCTTAGAAGTTTATGAACCGTCTTTTTCAATTGATTAATCATTTTCTAACTAAGTTTTCTTCTATATACCTACCTCAATAATATATTCTTCTTTTATTTACCACAAATTCAACTTTTTTGTTTATTATTAAGCTACAAGCACCAGATTTATCCCATTATAAACTTGTATACGAAAGCAGAATATAGCTAAAATTGTGTTCCCATTCAATGAACCTTCTATAAACGTGTTAACAAAAAAAAAAAAAGACACCTAATTTGAAAATTGTTCATTGAAAGAAGATTCTCTTTTTCATCCATCAATGTTCTACTGTCTCCACTATCTTCAATTTAACGTTCACAGAGCAAAGTGATTTCGTTATTTAACACTTAATTAATCACATTATTGACCTATATATCAAGGACGCACACATCGCTTGTCTTTATCAAAGGTACCTTTGGTATTATTTGTATATAAATGTAGATACACTGATAAAAAATAACAATCAAAATTCCAAGGACACGTTTTAGGTTATTGTTTTACTTTGGAGTTTGTTTTGATTATTTACAATTTTTAGGTAATTGATAAAGAGATAATTTTTTTTGTTTACAATTGAATTAAAAATATATATAAGATCCAATTTAAATAAAGATTTATGTCTTTTTTGCATTGACTTTTCTTTAATTTTGATGTTTTTTTATGTTTAAATGTGTTTTATATGGAAAGTATTGGTTTCATATGTAACTAAACCGAGGATTTATATAAACCTAGTACAACGATTATGGATAAATTTAGGAAGATGGTTTTTGCTATAAGAGATGTCAGGCTGCATATTTTTCTGCTTAAACATTTCTTTAACACAACCACAATGGAAGGAAGATTGTAAAAGAGGGCAATCTTTTCTGATTGCAATCTTTAATGACTTCAATCAAAAGATTGCGTTCATTGACTTTCTTTGAGACTTTAACTTATAGCAATCCCTTGCATTTTTTGCATTCTCTAATGCTTGGAACGGCACTGAAGTAAGCGATGTAAAATGTTACATCGCTGGCTTCAGTGCCGTTCCAAGCCCTAAGGGCACCTGGGGCAAGCTCAGTGAAGCCACCCTTTCGACACAAAAAATGTTATACAGGATTAAAGAAAAAAACAAATAATAAATCTTGGACCCAGTGGTTCGTCACTTCATCATCACTTTTATTCTGACTCCATAAAACCACCGCCTTCACAATTCAGTACGTTGTGTACGAAAGACCCAGAAAAAAGGGCTGAGTTGCCCTTAAAATGTAGCTTTATATCGACTTCCTTGAAAGTTTAATTTCGACTCGACAAAAAACCGGCTGCCTTCAAAAAAAATGTCGAGAAAAATATGCACATTACGGTAATGTTTTCCTATACTTAGACACACAAAAAGTCAGTTTAAATTGACATTTTAGCCTGTCAACATTTATTCAATTCGATATTTTTTTTGTCATTTATTCTTACGTAATAATATAAAAAAAGGCTTTGACTGAAATGTTTGCAAAGAATCAGCATACACTCGAATCAAAAATAATTCTTCAATAGACTCTGTCTCACTTTATTTGATTCATGACATTCATGATTCAAATCGAGCTTTAGCGCGCCTGTAAACGTCATTCACTTAAGCCAAAACTATGAAGTATGAACTGATCAAAATGTTTAATTTCGAAATAAAGAGTTTCAAAATGTCGACTGTTAGTTTCCCGATTCATAAAATGTCGATGATTATCAAAATATTGGTAAAATTTTGTCAATTTCTTGATCAGTCGGTCTTTTAACCAGTATTTTGTTCAAGATTATAAAGTTTTTCTACGTAAGTTCCCCGCGTGCGGCGCACCACGGCCTTCACGACATAGTGGCGTCTTTTACGGAACAACGCGTGTGGTTCGTGGTAAGGCGCCTTTCTTGGCACAGCACCTAGGACGTTTGGCACTTTGCCCCACCACCAGGCGCGGCCCTGGCTTCCTTCTCAAACGAGAAATTGTAAAATGAAAAAGAATATAAAGACAGCGAAAGAATAGAACAAATGTAAGGAATGATTGAAATTCCTAGAAATTTCATTCAATTGATTGTTATTAGATGAATGAGAGAGCAATGATTCTAATATTTTTGATGTCAAAAAAATGGTAACTGCACAAATTCAATGAAAGCTATTTTGAATCTTTAATTGAAGAAAACCAACTTCATAGGCGGCTAATTTATAAAATGAAACTTTAAAAAACCCTCTTTTTAAAAGTAAAAATCTATTGAAAATTATAAAAACATAAAATTTTTCTCGCAGTGTATAGCCTTCCACTGCTTCTTACTACATCACCATATCAAGAGAGAATATTCTGGTACTAACTTGAAAAGGTTTCAACTGCAAACACAAATAACAGAAGCTACTTGAAATGTTCATCCATGTACAAGTAATCTGCTTACTTCATTCATCTTTTCCTCGGGGCATATAACGACTTTCATGGTCCATACGCGACCTACAATATACGAAAATCTACGACCCACACTGCTTCGATAAATCGACTTAAGACTTTATAGTCAACCTTGTTTGCCCGCTACGCTTAAGTTTGGTTTCATGTTAAAGTGCTGCAAACTCATTGCACTTGCATTGGCAGCAATATAGTGATACCAAATAGTACATCATTGCTATAAATTTTCAGTGCAATGAATGTAAAATAAGATTAAAGCCGTAGCATATGCAACGGCATGCGTGTATAAAAATCAGCAGCGAGTATGCAACATCCCAATTTAAAGTTTTAATGGTGACAATAATTTCCTACAATTTACACTCTCTTTTCCATCAGGATGAGATCCTTATTTGTTGGAGGGTTGGGTATTTTTTTGAAATTTTATTTTGTATATGAGGTTAGAGGTCTGGTTTCAGAGCTCGTACTTTGGAACTTGCATTTTTTTTGTCCCATGCAAAAATAACCCAACTGAAATGAAACCACTAAAAAGCAGACTACAAGCATAAAGTGACACTCGTTAGTTAGTGTGAAGTGGGGCGGAACAGGCTTAATTTGTATGTCCTCTTTTATAGAAAGGATGCAACAGCGAATGATTGTGGAATAGCAAATAACAGAAAATAAGATAATAAGTATATTTTTTTATTTTTATTTTTCTTTGAACCAAAAACTCATGCACCACGTGAATTAAATAGGATTTTAACTTTGAGTGAGCTTTTATACGGAATCAACGAATATTTTTTCAAGTTGCTGCTCGTTTTTGGTTCTGTATTGGGAAATGCACTGATGCTTGGTACATTGGTATGAACTGTTCCATATAGAAAAACGTTTTATATAATATTTTTTTTTTTTCTAAAAAGAAAATAAGCTTCTTTGATGGCAACAAAACCCATCCAGCTGTTTGTCGTTTTTCTACGATATACAACTTTGAATAACTAACCATCGGCATAGAGGCGACCATAACGTTATGCTCTCAATGTTCTGAAGATTTTAATTTGAAAATATTTTACACAACACTGCGCAATCACTGTAGGTATGAAGGTACATGAGAATGTACACAACTGACAGTCGGTGATGGTGGTGGTGCACCAACGGAAAACAAGTAAATTTGTAAATATTTTTCAAGCGCAAATATGTGCGATTTTACCCAAAACGTAGGTACTCATACTCGGTTGTGTATTTGTTATTTAATGAAGTTAAATGTTGAGAGAAACTTTGAGAATTGTTACCAGAAAATTCAATGTTATTAAAGGTGATGTTAAGTTTATTTTGTTTTGTTCTTTAAATTTTGACTTCAATCCACAGAACAATAGATACCCTTGCATGGAGAACATAAATATTTGAGGTTATCTTAGCGGGAGAAATATGATGCAAAAAAAAAAGAGGTAGGGCTTTTAACTCTCAGTCCATACATAAAAATAATGTGGGAAAAAATTAATGTGTTTAAGTCGAAAGTATATGTCTTATAGGTATTAAGAAAATCAAAAGTTTCACAAAAGGAGTCAAAGCATCATTTCCATGTTTTTTTTTGGACAACAATAGAAGCCAAAGTATGCATTACTTTATATTTAAAAAATATAACCTTACTGGTTGAAACAAAGTAAATATTATTCGAACGTTCTAATTTGGACAATAACTTGAAATTGAAATTTCGGAGCTTAACATGTCATTCTACTTTTTTTAATTGACTAAATGTTTTAATATTTAATTTTATTTAAATTACATAGCAAATTTTGATATAACATATTTTCTTTCTTCCTTTATGTGATATTTAATTTTATCTTTTTTAAAAACTCACCTAACCCGAATTATCTGTAGCAATTTTAAATTTTTCTGTTCCACGATATTAAATTCTTTTGCTTTCCTAGCTGGAAACTCTCGTAGTAAATGTCTTTCAATCAGATTTGTAAATCCTCTGTTCTTGGTTAACATTTTGTTATTCTCTTTTTAAATTATGGTGGTGGCGGTAGAGCAGCAGTGAGTTGTATATCTTCACACATTTTTTAACATATTCCAAAAGAGAGCAGAACGTCCCTATATCAAAGTAAAATACTTTAGATTTAAATTTCCAAAATCAAGGGTTTAAAGTCATTTGTTATTTAAATGCAATGTTTGTTTAGGTTTTCGTGATATTAGAGTCAAAAACATCGGTTAACTAGTGTGTAGAATAAAACTAACCCGAAGCCAATATTTTTGGTTGCTCTCAAGATTCTTGTGACGAAAACAAAATTTCAATAATTTTTGGTTCAGTTTCTTGTAGTTTTTTGTGCTTTAAAAAAAATTGTTGAAATTGTTGCAATTTGTAAAAAGAAATTGCATCAATTATGAATTATATTTAAAGTATCTTATAGGATAAAATTTCCCCAAACTAATATCTTTGGTTGTTCTCAAGATATATGAGCCAAAGAATTTTTTTTAACAATTCTCATAATTTTTTTTATTAAAAAAAACTGTTAGTTGACCTGATTTTATATATTTATTAATTTTTTTTTACGTCAATATGCGCAGAATTAAATTAACCAGAAATCGATAGCATCATTTGTTCTCGAGATATTCGACACTAATTAAATTTAACAACTTTTTTTTTTAAATTGCTATAGTAAAAAAAAAGCAGTTTATTAAATAAATTTGAAAGTCCTTTCGACATGTAACAACATTACTACCTATAAATTAAAAACTATCCAAATCCAAATCGATATCCTTAATTGTATTTGAGATATGGTGAAAAAGTGAAGGAACGTACTTACAAATACAGACTTCTCTCTTAAAATGATGGATTCCAATTTTAGGGAGCTGAAAACAATAAGATATGTCAACATTTTTGATCTGACAAATCAATTACAATAACTTCCAATGGGAAATTAAAAACAGTGTTTTAGCTATTTTAATGCAACAAAATGCGATGTAGTTTTTTTTTTAATTTACAATTATTCCTAGAGGTACTAAAACTAATAATATCTCATTTTAAATCATTTCAATATCTTATATACATAACATTTATGTATATTCTCCAAGAACCCCGGAGTTTACTTTAGCTGTATTTTATCATCCTCATGATCTGATCCGGATCAGATCATGATAAACAAAATAGACAGGATCTTAGTGAAAGGAGTGTTATATACCCGTCTCTTTCTGCCTTATGTTTGTTTTTTATCATGTGTCTGCTGCCTCTTTTTTTTTGCAATGCAAGCCACATTCACAATAGTAAATTGCATCCAAGCCACCAGAGTGAAAACTAACTATATTTGTCGGAAGGGCACTGAAGCTAATGTCAAAAAGTAATGAAAAGTAGCTTTCCGTATCATCAAAAGTGGTACAAACCTATACTGTACTTATCATCTATCTCTTTTTGGCATTCCTATTTCAAAAAATGTCAGTATTACTTAAAGGAGGTGCGCTCTTGAGGACTGAAATGAAGACAAGTGGGCAACTAAGGATTTCTCGGAGAGTAAGAGAAATATTCCAGAGTTTTAAACTTAATTTTGAAGAAGACAAATACTTTCAGAAATTGTTGCTAACTTTGTTTATAAAAAAATTAATCTCGCATTGCTACATAGTCTCACAAATATGGGAAAAACATTTTTTGTCATTTTCTTTCCAAGTCTTTACATAATATTGCACGTCGTACCTCAAGTATTCATTTTAGGACCACTTTTGTTTTCCCTTATTTGATTAATATTCCTGGTGGCATAAGGAATGTAGATAAGTACCACTGCTGAGGCGTTACAGTACATCTTCTGAGTAACCGCAACCTGAAAATAAAATGTAAAAATTCCACATTTTGCAAAAAAACTCAAAATTTGAATTTTTATAGAAAGGACCTTTATTTACAAAAAAATGTTTTTTTTTGTTTTTCGATTTTCCATTAACGCAACAATTAAACAATTTATATAAAAAACAAATGAAAAAGTTCCTTTAAAATGTTAATAGTATTGCATATTAAAATTTTGAAAACAGCAAATTTTAGATTAAGAAAAATATTAAAATTTTATTTTTTAAATACAATATTTCAAAATGGGATGATAATTTTTTTTAAACTAGGGTTTTAAATTTTAGTGTAGTGTGTATGTGTATATAAAAAAGTGTACCGATCCAACGCTTTTCAATTTTTTGTTTGCATATGTATGTATATTCATATTTTTTCAAGAACATGGCTTTTAAATTTGCTGATTTTTTTGTATGGTAAAATTCAGTTAGTGAGACGTTTTTTAATTCATAATTTTTCAATTGTATGTAGAAAACCCTCAAATTCTTTTGTTTCAATTGGTGTTGAATGCATTTTGTCTAAAATTAATTAAAAGCAGATATTTTAAAGGCATTCTTATAAACAGAATGTTCCTTGAGCCTTCTGCTAATCACTTTACCTATATACCTCTATACATTTTGCTGATTATAATATAATCTCTGTACGTGATTTTGCGTAGTTGCATGTATTGCTGTCAAGGTCGACAAACACCATTTACTTTTGTTCCATCCATCAAGGCTTGTTTTCGTTTCATCATAGCTGCTTGTGATTGTTTATAGTTTGTATGAATTTAATTAAGTTGCGTCTTAGTTGGTTCTGTAGTGTACGTTATATATTTTACATAGCTATTCAGTTTTTTCATAACAAATGCTCCAAAGATGAATTTAATTTTAACATCTGATCTGACAGTCCTGAATGCTTGTTGCTATCTTTAAATCTTAAGCAAATTGACGTTTACCTCATGGAAGTATAGTTTTTCAACGATATCGGAGTTAAAGCAATAATAAAATTTTATTACCTATAAAGGACTTCATATCAATGTTTTTTAATATAACCTACAGGCAGGTACTCATAATCAAATATTCGCTCAATAGACGGAAATTAAATTTTCCACATCATTTAAATGTAACCTTCCATCAAAGAGCTTAAATAAAGTTCTCGTTTTCGAAAAAATATTGCAATATATTTCCTTTGTCAATTAATAAGTAATTTCTCTTTCATTCTCTTTCGAAATTAATGCATGTGACCATCTGCTGTATTTATTTTAGTATGCAAATATTCTATAATTTTGATTTAAGGAAAAACTAAGAATCCCTTTTGTTTTTCATTAAAAAAAGAAGGAATTAAGGCAATATGAGAATAATATTTGTAGTTAGCAAATTTTTGCAAACAAGAGAAATAAAAAGCTCTCGTATCTTATCATTTGATAAAACCATCAACCTCAGATTATTTTCTAATAAAGGCTCAGCTTTGAGGAGCTTCTCATAGCTTGAATGTGTTAACCCTTTTAATTTTAAAAAGCCTTTTCGGTATTTAAACAAAAAAATTAAAAAGTCCATTATTTTGCCATTTAAAATATGGTCACCATAATTGCAAACAATGCTCGTAAGGCTTGTTCCTGAATCCATATACATGTGTACATATGAACCTTATATATATATATAAATAAATATATAGGTAAAAACCGACACGTATAGGTAAATCCATCCTGCTGTGAATCTCCCACAAAAATCACTTATTAAATTTTGCACACTATACGTTGTATAACACAAGTTGCATACACACACAACACACAATACCACACATTTTGACCCTTTTTTGGAGGTTTCTGTTGAGGTCCTCATGTTACCGATGCCATGGCAACTTCATCCAATAACAGCCAAGGCTATCATCCTTTAAAAGTCAAAATTTTGCGTGTGAGAGACGACCAACTAAATCTACCATGTGCTTTCATTATTTTTAATTGCAAAAGGTAAAAAAAAAAACTTTCGAAAAATTGCTTTTCCGTCAAAATGTTAGTGAAGTGAGCACACCTACCAACAAAAAATTAAAACCGTGAACAACTTTTGTATGTTAAAATGAATTTTGTGAACAAAATTTGTATGCAATTTTTTTCTGAAGCCAAAAATTGACATCATTGTTATTGTCGTGTTCGTATATTGTATGATGGCCTGTTTGTTGAAAAAAATTTAATAGCAACTTGATGACAACAAATTGGAAATGACAAAATGACGTTGTGCTTTTTGATATACTCGTACAGAGTGTCCTTGAAATTTTAGCATCATACATTCACAACACGTTATGGTTATCAACGATTTTTAATACATTTTTATTAACATATTTGAATATAGATGGTAAAAACTAAGTCCAATAATTATATTAAAATAATAAATATAAGGTTAAGGTGGGAATGTGCATGGTGGAAGGCAACTGACAAATTTTTTTGACACTAAAGCTAATTGCATTTTCATTTTTCTACGAAGCAAATGATAAGAAAAACAAAACACAATTTTATGTTTTTTAGTTGGTTTAAAAAACGTGTTAAATAACATGTACGACTGGATCGCACGTACTTGCTCTTATGTTGAAGTTGCTTGGAACTTAAGAACTTTTGATGTAGGTATGCACGTAATTACAGAAAAAATAGAAAAATAGAAAAAAGCACTTAAATCGTCCTTTTAATGGTATACACAACTTTTAGGCTGTACTAAGTACTTAAAAACAAGTATGCCATTTGATTACTTGAAAAAATATGAATATATGCAAAAAATTTAAATTGTTGGAGCGTTTTTTTTTAAAACTATTTTTTATAAATAACATTTCATTAATATTAAACAAAAAATTTAGTACACCAAATCTAAGTATTTTTTAATAAACATTCATAAACCTAGTTT
This sequence comes from Dasysyrphus albostriatus, assembly GCA_946251815.1. NCBI lineage: Eukaryota > Metazoa > Arthropoda > Insecta > Diptera > Syrphidae > Dasysyrphus > Dasysyrphus albostriatus. The sequence continues at coordinate 19,188,934 of OX276337.1, forward strand.
CACAAAAAACCTCAACCCGTTTTCGAAATATTGAATGTTCAAACATTTTTTTAAATATTTTTTTAAATTCCGAAATTTATTTTTGTTAAAAATTTTGGTACCTACACAATTTTATTAACACTTAAAAGAAGCTTTTGCTTAAATATTAGCTTAGCCATTAATAAGTAAATCAAAAATAAAAAAAAACTGTTATATCGCAAGTATGGTGAATAATCGTTTCTAGTAAATTTGTTTCCTACCAAAAAGTTTCACTATTTATGTACAGTAATACACTGATTTTTTTAATAAAAATCGTTGTTATCCTGAAATTTGTATTTGCACGAATCCAAAACTTGCCCTATAGTACCTACATATGCTGCTATGTATGTATGTACGAGTATATCGCAAGTAAAAATGTGTGTGCATTCATATGAACATAAAATAATTATTTTTTGCTTTTTAGGCTTGTTTGTATGAAATGAAATATTTTTATTTTAATCATCTTGATGAGATTATGACAGAGACAGAGGCCATGGGGTTGTGAAAAATTTTAGATTTTTTTCAACATCATCTAAAAATAGAAAACTAATTTTAAGATTAAATTAATAAAAACTAATTTTTTTTCCAAAATCAAGTATATATCTTCTTTTAAGTAGTTATACAATGCTTTTAATTTTGAAATAAACACTTAAGCCATAAATGGTAATTCTGTGCCAGCAGTCATTCTTTTTGTCCAGTGCTTTATTTGTTATCGCTTTTAACAACAGTAGATACTTGATCACCAAACTTGGAAAATTTAATTGTTTTTCCAATTAAATCTAGTATTTTCTAATGAAATACTTCATTACATAAAAATGTTGTTGTTAGAAAAGTTTGAGTGCAATTCTAGCTTGACAAAAAATTTGCAAAAATTAAAACTTATTTCTGAATGAAATAATCATGAATGAATGTTGTCCAAGCATTTAATTTTATTTTCGAATTCAAAAGATTTTCCGCAGTACAACCATTTGTTCCACCATTTGTTTTAAGACTTTTGTATTGTGGTATATGCTTAGAAAAAACCAGGTTTTATTTGAATGTGTGTGAAGTTAGGGCCCCTTCTTTTTTATTTTTTTACTTTGAAAGTTATTTCCGTGTTGTTTCAGATTTTCCATTTTTTTTAAATAATCAAAATGGGGGTTTTAGCCCCGAAAAACAATTTTTGACCTAGCCTCCTTTTTTCAAAAATCAAAATTTTAAGAGACATTCCAGTTCAAGTTGTTTTGAAAAATGTTCCATGCTTTTTGAACCTCTATATTCAAAATTTCAAAAGTTTTGGGCAAAATTAGAACAAACTTTATTGTTCCAAAATATCGAAGTTGTGGAGAGAACAAAATTAACTAGTTTTGTCTGATTTTTATTTTACCCCCTAGGTTGTCCTCTTTTCACTTTAAGATTCTAATCATGGGGTAAATTCATAAACAACAGAAAAAATTACTGTAAAAAACGGGAACGCTTACAATGCCACGCTATTGCTTTCGTGAAAGCCACGAATTCAGCCTTTCTAAATAAAGTTTTTATTTGAAATGGTTTTTAAAAAAAAATTCAAATTTAAAAATATAATTTTTTTTAATCCTTAGTTTGAAAATCATTTTTCTAATACTATTAACAATAAAACCTTACTCAAAAAGATTGTAGTTGTAACTTCAAGAAAAATTTAACCCTGGCATCGTGAATGTTCCCGTTTTCTTTAATTTTTTTTTCCGTTTTGAGTAAAGAAGATTCTATTAGTATCTATGTGTAAAAATGTTTATTCGAAAAAGGGGATTTAAAATAACAATTTTTTTTTTTAATTGTAAGAATTTTAAAATTTTAGATATATGAGTTTTTCGCAATGCTCAACTTTCAAAATTTAAAAAATTAAAAAAGTTTTTGGAAATCTATATCAAACAAAAGTCGAAATAAAAAACTTCAAAAATAAAAAAAAATATTTCTAGGAGTGGTCAAAAAAGTAAAATAGTGGTCATTGATTTTCAAAAAAACATCTTTCGAAAACATAAATCAATTTTGTAAGAATCGATTTTCGAGGTGCAGCGTTCTCTTGGCCCACCATTTTTCAAAATCGATGCTCTCGAAAACTGTGGGTGGTCAAAAAAAGTAAAAGGGTGGTCAAAAGTGGGCATTTAAATGGTCATGTTTTCTAAGAAAAAAAAAATTGACACTTTTGCGGGCCAAGTGAACACGGCTGAATTAGGGTGCTCAAGACCGCCCAAGCTATGTGACAAATTTTGCTTGGATTCAAGTAGTCATTTTAAACTATTTCTAAGTTGAAAGTAAATTTAATTTTTTTTTTATTTTTGTCAAAGCACTTTTTATAAAATTTTGGAAACTTTTTTAAAAAAGTGTTTTGATATGCAAAATTTGATTATATATTGAAATACTTCTATAAACCTAGTTTCAAAAAATTCCTGAACCAGTTTTTGAAACATTTAATTTTCTAAAAAAATTTATCTTAAAAATCCAAATTTTATTTTTTTTTCAAAATTTTGATAGGTGTGCAATTTTATTGAAATTTGAAAGGAGCTTTTGCGTACAAATTTTGACTGAAATGAGAGAAATTCGAAGATCAAGAAACCGTTATATGGCAAGTACCATTAATAACAGTTTTTAGTTAATATCCAGAAGTACAATATACATAAAATATATATATATATTGTGAGATAAATTAGTTTTTCCTTAACGTTTGTATGGCAAGTACTGTTATTTTTTGAACTTAAAAATTTCAGTTTCCCTTCTTGAAAGAGTGTTTCGAACTTAAAGAAACCAGTCATTTGCCTCCTTTTTTTTGCATATATAATACTTTTTTTATTCACTTTCATCAGGTACTTTGTTTTATAAAACTTTTTAGTTTTATTAATTGGTCACTTGTAGGCATATTACAAAATTTTGTAAAAGTAACTGATTTTAACTTCCAAATTTTCACGAATTTTCTGTCAAAAAGTGCCTTTTAAGAATACAAAAAATTCAATATTAAATGAAACAATTATGATTATGTAATTAATGAAAATCGTGAATACTAATGAATTTAAATTAACCAACAAAAACAAAACTGTCTTCAATATCTAGTGTCCAGATGAAAATATGGAATATGTTACTAAACATTTTTTTGCAAACATAGCTATAGCGTAAGCTAGATTCTCTTTGCAAAACAGCCATTTTGCCATTATTCTCGTTTTCTTAAAGGCTTTTACAAAATAGCTAATAGAGCACAAAATTAATTTTTTTTTTAAAGAAGTCCAAGAAATGAAGTTTTTCTATCTATAGACACCTTTATCGTTTTGATCAGACAAGTAAATGCTTCACAATCTTTTTCATGAAATCACCATTTCAGTTCGGAACACTCTTAATTTCAAAATTTTAAGAAGATCGCTTCAGTGGTTTAAGCTGTATATCGAGGTACAGATAGACAGAATTGTGCCACACACTTTTTCGTGTTCTCTATCATCCTAATGTAATTTTTTTTATAGTTATGTCGAGATTTTGTTTTCACGAATAAAAAGCTTGGCTTATAGTATACCTGTATCGCAACAAGAATAAAAGCTAACTTTTCAGCAATGCCCCCATCAAAATTGCCAGCGTATTTTTAAAGTTTCCAAACCTACTACCAAGTTCAAATATAAGTTGGAGAATTTTTGAACGTATTGGGCAGAGGTTTGAGTCAGACATACCTCGGAAATCTGGTCTTCAATGTTCAATTATTTGCTATTATTTTGGAGGACAAACCATCAAATATATTCTTCAATGTTCAATTATTTGCTATTATTTTGGAGGACAAACCATCAAATATATTCTTCAGATAATAAAATTCAATTTGATATATTCTACGAGTAGATAAATGACTTCGACTGCAAACATGCTTCATGCTCCAATGCCAGCCACTAGGTAGGTAAAGGATAAGCTTATGATTATTTTCTCTTATGTCATACGTGCTCTGGCCCGCTCTGACACAAGACTCTAGCCTCATTTTTCTCACGCTAGCGGAGAACCAAACAAAAATGTTACTATTATGCCAAGGCCATGATAAAATGTTGTATCCATTTTTAAGAGCTCTATCGACTTTAACACTCTCAAAAGTTCTTAGCCAGAATTGTTTACTTCCACATTATTATTCTTTATCAAAAAAAAAAAAAAAACAAAACAGAACAATTCACACGCGTGTAACTAAACAAATTTATAAAAAAAATCTCTTATTTTATTTATTCAACAGCAACTTTATGACTTCTATTATTTATTTATTCTTGTCAAACTGTGCCAGCAGCATGCGAGTTGGCAAAAGCTAGTACTATCTGTTGCTCGTAGTTAATTCTTTATCTTAACTTTGTTATCTACTGTGAAATTTATAGCCCGCTAGATATGTGTTTGTTAACCAACGCGGGGACTCATGTAGCAATTCCCCTAAGACTATATATTTGCTTTCACTAGTCAGTCACTAATGTCAAGTTTAACTTCATCGACATTCGGCACTAACTCTACTCGCTCTTACCTTCACTCAATAACTTAGTCTTTTCTCTTCCCCCGTTCTAAGCACTTCATCGTTACCGCCCGCAGCTTAATTGATATGATCGGATCGGAACTATCTGAACACAAATTGATTGATCAAATCGAATTAAGTATACGCAAAAAAGAAAACAAAATAACAAAGTATCTTTGCGCTAGAAGCTGCTTTAGGTTTTCTGATGAAGCCAGTTCTGCGTTATCGTGTCTCTCTGACCGACCGGTGGTAATCAAAATATGAATTCTCTCTGCGTATCTCGCTCGTCGCTCTATTAGTTATTTACAGAAAGATTCTTTTCGGTGAATTAATTCTCTCTGGTTGGAGTGAAGGATTTTTGGATTATTATTGTTGTTTATTTTTTCGGACAAGTAAGTGCCGGTGTAGTGAGTAAAAAATTGTCACTTTATTCCAATTTTGTGAAACGATTGAGAAACAACCAGATTAAAGATTCAACTTTTGTTTAACTTTTGTTTTTTTTTTTTATAAAATAAATTTAAATATAATAAAGCTTGAAGTCTTGTGGAAGTTCTTTTCCCCACAAGCAACCTTGTGTAGAATTTTAAGTTCAGTTCAGTTCGTTTCGGTTGAGTGTTGTGATCCGTGCCGTATAGTTTTTGTGTTTCGAGCTAAAATCATCAACAGGTGAGTTTAAGCGATCGGGAATGAGCATTATATTTTTATTTATTTGCTCGACTGTAATAAATTTAAATTTTTTATATGATTTGGGGAAATAAATTTGTGGTTTTATTCGATTAAAATTTTTATTGTGATTAAAATGAGTTCAAAAACAAAACAGGGAGTGTTAAATTTCGGTTATATCAAAAATTATCGCTATATAACCAATGATTAAATATATTATTATCCTCTAAATATTACTATTTATTGCAATCTGTATCGTCTGTTGTTCATATTTTAGTGTTATCAGTTCGAAAAAACTTCCACTAAGTGTTTTTATTTTAATTTAAAATGATACCTACTTATAAGGGTGACTGTGCCAAATAGTGAAAGTTTTGTTTTTGTTTAAATTTCACAAAATCAATTTAAATAAATTTGCACCGATTTTTGTTGTTGTTGTTGTTTTTGTTTTAAATTTGGATTATTTACTCAGAAATTAAATCACTTATAACATAAGTCAAAATTCAATCCAGTTAATTAAAATGATAAGCTCATTTAAATTTTGATGTTGGCACTCTCATTGAATAGGGAACTAATATGAAGCTCGTGGAAATTATTGCATCCCAAACTCTGTGTTGTTTTGTTTTGTGTCTTTTAAATAAAACGTAGGTCTAGACACTAAATACATATACCTGTTGCTTGTATATCAATGAATGGAATTTTTATTCAGCAAACCAAAAAGCTGTCCATACTCAGTATGCGCATGGAAGATACATCGCTAGCCACATTTAATTAACTGATAATATTTCCCGAAACGTAATTTTTAGACCATTGTTAAACGGCCACCTGACAATCATCTGAAAATGCCTGAAACACCCCAATTTTTAAAACTGTCAGTTTTTGTAGATAATATGGTATCTGAAAATTGCTGACAGTTTCTTCAATGGTCGGGCGCCAAAAAGAAATATTTTTTTTGGAAAATGAAAATAATGTTTTTTTTTATCCAAAACTTTGCAAATTAACTAGAAAGTATACTTCCCGGTTGAGATTTAAGGCCTCAGTTCTTATGCTATCAGTTTTTTTTGTTTCACCATCTTAGATCTAGATAATCATTTTAAACTGGATTTGTTATCAGAATATTAACCAAATTACTGGTTTTATTCAAGCAGTTAAATGTATTTTTATTTATTTAATAAAAAAAATTGTACAGATACTTAAAGTATCTTCTTTTAAAATGGACTAAAAAGCATAAAATAATTTCTTCCAGCCTTATACAGTTACATATTCAATACATACAACCATGTAATAGATATAGAAAGATTGAAGATGCATAATGGAATTTTCATCTAAGGCACAATTTTATTGCACTTCAAATAAAATGATATGAATTGTTGAGTGAGTTTTCTCAACGACACTTCTTTCTTAAGCTCCTAGAATTATTTATTTCAAGCGCCCCAAGTTTTTCGTTTTTAAGAAGTTTTTATATTATACATTTTAGATTAAGTACATTATGTATGTACATATGTACATGTATTTTTATTTTATTTTTCACATTGAAATCGATTTTAAAAATATCATGATGAGATTATATGACAGAGATGTGTTGTATTAAATTTTAGGCTAAGTTTTGAATGTTTCTGGAGTAAGCTAATTTCTCAAGGAGTTACATACCTTCAAACTTTAAACAAACACAATGTTATTTAGTTTGTAAGATAAGATTCAAAATTTAAAGGGGGTAAAATTTTTTGAAAACTAAAAGTTTTTTTTTTGAAAAAAATATAAAGGTACAAATTGCACACGAGAAAGATTAACATACTTTGTTAAATACAAACGATAGATTCTGAGAAAATCATGGAAGAACTTCACTGTGGAGTAATTTTTTGTCAAAAAATTTATTAAAATTTTACTAATCGATGGGCAACATTTTTTATACGATTTAAGTTTGGCTAAATCTCCTCTTTGTAAAACTCAGTTTTCGTGGTGTCCATGGTGAGGGGAAGACCACCATCTTGAAAATGAAAGTGACTTGGCTTGAGTTCAACAATTCGATGAAATTTTCTTTAAAAACAATATCATGAAAAATAACATTTAGACAATAAAATTATTCAAACAATGAACTATTAACGAACTCTGTAGGTGCCTTAATTTGGCAGTCATAGGGTGTCAAAGAAATACTTTCGATTTTGTACTGTAAATGGACAAATATCGGTTCTTTGTTGATATCTCAGCAAATGTAATTTTTTTTTTCAAGAAACTAATGAGTTCATACTAATGCTCATAAAATTTTGGACAAAAATGATTAAAACACTTTTTTCGTAGGAGCAACAGATAAACGCTCATTACCTATTTTACCAAGACAAAATGAAGAAAAAAAAAACTCATTACAGTGAAAAGCTCTTATTTTAACATTTGTGCACGTTTTTCATAAATATAAACTCATTATATTTTTGATTTTTTTTCAAAAAAACAGTTAGTTTTCGAAAAATTAAGAAAAAACTTAATTTTAGCCCCTTTAACCCCCCCTAAAAAATTAAGCCCTGGCCCAAATTTACGGAACTTTTCAGGGAATACTTTAAACGTCAAAATAAATCTCCCCACCAAAATTCAGTTTTGTCGGAAATATCTCGTAATTTTTCCATTTTTTTGTCTAATTTTCCTGGGCTATATGCAAAATGTTAAAATAAGAAACTCGTAAACTACTTGGAAAATGTCTATAGTTTAAATAACGCTTGATATATTAAGAGAAAGTTGAATAAATGCACTTTTGCGTAAAATGTCAGTGTAGCCACTTTTTTGAAAAAATAGACTCTTTTTACATATTTTGAACATGAAAAATGTTGCGGAAACACCTCCGGATGTTAAACATGTGTTGGGAAATAACGGCTGGTTACTTAAAAAATAGGCGTTGAATTGACGCACCTTCGGTTAAATTGTTAGTGTTGCCATTTAACACTTAATGGGAACATACTTTTGTTTTATATGTCAAAGGGTAGGACATTCACTTTTTTTTTTAGTTTTTTAAAATTTTGAAAATAAAACAATTTTCGGAAATGCCTCCAGATGCCAAATTCGTTTTGAGAAAATGACGGTTGATGACAATAGGTGTTGAGTAGACAAACCGTTAGGAGAAATGTCAAAGTTATCATTTTCAGGGACATACTTTTTTTAATATCAAAGTGTGGGACCTCTTCTTCTTTGGTAATTTTTAATGTTTTGAACACAAAAAAGACTGGCGAAATACCTCCTAAAACCAAATGCGTGTTGGGAACAAAAATTACAAGGTACCTATTCATTGACATATTTGGCATCATACAGGTGCAGATTCATCGCAGCTAAACCATATAGTCTTAGAGCAACTGTTCTATAACTCAAGGTAACTACTGCATGAATGGAGTGACTTTTTTTCTCAATCGTATAATTTTGTAATATTTTTTGTTGTCTTTCTGTAGTTTTTATTTTTTTTGTTTGTGATTTGTTGCTGTCGAATTTTCCTCGTGAAATTGAATCGGAAATTTAATTTTGACATATAAAATTGCCAGTGGCAAAAAGTTTTCAGATGGGCGAGGGCTATCAAAAGTTGCTTTGTGTTACAGGCAACTTAATTCCGTGAGCAACTGAAAAGTGGTGGCGAACTTAGTTGTCTAGTGGTCATTTTCCTATATAACCCAATGTAACTACTATAACTGAAAGTTGCTTGTGTCATTGAGGTATAACAATATTACAATATTATATCTTATTAGCTTGAAGTCAAACCATAGAGTGCGAATATTATCTATGGAAGCAACCATCGCCATCGCCTCGTCATGGCTAAAACACCAAACAATCTTAGTAAAACACGAAATAAAAGGTCACCACTCTGCGGTTTATAGCATAGAGATATGAAGTTCACAAATCGCTTGCGAGCATATAACGACTGCCAAAAGGTTGTTCAGCGGACAATATGCGATCAAAGTCGCAAACCATGATTTTAAAGTGACGTCCGGTCTGAGTCACAAAATTTTGCAGCTTTTATATGCTGTCCGCTTCATCGTAGCTTTAAGGTGCAAAACTTACTTACCTAATTTGTACCCTCTGTGATACGTGTACAATGTACTCACTTTACTCTGTACATACTACAATCGTAAAATATGTAGATAATTTAAATGAATTATTTCTGTGAGTAGATCCTCAATAGATGGTAAGATGGAACATTTTTATTTTATTCTCTTGTTGCATAATTTGGGAAAGGGGGGCAATTTTACATATGAATGTATTAGACCCATTTACGATTTATAAATTAAAGCACAAAAAAGGTTGGGAAGCACTGCTTTAGATTATCTCGCAGGGTAACTCCGGTAAAATGTCCGGTAAAATGTTTTTTTTCTTAAATTTTTTTTTTGATAAACACAGATAACGATTTTGTTTATATTATTATTATTTAATTGTACGTGTTAAATCCCAAGTGATTGACATAAAACAAATAGTCAAGTTTTTGTCTAAAAAAGAAAATAAGTGACGTAGTGAGGGCCTTTAGTGGATTTTTGTAAAAGAATTCATGTAAGTTGAACTGAACTTAATACAAATTGCGTATGACAAGGCCCTCACTACGTCACTGATGAATCCAAGTGAGTAAGCCGGACGAAACGCCAATTTGTAGGACTAAAGGCCATAAAAAGCTATTTTGAATCAATAATTCAACAAGTCCAACTTTAATGCTAAGTCTTCTACTTGGCTGATTTATTTCAGTAGTATATAGAATTTGTATTATAAAAGAAAATAAGGTTTACCGATTTTCTTGCAAATCCGTAGTCGCGTATTTCTCTCCAATGGTTGGACCAAAGAAGAGACTGTTTTTATCGATAACCTTCCTTTTCTTCTTATCATATAAGAAGATCCATATCCTAATTTGTTCAAGGTCATCGGCGCAGCGCACATTTTGTTGTAGGCCTAGACGTGTACATATGGAGTATGTTGTATGTATGTTAAGATAACCTTGTTGATTTAGACTTAAAAACGTTGAGGTATGTCTTTTAATATTATTTAAATTAAATCATATATTTCAAGTGTCATCTGGAAATGAAGATAAAATAATAACGTCTTTTTGGGACTTAACGGGAGTGCAGGAAAATGGGTATTATATGTGTATATTTATCTATATGTATTTATTTTTTATATCAGGGAGTAAAAAATTATTTAAGAAAACTAAATGAATTTTTTTTAAAGTTGTTCCTTTCAACTGGAACTTATCTTTCGAATTAAAAGTAAATATATTTGAACACTTCTTTACACTAAATATTTTAATATGTTTTAACAATTAAAAAACAAACATATTTTAGGTATGTTTGTGTACCAATTAGAATCACAGTGCCAATGACAACTATTAACGTTACCTACAAATAAATATGCATCGTATTTGAATTTTGACTGACTTTGCCATAAAACTGCAAGAAGTTGGTAATTAAGACAAAGAAAATAATAGAAATATCCTTTTTGCAAAATAAGTGTCAGCCATTCAGTTTGTTTTGCCATTTTCCATCAGTTTTCCCACAATTTAACAAAATATTTACAACGAGGTACTTATGTACGACATTGTTTCTTCTTTTTTAATTTTAATCAAATCAAACAATACCAAACGATGACAATTTTTCTTTAAGATATTTATATTTAGAAATGCTTAAAATACGTGTTCTTGTGTGAATATTTTAGGATTGTGCGTGGTGATTTTTTAGGAGGGGGGCAACGCTGCTTGAAATTCATGTTGATAGCTTACATCGAGTCTCTATTTGCAAAACTGGCCTGAGAGCTGATTTTTTTTTATTTCACTAAACTCATTTTACATTAAATCTCTCATAAACAGTTTTACTTTAATATGTGTGGAGGAAATTCAATATAAGTCCGTGATTTACCATCGATTTAATCCAAATTAAGACTGTCAAATTAAAATAATTAAAAAATAAAAAGTCATAACACACAATGTTTGGTTTTTTTATTCTGCATCTACTGAAAAAAATATATAAATTTTATGAGTTGTGACGTTATTAATCTCAAAGTGCGATGTGTATTTGATAAATAATATGTATAAACAAACATAGGTATAGGTAAGTGGATTTAAGAATTAAAAAATAAAGCATTATAGCAATAAAAAGAATTTTTTATCGCTTTAATTTAAGCCGATGAACAGAAGTTATGAATTTAGTGCAGATGCACGTGTTTGACTCCATAGCAATGAATTTAAAACAGATTAAATTAAATTAAATAAAAATAGCGTGCAATGGTTTACTTTTACGTTTTAAGTCCATGAAATTAGTATTTGACACACCATGTCCTCACTAGTCACAAGTATGACCAACTCGCAGGGAACAAACTCCAATGTTTGTGGACGAAACCCTACATTAAACTATTTTGAACCAATAATTCAATAAATTAAATCCAATTAAATAGTACTAAGCCTCCTTTCAAATAACATTATCCTCTTTTTTAACAAAATGTTGTCTGTAGGTATCAACACAATTTGTTTACACGCATTAAACTCGCACCAATAACTCAATTGCTATAATTTTTTTGATATAAGAAAATAAATAAAAGTCAATTTTTATTAAACTTTAAAGATTTTCATGCAACCGGCCATATAAATTAATTTAAACACAATGGATACTACGAAAATGAATCATTAAAAAAAAAAACCAAAGACATTTGATATTATTGATTTCTTATCAAACAAAATCACAAATATATATTTGAACTCTGTAATTTGCTTGTTTTTATTAAAGTAATCTTCAATGCCATTTTGGTTATCAATAAATAATATATACATATGCATGTATAGCCGCGGAAAATTTCCATGTTAAAAAAAAGATTGCATTCCAAAATGTTTTTTAACAAATAAACTTATTAATAAGAAAATCAGAAATTTTTTCTAAGTCTTTCGGCATTTTCCCATTCAAAATTCAATAATATTAACAAAAAAATAGTTATTGGTCCACTGAACATTTTTGAGCTACATTGATCCTATTGGCCACATAATTGGTACAGAGTATTTTAATGTAATTTGTTAGAGGAAAAACCCATACAAAAAACTAATGTAAATAAACAAATGTAAATAATACATTGTAGACAAACTAATATAAATATTTGTTTGCTAATCTAAAACCATAAATTGTCAGGACTAAAACGAACCTCTAATATGCTAACTAATTGTAACCAAACCAGAATACGGAAATGCTCACTCATGACATTGGTGAGCAAAACGGAAACGTAGGAAACCCAATTTTTAAATGCATGTTGTATGGAAAAACTGACTTTATATTTACCATTGCTCATGAGCTGCTCAGAACTGCTCATTCACGTGAAGTTAGTAAGTAAGTAAGTATTATTCTACGTTTGCTCAAATTTTATGAGTGGGTATTTCCTTTTTTTAACTTTTCTCAATTCTTAAACTCATACTCATGAGTATTTGGAATATGCTCATGCTGCTCATGAGCAAAGTATGAATAGAAAGCAAAAGATGTGTGGGTATAGAACGGGTCGTTTTTCTGTATTCCAAAATTCTGTATATTATTCTGTATGAACATAACTCTGTATTCCATTATTCTACTTTTCCATTATTCTGTTACTAAAATTCTGTAAACCCAGAATTCTGTAATTCAAAATTCTGTAAATCCGAAATTTTTTAAGTGCCAAAATTCTGTATTCTTTTTTAAATCATTGATTCTGTTTTCTTAAGTTCTTATATTTCATTAGTTTTAATTTATATTTCCCACCGTAGAAATATTTCCTAGTTCCAGTTGTAAAAACGTTGTTCAAATTTCGATCCGTGGCTCAGCAATTTTTACTGATTTATTTCGGAGGAATAACTGAGGTTCAACGATATGGTTCAAGGTTTAAGTATGTTTTAAGTAACCAATTTAATGCCTGAATCATTAACCGTTGAACATCAGCTAATTCGCCAAAGTCGATGAGTTAAAATTACTGATGAACCACGGATTGAATATTTGTACAAATAGCCCTTAGTACGCTAATTGTGGGTTAATCAACATAATCGTTGGATTTCAAGCAGCTTTACTTGTTTTGTTTTTTTTATATTTTTGTTGGAAATCTATGGATCGATTCCGAAATATGTTGAAATTGGCTCGTTTCTTTTTCATGATTAATGAAACAAATTCGGTGGCTTGAAAGATCGATGAAAACCAGGGTTAAGTGACTTTCTATACTTTCAACCATTAATGTTTGCATGTATTAGTCGGCAGGAATCTAATAATTTTGTGGTGATTCCCAAAAGCCAAGATAATAGGTACTTTTCACGGCTCTTGATGGATCTCTCAATTTCACGAAAAAAGCTCCCTAAAACAAAATTTTTGTCAATGTGGCATAGATTGGGGAATCCATGGCCATGTCCTCCGCCTAGTGGCCCGTTTATGCAAAAGTGAACTAACAAACGTTTGGAACTCAAGTACTTAATCGAAGAAATTTTTTAATTTAGAATTTAGATGAATGGTTTTCCTTGTAAAGCGATTTAGTTGATAAAATTTTACTGCGATAGACTTGGAAAAAAGCGCACTTGTTTTTTCATTCTTAAAACAATTTTGGTATTTCAAATTTCTCTTTTCATTTCTCTCATCATTTACAGAATTTTGGAATATAGAAATTTGAAATTCAGAGCTTTGGAATACAGAATTAGATTTACAGAATTTTGAAATGCAGAATTTTGGAAAACAGAATTCTGTAATCCGAATTTTAACACATACAGAATTATGACCCCAGCCTGTGTAGGTACTCATTGTGAGCATTTCCCTTACCTAACAAAACTACTTTTTTGGTTTTTGAAGTTAAAAAAGTATATTACAGAAATATGGATTAGATTATTTTTTAAAGAATTTTACAAAAAATCGAACTAGATAGAAATATTTTTAGTATGGAAATTTGAAAATACAAAAATATGGCAGTTTGACAGGAATTCGAGATTAAGATCGACTTAAAGGGAGTCTATTGCATGTACGAGTATGTATACAACCCTTAAAACTCTTAGAATTCTGATTGATATAAACATTTAAATTTGGGTACAAATATAGTCACTCACATGATTTAAAAAATGGAGTTTTGGAAAAATTTATATTGCAGTTATTCCTTCTAATTTTTTTCAGACTTTTAAAGTTTTTCAGTTTCACCAAGGTGGAAAAGGAATATTTTAGGCACATTATAATTAAACTGAATTTGCCTCACATCCCTGGACATTCAAAAAGAGATTGTTTCACTCGCACATGCGGTGTGTATGAGAAAAAGCGAAAAAGCATTACTGATAAGGGGACAATTATTCAAATAGCTAAATATCAGCTTTTGCTGACTGGAATGGCTGAATAAAAAAGACTTTTAAAATTTAATGAGACAAATACGAGCTATTAGTTTACAAGGGTACTTAAAATTTTCTTAAATTTAAAAGCATTTGGTAAAATCAAAAAACATCATTTAAATGCTAAATGGCCTTTAAAATTATTAAAAGTCTTTCGTGAAATTGGGCATTAAAGATTTAAAAAAAAATCGACTTTAATTCAATTTTCTTCTTGAGTCTTAAATCGAGGGAGTATTTGGTTTTGATTTCAATTAGTTTTATACCAAATCTTAGATGTATTCATTTCTACCAAAATTAAAATTTTTCTTTCAATTATTACCAAAGTTATAAAAATTCAACATTTAATTGAACATTTTACTTTTACATGATTAAAAAAAAACTTATTTGGAAGAAATTAGGGGGGGGGGGGCACCACCATATTATACAAATTTACTTTTATAAACTAAGAGAATCATAGCGATATGTCTAATAATTATGGTTAATTTCGGTATTTCTTCGGATCAAAAGTAAAAGGGAATTTTATGAAAACATGTTTTTTGAAACTAAAAAGTAGCGTGTCGCAGATGATGATATACATATATGTAGCTTCCGGGCATACTTTTCAATATATCTGCATTTAGAATGAAAAACATATTTAATTTTCCTCATTAAAATTTTATTATCTAAATCCTAATCTTAAATAAAATAAAGTTTTTATTAACAAATGTACAGTACACAAACATATTTATATGTTGTGTACATTCCAAGATTTTGTTTTGAAACAAATTTGTTTGTACTATTACAATATAAATATCTGCTTACGCTCTTATGAGTATGTCACATGCTTCATAAATCCACCATAACAGTAAAATATTTTTTTTTGCATGTTTACCAAGAGTAAATATAAATTTAAGACATACATATGTTTATGTCTTAAGCACTAAACTAATAAAAAATGATATTACGTATTAAAAAATTTGGCACACATTGTGTTATCCATCAAAATATTTGAAATGACTTGAAAACTTAATGGACTGGAATAATATATTTGACAGTGGTTGTACAGGTATGTGTTTATTAGGGTGACGGTTAAAAAGAAGACTTTCCTGCGCTCACGCCACACAAGAAGTTCAAAGTTCCAAACTCTGCCGACGTATTAGCTTCAAACAATAATGTAGCAACAAACAACAATTTCAATGTGTGGACAAACACCTCACACAAAACCGGTTTTGCTGAGACCACGAACAACAGTGGGAACAATGAGCTTTTTTCAATGGAACAAATCAATTCACTCACAGCAGAGATGATAACATTACTTAGCCGATGCAATACAAAAGCCGATCAGTTTAATACGATTGCACAATTAGCGATTAAGTATCTATACTCAGGTAAATAATTATGAATGATAGTTTTAAGATAAATTGTTGGAATGCTAGAAGCATTCGGAATAAAAATTTAGAATATTTTGCTTTCTTAAGCAAACATAGCATTGATGTTAGTTTAATAAGTGAGACTTGGTTAGATGATAATGTAAATATCTCTAATAAAGACTATAAGTGTTATCGTTTAGATAGAGAAGAGAGAAGTGGGGGCGGTGTCGCCGTGGTAGGAAAAAATACGATTAAGCATAAAATACTTCCTGTGATTAAAACTAAACTAATTGAAAACATTGGCATAGAAGTACCATTTGAAAATGGGCGTTCTATAAAATTTTTTTTCAATTTACTTTCCGGGTGGGTGTACTTCCCCAGAAAAAAGGCATGATTTTCGCAATGACTTACGTAAACTGATTACATTAAATGATATATATTTGATTGGTGGCGATTTCAATTGCAAAAATAGGAATTGGGGCTGTGTTAGAGCAAATGCATGGGGGAATATACTAGCCGACTTAAGCTCAAGACACCCGTTTGACATTTTGTACCCCCCACAACCTACTTGTATTCCCACAAACAATAGATCTAGTCCCTCTACATTAGACTTATTTCTTACAAATTCCCCTGAATTATTCAGTCAACCTTTCGTTGAAAATGATCTTAGTTCAGATCATCTTCCTGTCATATTAAAAATTAATTCAGCCCCTGTGGAAAATTGCAATCAGTTTTTTGATTATGCAAATGCTGACTTAAAAAAATTTAAAAAAAGTATCAAACTTAAGTTGAGAAATATTGCAGAGCGGAATCCAAACGATATCAGTGTCGAACAAATTGATGGAGCGGTTAGTGCTTTTACAGCATCAGTTCTTGAGAGTGTTGAAGAATCCGTGCCCAAAAAAACTCAAAGTCGAAACAATGGTAATTCACTTCCTGCCTATGTAGTGGAAGCAATTAAAACAAGAAATAGAAATAGAACCCTATGGATTAGGACTAGGGATGAATACTTTCTCTCCGAAATGAAGAGGATGAACTTATTCATCAAAAATTCAATCTTTCTTTTTAGAAACCAGAGCTGGAGCAATAAACTACAGGGTTTAAATAAAGGTAGCAAGCCGTTTTGGAATATTATAAAAGTGATTAAAAAGAAAAAGGTTAATATCCCTTCTTTTAAAATAGGTAATTCTATATTAATATCCAACGAAGAAAAAGCCAACGCATTAGCCCACACGTTTTGTGCTAACAGTTTAGTTACTAGCAACATCGCAATCAATAATCATATAGAATTTATTGTTAACCAATCCATGCAGTTACTCAACGAAAGTTCCCTTGATGTATCCGAGGATATAGTATCTTCTGATGATGTTGAATTTATTCTCAAAGGCCTTAAGACCACAAAATCTCCCGGATTTGACGGAATAAAAAATCTCTTTTTAAAGAATCTTCCTAAAATAGGTATAAGATACCTCAGAAATTTATTTAACAATTGTTTCAAAAAAGGATACTTTCCCAAAGAGTGGAAAGTGGCAAAAGTCATTCCTATTCATAAGCCAGGTAAACATTTTAGTGACCCTTCTAGCTACAGACCAATTAGTTTGTTGAGTTCATTAAGCAAATGTTTAGAAAAACTTATAAAAAACAAACTAATTTTGCATGTAGATCAATATGATATCTTGCCACCAGAACAATTTGGCTTTAGAAGGTATCATAGTACAACTAACCAAATTGACAGAATAACAAAGTATGTTAAAAATAATTTGTCTAGAGGAAAGAGTACAGGAATGGTGCTTTTGGACGTGGAAAAAGCTTTTGACACAGTCTGGCATGAGGGCTTGATTCATAAACTCGTCACCTTGAATTTTCCGTTGTATATTGTAAAAATTATATTGTCTTTTCTGTCAAATCGAGCATTTAAAGTCTGTGTTAACAACTGGTACTCCGAAGAAAACAATATCATTTCAGGTGTACCCCAAGGGTCAGTTCTAGGTCCATTGTTATATAACATATATACTTTTGATTTCCCTAAACTCCATAATTGTGAAACTGCAATATTTGCTGATGACACATGCGTTTATTCATCAGATTCAATTGGTTTTTGCATTGAAACCAATTTGCAATCTGCTCTGAGTACTATACAAATTTATTTCAACAATTGGAAAATAAAGATAAATGCATCAAAGACACAGGCTCTTTTTTTTACGAGAAAAAGGAAACCTTGTTTACTGCCTTTAAATAGTCTCCAATTGAACGGGGTACAAATTGAGTGGAAATCAAGTACAAAGTACCTTGGGGTACACTTGGATAAAACATTGACCTTTAACTTTCACATACAGCAAACGTTAAATAAACTTAATATTGTGATAAAAACACTTTATCCATTTATCAATCGGAAGTCTAAAATGAGTGTAGAAAACAAATTAATGATATTTAAGGCTATCTTCCAAAGCATAATCTTGTATGGTTCGCCTGTCTGGGGAAAATGCGCTAAGACCCATGTACAAAAATTACAAATAATGCAAAATAAGATTTTAAAAATTATGCTTAATCTTCCCTGGCACTTTTCTACTGAAGAACTCCATAGAATTACAAACATTGATATGGTTCCAGTAAGAATTTCGAAGTTACAAGACCGTTATATTTTATCGTGCAATTGTTCGGATAACTATTTAATTTCAAATTTAGCTGCTTAAGGTGTTAGTAATATTAATTTTTTTCACTTCCTTTATTACTAAATGTAAATATGTTACATATATTTAACTGTTTGTTATTTATTTGCATATATATTTATATTTATCAATTTATTTATTCATTTATTTATTTATTCAATTATTAATTTATTTATTTATTTATTTGTTCAATTGTTCATTAATTTATTTAATTGTTCGTTCGTGTTTTATTATTTGTTATTTATTTATTAATTTATTTATTTATTAACCTATTTGTTCATTTGTTCATTTGTTCATTGGTTCATTAATTTATTTAATTGTTCATTCGTATTTGATTATTTGTTATTTATTATTAGTTTGTTTATCTATTTATTTATTTATTTATTTATTTATTTATTCATTTATTTATTTATTTGTTTATTTGTTTATTTGTTTATTTATTTATTTAATTATTTATTTATTTATTTATTTATTTATTGATTTACTTATATATTTAGTTATTTATTTATTTATTTATTTATTTATTTATTTTTTTTCTTTATTTTTCTGTGATACAAATATATGTAAACAACATCTTAAGGCAGTTTTCTGCTTCCCACTTCTCTCTTCCTATATGAAAACATTTCAAATGTAAATTTAATGAAGGTTTTTTTTAGTAACTTTTCCTTCAAAATGTAATAAATCTGTGATATAAATTGAATGCTTATTATAATATTTTCAGTAGTAAGGTAGGATATAAGACACCATATCTCTGTAAATTGTGCAATCTAGGTTTAAATGAAAAAATTATAAGAATTTCAGTTACAATAAATATCAATCCAATCCAATCCAAGACATCTTTTAGACAAACCCTAATCGGCTCTAAATGAAGAAAACAAATTGTTCTAATTTTTTCTGATTTTTATTTGCATCCCCTTTATTCGCTGATTCAATTTCTTTTTTTTATTTACAAGCTAAAAGTGAACAAATTGAAAAAAATAAAGTTTTCTTCAAAATGTTGAATTGAAACAAATTTTTTCCAAAACAAAAAAAAATAACTTAATTTGAAAATAAACCGTAAGAATTTTTGGTAGTATATCACACTAATTTTAGCATACAGAAAAAAGTTAAATAAAAATCAAAGGAGTCGCTTTTAAGAAAAAAGTATTTTCCTAAACGGTTTTTTAACATTTGTTTGGAAAGTACCGTTATTTTTTCATAAATATAAATATATTCTTATATATACAAAGTGTAAAAAAAACTTTTCAGTACTGAGTTTTATAAAAACGACCATATATTATGGTATTAAATTTTTTTTTAAATCCAAATATATTTTTTTTTAATTTTTGGTAAGAAAAAAAATCTATATTCTTCTGTATGAAAAAACTATTGATTGAATCAGAAATGCAATTTTGAATAAAATCGAAGATAAAAAAAGGTTCTTTGGGAGGTACCATTAATAACCATTTTTTGAAAAATGATTCCAGTCCAAAAGTAGTCGTGAGTCGTTTTTGAAAAAAAATAAGATTTTGTAAAATTTCTAATAGCCTTTTCACACCGAACCCAAAACATGATTTTCACGAAATTGTCGGCTTTGGAGAGAAACCTTATAGCCATTTTACACCGAGCCCAAAACGTGGTTTTCGCGAAAATATCGGTTTTTTAGAAACATCTAATCGAAAACAAAAGTTTTCCCACACATTTTTTATACGAGTACTTCAGGTTTCCGTAAGACACAAGTTTTATATAAAACCAGTCGAAAACTTGTTGAAATTCAGAGATGAACGAAACAAACATAACTTTTAAAAAGTTCAGTGCCTAATCAAATGTCAAAAAAGAAATTGATTGAATGCTTTCAAGAAAATTGAAAACAGCTGACGAAATTCTGTCATAACAAATATAAAATTCCAATCTCAAAATTATTTAATTTATTAAAAATTGATAATATTTTGCCTGTGGTAATTAAAATTGTTCCTATGTATCAAATTCATATAAATAATCACCATTTTTTTTTTTGACATATTCAATAAATGAAAGAAAACAACCAAATAAATCAAAGCAAATTATGAGTGGTTGGTTAAAGAAAAACTGTAATGTCAAACGAAAACGTGTAATGTCCAATGATACGTACAGAATACGACGCAGCTGCAGACGGAGCTGCAGACGTAGCTAGATAAGTTGGCCAACTTTTAATTTTAGCATGAAGCATTTTTGACGTTTCAAAATTGTGAGTGCAACCAAGTGTTTACATGGGGGTTGAAGAGAGTTTCAAACTCTTTTTAATCTCTTATAAAGACGTAAAGTAATTTTAGCCTCCATTTCATCACTATCCATTTTCATTTTTGTTTTAATTTTTGTTTTTGTGTTGAATTAAATTCGTACAGCTGACTTCAAATGCCAAAAATGTCAGAAAGCTGTAGATCACCTTGTGGGCGAGTAAAAAAAATGACGCACAGCATTTTTTGACAGCTACTCCAGTTGCAGCTGCAGCTCCAGTTGCAGCATTCTATTCTGGCCAGGCAGTTAGGCTGTAGCCAAAGAGACAGACAGACAGAATTGTGAGAACCACTTTTTTCGTCTTCTCTATTATCGTGATCGTAATAACAAGTCTGATTAAAATCTTGAGTTGATATAAAAACTCAAAAAACCAATTATAACGACCGCCCTAGTGTGCATACTTCTGTGATCGCTGATTATACGGATCGTTAAGAAAAATAAAAAAGACATGAAAACTGGATCGCGTGAATTTGCTTTTATAGTTCAAGTAATAAAATATTAGGTCATTAGTATCCCCTATCGCATTTTGACGGGTGATATCGAAAAAAGGTCAAAATTATTAAAAAAAAATAGTTTCTTCAATTTTGGATTGCAATGTTGCTTGTTATTCGAATAATTATTGTTCGAATAATTTAAAAATTAGCTGGTGTTATCAAAAAGCGTCAAAATCCTATTTTAGATATTTGAATATTACGTACAAAAATGTAGGGAATTACATAAAAATGTTCTCTATCAAATTTGAAGCAAATTGATGAACGTCCTTTCCTTATAGACTACAGCTCAACATACAATGAAGTCTGGGCACTGTGCATAAATATGCAAGGACTCACAGACCCACGACTCACGTACGGTATGACCAAACCAGCTTTATTTAACTTCTCCCTTACCTTAAGAGGTCCCCACCCACAACTTTGAATTAACCGAGAAATTGGGAAAATTCCTTCAAAATTTCTGAAGTGCAACAACAACACATTTGGCAAAAAAAAACAAAATTGTTTATGAGAAGCTTTAAAAACATTTGAATTAAAAAAAAAAATATTCTCATATTAATTTAATATTTCGGCGACGAAGAATTTCATAGTTTCTGAGAAATTTAACTTTTAAACTCGTCATTTTATTGGCATGAAAGAACGTCTTCTCAGAAACTCTGATAATTCCAAATATTAAAGTAAAATAATAATAAAAAAAAAAATAGAAAATTCAAAAAGTGGCTCGATGATTTTCTGGCTTAAGTGTCATTCAAGTAAAAATTTTCTTACTGCCTAAAGAGGGGAAATAAACTCTCCCTCTCACTGAGGTATACGAGTATACAAGCTATACATTTCATGGGAAATTCTCTTTAGCAACAAGTAATATTCGCCAAAATGTCTATAAGAAAAAAAAAAGATTTCCTTAGACTTAGGAAAAAAAAAATATTCTTAGACCACCTAACTTTGTAAGTACCTTTATGGATTCTTTTGATTAATTTTTTTATACTAACAAATGAAATATTTACTCAAAGTTTCATTAAAAGAACATCATTTTCGAAGGGATTTGGTAATATTTTACCTATTATACATAATACATTTATTATATATATTTATTTTTAGGGTATTGGTTTTTGGTCGCATTAATTAGATCAAACTTCAAAAGGTACGGCATGTGCCATATACGTTTATATTTCACCAAAATAAATATTTCAGTTTGATATAAACTTCCACCTCATCCCACCCTCAGTCTTTGAAAGGGAATATGTATTACTACAAATACAAAAAGACATTGCTGGGAATTCAGAAAATTTTTGATACGCTGTAATGTTAATGCATATCTTAATAATGTATGAATATGTTAATCTATTTTGCTAGTCTATAATGACTCATTATGATTTATGGAAATTTCTTTGGGTTGACTGGCTATAAGTTGATAGGAAATTGGATTTTGGTGAGGAACTTTTAGGTTTTTTTTTTTTTACTTACTCGTAATCTGAACTTTTAGCTTGACTAACTTTATATACCTATTGATGGGACTGGAGGGAGGATGAACTACTGTGCTAATACCTGGATGTTGTGTTAGCAAACATAAATAATAAATGAATATTGTTTAGTTATTCAACAATTTATTTTTTAATAAAAAACAATCAAAAAACTACAATGTTAAAAAGAATAGTCTCTTCTTTTCTAAAGGATATTCCCCATACTGTCTTTTATCCTCATTAAATTATTTCTCTATATGATGCAAGGATATGTGTACCTGGATTATGTTCAGGTACCTACTCGTACTCATATTTAAATAAAAAACAAAATGATTTTCTAGAAAATTAATTTAAACACAACAACAAAACAGGCTCTCTCATGGGATGGATACAGGATTAAATTTATTTTAAGTTAAAAGTTTCGGTAAACATCATAAACAATGGAATAAGTTTTGTTTGTTTATGATTATGATGCATAATTTAATACAATAGCAAATTTAATTTGCATGATACATGTATCATACTTTTACGGTTAAGATTTACGGTTAAGACTAATTTATTTTTTAATTTTCTTTCAATGTAAAATAAACATTTAATGAAGTTTCTAAATTTTGTGTAAGGTATATTGTCGTTACCTTTTAATATTTGGAAGGTTTTTAGAAAAATATTAAAATTTTTTTGTTTTAAGAAGCATTTGAATATTAAATAACGAACCTCTTTTTTGATTATCTTCGATTTTATAATTGTTTTTAATTTGAAATTGCAAAAAAAATAATAACGACAAAAATTCTGGTCGTAAAATTAACAAAATATTTTCCATTAACTTCCGACGGTTCTGATGTTCAATAGCCATGATGGCTTCAAAATGCAAAAATTAAAATGAAATCGAAAAGAATCAAAGTTTTTGTTATTTAAATGGCTAATTTGTGAATTGAGACGCAAGGTACTATACAAGCGATACAAACATACAAGGTCTAATGCGCCATAGGAATTTTTTCTTATATCTATTCAATTGTTTGTATTAAAACAAAAAGCAAAAATAGGTAGAAAAGGTAGGAATTTAACAATTTGCATTATTCATTGTATGCATTGTTTTTGGTATTGATTGATCTTTGGAAAAATAAAACAAAAAAGCTCTTTCTATAACAATTTACCAAAGAACTAAGCCACTTTTAATTAGTAGAATATCACTTACATACCTAAATATATTTCTATTGGAGTATACAAATTTATTTTATTTATCAACAAACCTGTTTAAACAAAATACTCAAAAAATATATGTATGGAGGACAATCAATCAAAAAATTCGTGAATCATTGAATTAATATTTTTATGAGCTTAAAAAAAAATAATTGGAAGCTTTCCAACATCAATATTTATGGTGAATAATTTGAGTTTTGTTGTCTTTTTAAAAATTACTAAAAAATTAAAAAAAAAACAAATGGAATACTTAATAAATTTTACATTTTGAAAAGAATTCAAAGATGATATCGATTCGATTAATTTATACATACATACATACATAGTACATACAAATCGTCATGAAGACGAAATTTGTCCTCGAAATCAAAAACCCAATATAATATCTGATTGAAAGTTCATTGAGTTTTATTTTACGAAAGCTAATCAAAAATCAAAACTTTCCAAAGAAAGATAATAATACAATTTATTATTGCTTGTTTTAATAACTGGTTCATAAAAGGAAGTCGTGGAAGTGCGTAACAAATATCAAGTACATTGACTTTCAAAAAAAAAGCATTCAAGTCAAATTAAATTGATTTTATTTTACAAAATGCAATGAATTGATATAAAAAATGCAAAATACTGATAAAATCTTTATTAAACCACAGCTACTAAGTAGGTGTATATATTACACAATGTATCTTAATAATTCATAAATATATATATATGCAAATACTAATTGCTTGATTTGGATTCGATAAATAATGGGTGTAGTTAATTAATGAAACAATTGGAATGTCACTCGTTATAAAAAATAAGCCAAATCAAGAAGATGTCAATAAAAGTGACAAGGTGTATTTATGATTATTTGCATAACTGTTTTAGTAAAAAAAAAAACACCACTCGTTAATATTTATCTTACTCGTATGGTGCGTAGGTTGAATTATTTGATTTACTTTAGATCTAAAATTTTTTTGTCTGACGGAAACAAAAGTGGAAATATTAATATGAACAATATTTCACGTTTTGTTTCATTCAAAGAAATCAAAGTAAAAACTGCTTTATAGTCAACCACCAACCACCAGTGTTGCCACTTAAGCAACTTTTATTAATTTTTTAATAGGTTTTTCCTTAAAAACTTCTTTAGTTTTTTTTTTTAACATAAACAGCCTTAATACTATATTTTTCACGCTATTGACTATAGTTACTCGTACACAGTTTCTAAAAAGTTCTAAATAGTTTTAAAAAATGCTTTATTTAATTGAATAAAATGTCAAGTCCTACAAATTTAAGACAAAAGATGTCGGATTATAAGTTAGACAACTTTGGGATAGTAGTGAACAAAGTTTAGAAATAACTCTTAAGAGTTTGGACGGCTGTCAAAAGTTTTACAAACTTTATAAATACGTCTGAAAATGTATTAAAAACCGAAATAATACCAAAATAAGTAAATCATCCTTGGGATTGTGACCAATAAAACTGTGAAAAATATTACATTGATCTAATTTGTAAAAATGTCAGTACATAGCTCGCCCTGCAAGACCGTTTAAATTAAAAATTCAAAGTGTAAACCGGCTTTTTTAAACAGTCGGACAGGGCGAACTATACACTCAAATGGTCTCAGATTTCGTGATATGTGATCCGAGGAGCATAGGAAGCATAGGAAGCAGTGAAAACCAATTTAGCCTTCGAAGTTACATTCGTATTTTTTTAAATGCACTATTTAATCACAAAGGCCCCAGTTGTGGACTGCAAGACTACGATTTTTGAATAGCTTTTAATGTAGCTTTCGACGCCTATACTTCTTTTTTGCCATCATTCACACCCAAAATCTGATGTCGGCTTAGTCTATATGTATTTATTATAGGTACTACGGTATTTATGGTGATCTCACTTTCAGGTGTTACTGTCGAGTGTTTTAAAGAAACTTTGTATACTCCCAACCTCGCATCTATCCCAAATCCTATGTGTCAAGCAGGGGGTTGCAGAAGGGCATACGCCGTCATACGTTAGAAATCAAAAAAAACAAATATAGATAAAATCCCATACAATAAAATTAATTAATTTTAGTAAAAAACAACATTAATTTTTTTTTAAAAAACATTTTGCGTTTGGCCTTAAGTCACAAAAAAAATTGGCCTTATGTCACTTTGTAAAACGACATAAGTCAAACTCTTAAAGATTGGCATTATGTCGCTTTTGGAAAGGGACATAAGGCCAAACTTTAAACTTTGGCCGTATGTCACTTGGCCTTATGTTACTACGGCATTCATAACTATATCGTCTGGAAGAAGTCCAATTACACCTTTTTCATACCAGCGCGAGCGTTGAGTTCCAAGAAATTGCGATTTTAAAATTGGTCAAATCTCGAAAATACCGGTTTTTTTGATTTTGCCTGTAGTAAAAGTACCAAAAAAGGAAATTTAATGTTTCTCAAACTTCATATTTAATTTTAAAATTATGGCAAAACAATTTTATTTAAAAACAAAATTAGAAAATTAATTTTTGGCAAATTTATAAAATGACATTGTAGATTATTTTTTAGAAAACTCGCATTCCCTGTATGATTTTTACTAAGCTCGATCCTAACCTTCTATGATCTTGCTTTTTATCACACCTTATGCAAAAGTTTGATAGTCCAATTTAGAAATTTTTTGTAGCCCAAAATCGGACCCGAAAAAGTAACACAAATAGTAGCCCAAAAATAATAAAAAAAAGTTCTCATAACTTTATTCACAATTTATTTTTATTTAAAAAAAAACAACTAACAATTAACAATAAAATAAAATTTTGTTTTCTTAAAAGAAAGAAGAATTTAAATGGAAATTCCGAGAGCAACAGAGAAACTGAATAATTTTAAAGTGAAGTTTGTTGTGGTTGATTTGAAATGTCAAATGAAATGAGTATAATGTCCCCTCTATAACACAACTATTCTTTACGTCTGACTCTTTTCGAATTTCCATATCTGATTTCACCTTCACACCCATTGAAAAGAGTTAGATGCATTGAATCATTGTTTAATAGTGAACTATTCAGTGAATAAAAAGTGGTGCGAAATTGTGGAATTTATGATTTATTCATACGAAAAAAAAATAACACCCAAGATTAGGTCTGGGATATTAATAGCCCAATTATGTCCTACTGAAATTGCTGTCGGCAATTTCGGAAAAAGATAGCCCAATTTCCGATAAAAAGTCCAATCTGGAAAAGCCTGATTCGTCCCATATTTTGGAATTAAATGTTTATTTGTTGCGCAAAAACTGACTTTGTAGTTACAGAGTTTCGGAAAGTCGGATATGTTTTTCTTTTTCAAAATAATTGAACATAAAATATTAACATTCCATAGAAATACAAACATTTTGAAAAAAAACTTTCATATTTCTTAAGTTTCAGTATAAAAATTATTGAATTTAAATTAAAAATACGGTTTTGAGGAAAATCGAAAAAAAATGGTTTTTTGGGGAGGTATTATTAATACCAATTTCTTGAAAAATGATTTCCTATCCAAAAGTAGACTTAAATTAAAAAAAATTAATTTTTTGTTAAGAAAAGCTATCAAGCCGTTTTTGAGAAAAATAAGATTTTGTAAAATTTCCTAAAGTGATTGGGCTTAGCCACACATTAACAAACAGAAAGAAGTGTGAGACCTACTGTTTATGTCTTCCCTATCACTGTAATGACAAGTCTTATCAAAATTTCGCTAGTTTGTTGCACAAACTCATAACATTTTTGTATGCATAATTATTCAAAAGTAACTTCAAAATGAAACCTCTAAAGTATAAAAAATAATAAAATAGAAAAAGATTCCCACAATTTGAAAAATCTTCTAACTAGATTAATAGCCCAACCTTGTTTCGCATATTTGTAGCTTGCTTGTTTTTTTTGTACTCAAATTGCCTCTAAGCTAAGACAATACCCGCGAATATAATTGAAAATATTTTCAAAACAAAATTAGTTTAAACTTTTATTTTATGTCAGAATTTGTATCACTGCCCCATGCAACGAAGTGCATGAAGAAATACATTTTTAAAACAGGATTGTATTGCTAATTTTGATTTTAATATCGTTTTTTTTTTGTATATGAAACCAATACTTGCCATAAAGACCAAGTAAAAATAATACCTCTTTTAACACATAATTCATCTGTGCAACATTATATTAAAAACTATGATGGTATCGTGAATTTTGTGCAACAAACCAAACGACATCAAAGCTTTGATAATTTTTTTTTTTGTTTAAAAACGGTAGCTTTTTTTTGGTTATTATTTTGCCCTTAAAACTATGAATTCCCTAAATAAACTGATACTCTTGCTGCCATACCTGATGGTGCTTCTTTAATGAGTTCTTAAAATTAATTATGGACGTAATCTCCTTGTAATAAATTCAAAGTGTCGATAACCAGAACGTTTTTTTTGTTTTTTAATTGAGCACGAACAATATTGTGTTGATTTTATCATAATGATATGCATACCACTGCATGGATTATTATATTATGCTTAATAATTTGCTGTTAATTAGTCGTTAAATAGATGTGAAAAAAAAAACAATTTTGCTATGCGATGTTTTTTTATAACTATGTTTTTGGGTTATTTTTTTTGTATGAGTGCCAAGTTAGCAAAGCCACTTTGAGGAATCGAAAAATGGGTCGTAGGATAATTTGCCGTTGATAAGGCGTTAGTTAGTTGTGACAATTTCGAATTTGCCATTCAGTGTTTTCTATATTTCTTGTAACAAATTTAAAATTGTTACAATTTATTAAACACTAAGTAGTTAACCTTAACCATTCGGTTAAGTCAGTTTTTGTTACTTTTTGATGTGGTGCTATGTTATCTTGATGTCAAGTAAACAAAGAATCCAAAAAAAAAAACTTAGAAAACATAACACGACAAATTCGAAACTGTCACATCTTATCAAAGACAAGTTAATGACAAATTATTAAGTCATAAGCCATTCGGTATTAGCAGTTCGTATCCCATTTTAAGGTGATGTTTTGCTTACTTGATATCAAGCTAGTAAAGGACCCAAAAAACAATTATTACGCCATAAAACATTAAGTTAAACAAATGTTTGCCACTTTTCGAGATGTATCAAGTAAGCAAAGCACCAAAAAAAGCATAGAAAACATATTGAACGAAAAATTAGAAATTCTCACACTTAATTAACTGCAAATTATCCACCTACCAATTTTTTGATTAGTCAAAGTTAATTTGCTTACTTAAGACTCCTAGAAAACAAATAACCCAACAATATATAGAAAACATAACAGGATAAAATTGATATTTTCAAACTTATTTAACGGTTAATTAACAGCAAGCAGTGAATATTAAATTTTAGAAGTTCTTTCAACTTTTCAAGAAGAAATATAAAAAACATAGAACGGCAAATTCGAAATTGTCCAAACTAATTAACGACAAATTATGCACTTTTCCATTTTTCGATCCATGAAAGCACCCAAAAATACATAGAAAAAATTGCACGGTCAGTTTGAATTTGTCACAACTAATTAATGACTAATTAACGTCAAATTATAAAGCCGTAAACAATGAGTTATGAGAAGTTTTTACTTATTTTTGACAAAAAAACATAGAAAACATTGAACGAGAAACTCAAAATTGTCACAGCAAATTAACGGCTAATTAATGGCAAATGTTCCATCTAATAATTTTTCGATTCGTCAAAGTTGCTTTGGTAACTTGACACCCATTTTTTAACTTTTTGTTCCACTTTCATCTTTAAGTTTTGTGTAGCTTGTAATTCTTCTATGGTGCAGGGAAATAATTCCACGGGCATTTGCTCCACATGAGAATCTATTCTATCTTAAGTGGGAATCTGTTCCACTTCTCTAAGTTGAATTTATTCTCACGACGAGAGGGTACTATCTACACTCGAAATTTTGTGGAATTTTTTCCCATCTAAAATTTGGAATTTGCGATATTATTAATTCATAAATATAGAAAACGTCATTGTTTATTTACAGAAATACGCCAGCATTATGGCGCAAAAATAGTGTGGTATGTATGCAACCCCCCTGCTTGGGCTCATTATAGGGTTTGTGGTGGATGCGAGGTTAGGGGTATGCACAGTTTCTTTTGCATTAAAAGAATCTAGATTTAAAGAAACTATATGTTAAAAAAAATACCTCCTAAGAACGAATCAAAGAAAAAGAAGTAAAATTGATTCTTATACCAAGAGGGCAAAAACTTCACTTTCCAAGTGGAGATCTTACTCACTAAAAAGTGCAATAAATTCCCTCTCTCGGTGAGAATAAATTGCACTTGAAGAGTGGAACAGATTCCCACTTAAGATGGAATAAATTCTCATGTGGACCAGATGCCCGTGGAATTATTTCCCTGATCTTAAAAGATCATAGAAAAACTCCTTTTATATCTACATATACCCTGTTCATTGGTAACAAAAAAAAAATACAAAAACACTAAAAATTTCAATTAACCCCTTCTTCATCTGAACATTAAAATTGTGGAATTTAAGCCAGTTAAATTTTTTGAATATTCAATGAAAGTTCAATATAGTCGGCTATCTGTCATAACCTCGTTAGTCCTAACATGCTTTTTTAATGAATATATTTCAGATTAAAACAAATCACTGAATTCAAATATGAATGTCTCGAAACTGTGTAATGATTTCGTTTGGTTGTATCAACCAGTTTTAAAATCTTTACATTTCTAAGAATTCTATTTAATTTTAATTCGGTTGTTTGTATCTTCTAAGCAAGTTTTCAAAACAGACTCCCAAAGTTTTTCACAGAAAGCCGACTTTTACTCACTGAAAAGCTCCTACAAAATAGTTTGTTCATCTATGTAGGTATGTGTTTCAAACTTGTTTCTTTAATATTTTTTAGAATTGTCGTCAGCCCTTCTCAATACACGTGTTGACCAAAAATAATATCTTTATAAATGCTGTTGCCTGATAATAAGTGCATATACACTACAACAATTGTTGTACCTGGGCGAAACGCATTTGGACTAAAGGTCGCAAAAACTTTAAATTGAATTTATACACTACAACTACAGTGCATAAGGGCATTAAGCTTGCTTAATTTGATTTTTGATCAAAATCGAGTCGGTTAATTGAGTGAAGGCAATTTTCGCAAGAAAACAAATTCATGTCCTATTTTCCATCATGTGAACTATAATTAACAACATTATGTATTTCCATAATATCTTTCTTTTTTATAAAACGAAAAAATGAAAGTGAAATCAATGTAGTCAAATCTTTTGATTTTGTTTTTACACTTTCTCATCATAAGTCATTTCATTAACTATCTTATATATATAAATAAACTTAAACCTTTCATCTTCAAAGCTTAGCCACTGATTATAAACCTTTAACTATATTATAAGAAAAAACACGTGAAATAAAAAAAATCCACTATATTTAAATTTGACATCATATAAGTTGAATATGTAAGGAATTTAAAAGGTTTGCTAGTTATTTTGCGAAGCACGCTTTTTGAATTCGTTAGCAAACTAAACTTGCATTTAAAATTCACTAATGTATAATCAAAATATGCATATTAATTCCAATTTTTGTTTTTTTTTTTCTGTGGGAATATCTTTTTTCTAAATTTGGTCATTGAACATGCATACCATCACACACATACAATTTTTAAGTTTTTCGAGCATTAAAATAACCCAAATTAATATAAGCGATGAGCTGTCAAAGATGCTCCTAAACAAAATTCAAATGAATATTCATTACAAACTCAAGGTACCTAACTTGCACTGATACAAACAAAAAAATAAAACAAAAACAAAAGTTTTTCCTAAGTTCAAGCAATTAAATTATAGGCAATAAAACTTAAACAACAGCTGTCATAAAATTTCCATATAACATCTAGCTGGCTTTGAAATTCAACAACAAAAATTCCGCCTATGAAGACAGACATAGCTGATTATTTAAATCTTTTTATTCTTAGATACGATGATGATTGAATTGTAACACCAACAAAAATTTTATTTTATTATTTTTCATAAAAAAAATCAGCCCCAGAATTGATGAATAATTTTTGTTATTGTTATTTTTTTTTTTGTGTTGTTTAAAAATTGACTGATGATATTGAATGATCTGAAATCCATTACGTTTGTCTGTACATTGTGTTCGTGTGAATATCAACATCGACAACACTTCAATCTGGTTTTTTTGTTTTCGATCATGGATGAAGGTCAAAAATACTTACATCAAAAAGCTTTGTGGTTTTGTTGTTCCTTGTTCTTTTAATATGTGTCTAGTCTATTAAGTAACATGTCTCATGGAGATATGGGAGAGACAGAAAGGTAGACAGAGGTATTTTAAATTATAAATACATTTGATTAATCTATAAATTTAAGTGTTTGTACTGCCCTTGACTATGTCATAGTTCTTTCCTAAGTTACATTCCATGCCAGGAACTAACGAAGTCTTTGGTGTTTTCTCAATGATTCAAGACTTTTCTTTCCCAATGGAACGTCAACACAAGATTTTGTTCATTTAAAATTTGTTAAGTGTTGCTATTGAATTTAATAATTTATCTTATTAAAAAATGATGTTCTTCTCCAGTCGAAAGGCTCACACTAAATTTTTAAATTGTCTGTTTTCGTTTCAATATTGCATTATCAATTTTACTTTGAATTTTAAAGCTATCTTCTAATATTAATTTCTAGTCTTATTAGTCTATGCATTTTTTGTTCTAAGTATCAATTATATCCCATACTCCCTTAAATATTTAAATGTAAATATATTATGTAAGAAAGATAGGAGTATTTTTTTTTATAAAATAAAACAATTAAGATATGGCTGTGGCGCATATGGTAGAAGGTAAATATTTGTTATAGCAGTAGCGAAGCTTAGGTTTTTGCCGTGTGGTTAATAACACATTTGGCATGTTTTTGGTTGCCAAAATTTTACTGCGGGAAAAATTCAACTGAATTTTTTTTTAAATGCAATTATATATCTTATGTATAAGAAACACTCACCAAAAAGTCAATTGTCATATTGTTTGTGCATCAAAATGTATGCAAGGCCAACTATCAAGAAAATTGTTTTTTTTAAGTCATAAATGCCGCACATTCAAAAATATTTATTCCAAAACTTTTAGACAGCAAAATTTTCTACAGAAAAGGCTAAAGCACCTTTTATTCTCCAACTGAGTATGTAGAGTATATCACCATTTCAAAAATTGAGTTAAATTGAGAAAATGTTGGTTTTTGGCATATCAATTAGGGGTGTCGGATTTTTGTTTTGTTTTTTATAATCAAAATGGGTATAGTGGATCTTGTAAGGGATTTAGAAAGAAGTGATTCTTCCAAAATTGAATTTTGAGACCCTGCGGTCAGTTTTAGGTAAAAAACCAACATTCAAAAAAGTTGACAGTAAATCATTCGATTTGTAGCCACAATTACTTAAAGTAATTTTTTTCACTTTTATAACCTGCTGCTAAGAAGACAAAATTAAAAACTGCTCCTTAAAATGTCATTAAATAACTTTTTTCCTTAAATTTTCATGAAAACCCCCAAAAACTAAATCCATTTTCTAGCTGTTTTCGATTATTTTTTTAGTGAAATGCTTCAACTGTCGAACTGGCTCAACAACATTAAACAGCATTCAAATGAGAAAAGAAATCAAAAATAAAACATAATCGGTAATTGTGACCTCATATCGATACAAATTTAAATGGTTTTTTAACCACTTTTTCGAATTGGGGTTCCAAAACTCAATTTTGTAAAATGTCCTAGAACAAAATTTACTACTTTCTAAATCCTTTACAAGATCCACGATTCCCATTTTGAGTATAAAAATACAAAAAAAAATCAGCAACCCCTAATATTCATTACCATAACCCCATGATACCTTGCACACAAAAACCATTATTTTCAAATTTTCGTAATAAACCAAAAAATCCGGGTTGATGCGCTTTTTTTTCTAAAACATACCGCTTTCGTAATTTTCGTCAAACAAACCCATTTTTGTCACCTTTGACCCCTTATAACGAACCTAGCGGTCATGGGATGGTTGAGGACTTTTCTCAGATTTTCAGTGTAACAGCAAAAATAATCCGGTTACAAATTTTCCTTTCTTTGACATTTTTATGCCTATTTTTAAAGGGCTATGTTCACCTACTAGGGTGGTCGTCATAATGTTTTTTTATCTCATTGGGAGGGAGGAGGGGTAACATATTCCTTGCTTGGGCAGATCTAAGGAACCAAGCATGCTATAAACTTGTAGTAAGACTCCAAATTTGCATTTTCAGAATAGGCCAAAAAATTTTGACGTTCAAATTTGCAGTTTTTTTACATTTACAAAAGTAGGCTAGGTTCAAAATTTGAAGTCCTCAATTTGAAAAAAAATTCATACTGACTGACCAGCTAACTTCACAGTGAAGTGAGTAGGTCAGTATGAATTTTTTTTTTTCAAAAAAAAGGACGTCAAAGGTTTGAAGTAGCCCATTCTTGAAATGCAAAAAAAAAAATTAAAAATTTGGAGCCTTACTACAAGTTTCTAGCATGCTTGGTTCCTGTAATACACAATGTGACCAGCTTCACTGTAAAGTTAGCAGGGGACCGATTATGGTTCTGTTAAAAAGTGAATTTAAAAAAACTATTAACGCTTTCACACTAATTCCGATTACCGTTCTGCAAAAATTTAAGACCAAACATCTAGAACTTTCATATATAAATAATTTTCATTCACGACATCATTTGGGAGTGAATACCCAAAATGAAAACGTGAATACAAAAAAAACAATGTAAAATTCAATCATATCTCTTTCTCTGTCAATTCCATAAGAAAGAAGTGTTTCTATCTCATGCATTTCTATGCTTTCTTCAAAAACAAAAGAAAATTGAGACAATCATGCAGTTTTCAGGAAAAAAGGTAAGGTGGTTCGAGCATCGATAGTATAGTCTTCATTCACAGAACCAGAATCCCTTATTTGAGCCAAATGAACCGAAAAAGTGAAAGTAATGCTCGGCAGCAATTTATTCGATTCACTTTTTTACAGAGCCAGAATCAGCCCCCAGGTCACTGGACTACACCCTTAATTGGTGAACTGCAAAATCGGGAATAGAAATGCAAAAAAAAAAAAAAAAAAAAATGGCTATGTCAATTGGCCGCCAAGATCATATGATTTGACACCGTTGGACTTCTTTCTTTGAGGTTTTTTGATAGAAAAGGCTTACGTCGAAATTCGGCACATTAACGACATAGAACCTCAATTATGCCTCAGCATCATCGAAAATTTGGACCTTATCGGATGGAGGTGTGCCGCCAAGGTCGCGACGGCCATTTGGCCGATATTTTGTTCCACACATAATTGAACCATACCAATATTATCATTATAAAAATAAATGACAATAATTTCTTAAATAATTTGTGTTTTATTCAAAATCAACATCGGCCCTTAAAATTTAATTACCCTTTTAGATATATAGTCTAGTCTCTAGTCCTATTAGCCATTTAAGCCACAAAAAAGATCAAGCGTGGAGTTGAAAGTTTTTCCTTTTCTTTATAATGTGCGTTATTTTATGTTTTTCTTTTATTTAAAATGCATATGTATGAATATATGTAGTTTCCTACTGATTACCTTCTATAATTGGGAGTAAAAAAAATAATAATACATATTAAATTCACCAACGACAACTACCTTAGCTGTAAAATGAAGAGCTGGATACAAAATTAATGAATGCGTCAGTTACTGACTATTTCATTAGAACAGTTATTTAGAATATTATTAAATTCAATTAAAAACTGTCAACCTACTACAAACTTTTAGATACCTATACTATCCACAAAACTATTAATTATTTCAATCGAAACTTACTAATGACTTCCTTCAGCATAATGGCTAAATAGTCATTAATTTGTTAGTTGTCAGTAACTACTTTTTGTTCAAAACAACTGCTAACTGCTTTGAAAGTAAATAATAATACAAACAATTTTTATATATGTAACTCGTATAAAATATTTCAAATTCAGCAGTCAATTCAATTTGGTTCAATTGTGTTTTATTTTGTTAAATGTCAATCAACCACGAGTTTTATAATTGATTGTTACAAAAAAAAAAACAAAAATTGTATATTATTTTTCACATGAACATAGTTACTGTTGACAAAAAAAAAACAACAAATCAACGCCGACAACCTTCAATAACAACAAAAAAATCGTTAAATATTTGTCCAATTAATATTCGAAGCTCTTGACCATCTAAAGAGAAAATTCTGTAATTGAATATCCGCAAAAAACAAAACAACAAAAATAAATACCTACCAGCATAACCGACAATTCAGAATTTAAAAAATAAAAATTAAAAATCAACAAAACATACTCGTAGCATCCAACCCATATGATAGAATTCCCATCAAGATGTACAGTGCATAGGTAGGAAGAGTTGACAATTATTGTCCACAAAAATAATCGTGAAAACCAACAGCGATACAAAAAAAAAAAAAATAATAGAAAATCAACAAAAAAATTTTTCGATGGCAAAATACAATCTCCACGAATTCACTTTGGTGGAATAATTGATACAAAAAATTAAGTTGCAAACAACATTCAATACCAACCATCTATTATTTATCATTAAACAATTGAGTAGGAGAGAAACAATCGCTTCCACGTAAAGTCATCTAAATTGTGGAATAAATTAGTATGTTAAATCCAAGCTGTTTAGCTTGTACAGGTCTGCGGGCCTGGACAATTGATTAGCAATTCCTATTCCAAGTAAATGACGACGGCGACTACGCTGAGCTAGCATTAAATAAGTCAACGAAAGTATAATGATGTGTTATGTTAAATGCTATCGACGACACCAAACTTCGTCGCCATATCACCTCATTACTTAACATCCCACCACCAGCAACCGCACTGCTTGCCATTTATAATGTTGCTTTACGTTAGTGCAATCAACCGTTTTTAGTCAGCCATTCATTAAACCAAAATGTCTTTTATGACTGATCAAGTGAGTAACAGTGTTTTGGTGTACAATAACACGGGTAACCACGTCACCTTGTCAAATATCAATATTGCTACAAATGTTTGATCCAGTCACTTCACTTGACATTGACAATAATGGAATCCTAATAGGAACCCTTAAACCACTTGATTCATGTGTTAAGGTGTTATTTCTTTTTATTGAAATTGAGCTCTAACGGTTTCTGAGTATGTGAGTGATGGCAATCTCAGGAGTCTTCAACAGAAGGTAAAGAGTACGTAAGGTGTTGCTTACACTGTTATTAATTTTGAACAAATATTATAAATGTACTTGAATGGAATGTCTCTATAGTACTTATGCAGTGTAAATAATTATATGTATAAAAAAGGTTGTTGTATTTGATAGCTTTTTAGAAAGGGAGTTATTAAAAAAAAAACTCGTGTTTAAATTTGAATTGTTAATATTTTTGTATCGATTGCGGCTTTAGATAAATGGGTGTTTGTTTGTTTTAGACAATCACCACACAATAACAAAGCAGATTGTTTTCATTGTATAATTAATAATAATTACCTATATTTGATATTAATAAATGCAAAAAAAAAATCAATATGCATCTTAAGGTTTGCATTCAACAAGAAAACGATACATACATTCAAGAAATATAGTTACTTATTTCAGTATTCGTACTCTTTGCTATGAAAATTAGTAATTAAAGTAGGTAGGTTAGGTACTTATACATTATTTGCACATATAATGATATGTACGAATTACAAATTAAGTTATTCGTAGTAGTTTCGAATATGCATAAGGAGTTTTATGGGCGAGATATTTATAAGTTGCTCAATGATTTATGTACATTAGGGTGGTCCTTAAATTGAACATACTCTTGGATAGCTGTCATTCAGTTTTAATCATTTAAAAACAATTTCCCCATTTTTTCAGATTCGTATCCCTCCTTAAATGAGGTGATTATTATGATACGCATACAGAGCTTATAGATAAGATTCAGGCAAGAAAGAAAATCATATGGAATGAGGGTCTATTTCCCTATTTCAGGTGGTAGTGGCTTTCTTAAAGCCCTTGCAGTCAAAATAGAAAAATAATATTTTCAAATAACGGGAACATTCATAATGCCACCCCTAAGCCCTATTTTGAGGCCAAAAATCTAGTCTCAATTATGCGTTTTATTGCAAATACTTTTGTAAATACTTTTTTATAAGATATTTTTCAAACTTAAGATTAAACAAAATTATGTTCAAATTCTTATTAGTTTTTAATCAAACACTGAAAACAATACGCTGAAATTGTTAGTAGTTTTTACTTGCGATATACTCGTACATACACAGGTATTTACTAAAGGACAAGTTTTGGATTCGTGTAAAAAAAAATTCGAGATCACAATCAAACATTACGATCATGGAGAACACGAAAAAATTTACAGATTTCACTCCTTGAGTAACAATGGGGACATTGAAAATGACTTATCTGTGCTAGAGAAATCTTTAATCTTTATAATTATTAATCTTTCTTTTATTTTGAATTTTATCTTTACTGGTTTCCAAGTACACCAATTTATACCAATTTTAATCATGATTTTTACTAAGATCAATCTAAAAATTATATTGAACTAAAAAAATTTAAAAAAGTTTTTAGCCAAACTTAATTAGCATACTTGCACTCGCATTTCTACCTTTACTTGCACATAGTAGCGCATAAATAGATTTTTTTTTTCTACAGCTTTAAAAACACTTAAGGAATTTGAAGCCATTTCATCATTCCCTATTTTGATCATTCTTGAGACATTGTCTCAACAAAAATTTTATCATCTGAACTTTTTATTGCTTCATACAAACAAAACTGAATAAAATAAATAATCAAATACGCAAATATACGAAGATGATACAAGACTTAAAATAAGGCTATACTATTGCATAGTGGTACCTCGTGGCATGATGGTTAGTGCGTAGAACTTTCATGCCAAAGGTCCGGGTTCGATTCCCAGCCGCTGCCACCTAAAAACAGAAATGTTTTTTTCGCGAGGTACTGCCTCTTGCGAGGAACTGACAAATCCTCCAAGAGTATACTTGTCATGAATAAGTGCTTCTCATCTAGCCGTTCGGAGTCGGCAAAAAATTGTAGGTCCCTTCCTTTCCTGCCAAAAATACGCACACAGGAATGGTTGAGAGTTGTAAGTCACTAGGCCTTGGTTCTTCACGAGCTGTTGTGCAACCAAATTTATTTATTTATTTATACTATTGCATAATTTTCGTTTACTTTTTCTTTTAAAAAATTCGGTTAAGTATTTCATATTCCCTTTGTTCTATCATCAACAAAATTTTGACTACAGACAAATGGATGTTGACATGTATTGCTATTTTTTGTTTTGTTATTTTGTTATGTATTGGTTTTTTCCTTTTCAATATCTCGTTTTTGTTAACACTAGCTAAAATTTGATTTTCCAAAAATACAATATTCAATGTTGGTTGGATTGAGACGTAACTCAACAAAATATTATTTGTCTTATTTCCTTTCTAGTTTTTTTTTTAGATTTTGTTTCATTTTTAAAAATATAAAAGAGTATTAATATTTTCCTTTTGTCAATTTATTGACCTATATTTTCTGCCACTTGTCTCCTAGTTTCATATTATTTATTATCCTTGTCTGG
The DNA here is from genome assembly GCA_946251815.1 of Dasysyrphus albostriatus. NCBI lineage: Eukaryota > Metazoa > Arthropoda > Insecta > Diptera > Syrphidae > Dasysyrphus > Dasysyrphus albostriatus. Next base: position 19,228,384 of record OX276337.1, read on the forward strand.
TAACACACTTTTTCTTTTTTCTTTTGCTTTGTTGTAACACCAACCAAAAATTCAAAATTTCAACCCTCATTCCTTGTTTTTTTTTTTTCGATCTGTATCTGTATTTATTTTTCCTAAAACCTTTAACTTAAATTTAATTTTCCTCTAAACACATGCCTTCAAACAAACATTAAATGCTTTTTTTTTTTTTTTTTTTTTTTTTTTTTTTTTTTTTTTTTAATTCATTTTTATTTTTTAATTATCTTAGAACTATCTTAAAGCTAGACAAAAATTCATAAAAACTAGCCTACTTATCAATATCTTAAAACTAACTTACTGGCCCCAGTCGGGCGCTCTAAGTTAAACTATAATAACTTAATGCTAATGCCTTTCGGCCTAATAACTATCTTAATACTAAATCCAGGTCGGTTTTATTTTTTACCGAGAAGAATTTCACAAAAAACTCGGTATCTATGTCTTTATTTTTTGGTTTTATATAAAACTTACAAACTACATAAAACTAAATTAAAGCTAATTAAAACTACTTAAAACTACTTACAACTAATTTTAAACTAATTACAACCTACTTATAAGCTACTTACAAACTAGAACAGCCACAGCAAGCATTTTCCGGTTTTTATAATTTTTTTGTATTTTTGTTGATTTTATAATTTTTTTTGGTGTTTTTGTGTTTTATATTTTTTTTTTTTTTTTTTTTTTTTTTTTTTGCCACCCTGACTGTCCCTACTTAAAACTAACTAAACATTAAATGCTAAGGGTTGTTACGTCTCCACAATATATTATTTAACTTATTATCTTTGTGGGTCTTTAATTTTGTTTCATTTGAAAAACACAAGATAGAACCTTCTTTTAAACAGAGAGTCTGTACACTTACCACCTTTTATCATTTTACTGACCTTTATTTTTCCCGCGTGTCTTCTATCTTTAAATTTTCATTTTCTTTGTGTGGTAACTTTAATTTTGTTTTTGATTTAGCTTTGTGGTAACACCAACCAAAAATTCAATATTTCTGCTGATGTTACTTTTTTCTTGAATTTGAATTTATTTTTCGTAGCTCTTATAACGAGTGTTGTAGGCAACGCTAACTAATAAATTGATTTTTCCCCTTACATATGCCTACAAACAAATATTCAATGCTGGTGAGGGTAACGTCTCCGCAAAATTCCATTTTTCCCAATTTTGTGTTTTTTTCTTTAATTTTGGGGCTTCTTGCAAGTCTATTCCAAAGAATTTGAATGGACAAAAGTCGATCATAATAGTCAAATATAAAAGTATTTACCAATTGAAATTTGCAATAACAATAAATCGACTTTTAGTCTATTCAACAAGTCTATTTTGAATAACTATCCCAATAAGGGCGTTTGTCGCATTTTCAAAAATAGAAAACACATTTTCAGTCAAATTTATAAACTTTGTCTATAACTATAGACAACCATCCAACTACAAAAAGTTATTAATAAACTTTGTTTACTGCTGTCCTAAATTTGTCTTACTTGGGCAAAGGCTTCGGCTGTCTAAGATTTTTCTAAACTGACTTTTTATTTTACTATATCCATAAGGCATATTTTCAACTATTAAGGACTTCTAAAACAACTGTCTAACTAGTCAACCTTATAAAAAATCTAATAAATAAAGCGGTTTACGTTTTAGGTTTCAGATTTCATTGACCTATGTATATTTTTATTTCCTCTTGTTTTCTTATTTCATATCTTTATTTCCTTCGTTAATCCGTCTAAGTATACCTAAATAAAACTCAAAAGTAAAATAATTAACAAAATAAAAACAAAAACAACGAATCTCACAAGCATCCTACCTAACTTACTAAAGTACCTACCTACTAACCAAACATATCCCATAAGGCATCTTACCCTTCTGCCTACTAAAGTATCTATAACCAAACGCATCAAATCGCATTCTATTAATTTAACTAGGTGGGTATTAGGAGAAAAAAATAATTGCCGAGCAGCAGAGCAAACTACCCCCATCGAAGCATCTACACGACTGAACAAACAGTGAACAAGCAACAAGAACATTGAACGAGTGAACATGAATACTGAACTTGAATGAAAAGTCATTTTCTTCAGTAATTCAGAGAGACAAATAATGAAACAAATCAAAAAACATAATGAACAGAGAGAGAGAGAGAGACATTTTGAGTGAACTGTGGCACTATGGGAAATATTTGTGTTCTTCTTATTTGGGCTGATTCTCGTAAGACAAACTTGCAAATCAACGATGACGATGAACTATAGGAATATTGATTGAATATTAGTACCACTTTTTAATCAAATTGTATTTTAGATTTGTGAGGCTTATGAAGAACGTACAGCTACGTATGATATATCAAATTAATTGTCAATTATTGAAGGTGCGAATAAAAAAAAAATAAATTGTATAGGTGCACAGACCAGAGTTATTAGGTAGAATGTTACTGTTCATTAATATGTAATTATGTCATCTCAGATGCTTTTAAATATAGCAAATTTTACATATTATATGTAGATTTGTGTAATTTATTACCTGTATGAATTAGAGATTTAAAATTGGAATAGTTAAAAAGATACAAAATATAACTGCCAAAAATCGATCGATAGAAATTAGTTTATTTAAAAAAAAATATAAAAATATAAATACAAATATTATAAGAATTTCCTGAAACGAAAAGCAATCAGTTATTTATTATCTTTCTTAAACTATAAAATTTATTACAATCAGATCTAACCCTAATGTCTAGTAAATAATTTATGAACCATCTATTTTTAAATTTTGAAGTTACAACCTTTAATATCTCATTTTGTAGATTTTTTGGAATTTCAAAAAATATAAACGAAATTGTTATATTAAACGTAACTATTGATAAAGAAAAAAGTTGTCACTCTAGCACAATTCATTTAGATTTTTGGTTTTTCGACCATTTCACATAAAAGCCCTACTTAAAGTTTGAATTTAAAAAAAAAACATAATTTTGCACATCTAAATACATTTTCTTTTCAAGCGGTTTTTTTTTAACTGCCAACACTAATAGTTTAAGCTGCACAATTAACTGCTCACTGCATTGACTCTCACATTTTTAATTATAAAAATATAGAATTAAAATTCATTTATTCAATTTAGTAACACCAACCAAAAATTCAATCGTACCCTTCCTATACGCTAGCACTCATCTCCATACACATTGTTCATTTTAAGCAACACCAACCAAAAATTCAATTGTACCCTCTCTATACGCTAGCATTCATCTCTATACTTTGTTCATTTTAGTAACACCAACCAAAAATTCAATCGTACCCTCCGTATACGCCAACGTTCATCTGTTCACTTTATTCATTCTGGTAACACCAACCAAAAATTCGATCGTACCCCCCGTATACGCTAGCGTTCATCTCATATACACATTTATTCACTTTATTCATTTTAGTAACACCATAATTTATCCAAAACGACCCTATAAACATTTTCAATGTTAAAAGTGGGTGGCACAATTCTGTCGGTCTGTCTGTCCATATATCCACCTCCCAGCGGGAAATATGGTCCTCCATGATTCTTATATCTGAAATCATCAATTGATTCACTTGCCAAATCATACAAGGAACGACATGCAATGATTAATTAAGTGAAGAGTAATGTAAAGATTCCTCAGTTCATAGATTTTACTCCACTTTCTGTTTTGAGCTTAAGAAACAACCCTTTCTTTCGCTGAATTACAAATTGCTATTCTAATAGGGAAAGTTATGCGATGAAAAATCTGTTGAAAAGGAATGTACAAGTTCATCAGTTCATATTTTGTGATTTATTTGTGACTATAAATTCTCATCTCATAAGAGCAACTTTTTGGTTCGCTGAAAAAAAAAACATCTTGAACAAATAGCTGCTGAATAGGCAACTTATGAAAACCTCGTGATATCGCAATGGAATATTCATTACATTTTTCATTAAAAATATAGATCTGATGAATAAGGCAATTACATGTATGCAGTGAATTCACAGATTACGCATTCTTCAAGTAAAAAGCAGGTTTTTTCCTCAATGAATTTTTTAATTTTTCCCGCTGGGCTATAGCCTAAGCCACTGAAGCAATTTTCTTCAAAGTTTGTACTTAATATTTTTTATAACTTCCCAGAGGGGAATTTAGCACCAAATATAACGATACTTGTCCTACAACCGTAAATGAAAAGCTTATATCTCTAAAACCGCTTTCACGATTTTAATAAAAAAATTAGTGTATTATTTAAGGTATGGTGTACTTTTTGATAAAAAAAAAACTGACCGAAAACCATAACTAACGGTACCTGCCATATAACGTTTTTTTTAAATTTTCGATTTTCTCTTTAATGGTTTAAACGATTTCAGTCAAAATTTGAACGCAAATTTTTTTTAAGTGTTCATAATATTGCATATCAAAATTTTGAAAGAAATAAATTTTGGATTCTTAAAAAAATATTAAATTTTTTTTTGAAAATTCAATATTTCAAAAATGAGTTAATGAATTTTCTTGAAACTAGACTTAAAAATGTATTCTAATACATACTTAAAATTGGCATGCCAAAACTTTTTTTTATATTATTAAAATTTTATATATAAAAAAATTAATTTTTAAGAAAACGATTTAAATTTGTTTGTATTGTATTAAACGGGAAATATCATCCAAATAACTAGCATGCAAATTGTTTTTGTAGAATTTTGGCCATATTTCCTCAATTTTGGGTGATATTTCCAAAATTTGTTTCAATGAATACGCAAAGTTTTTAGAAATATTTGTGAAGATGTTGTGATGTAAGACCGGTGTTAATGGAAAAATTCAAGATCTTTAAATACAGAATCTTTAAATTTAAAAGAAACTTTGCATTGAGGGGTTGCATTTCTCACTGTTTATTCGCCGAATAGCTGGGTGACTGGTTTTTCAAGATCTTATTTACTCTTGCCTTGCCATACACTTTTTGATGATATTTCTGTATATTGCTGTTGTTTTAGGCAATGTTTCCTATTTTTCGGGCATTATTGTTTCATTCTATAAAGGTAAGCTAAGTTTGATAAAATATTACACTGTGTTCGTTATATTTTTGGGTCCTTTTTTCAAATCGGTTTGGGCGTTCTTTCCTTGGGTATATAATTTCCTAACGCCTATTTTAATCCAAATGTCACCCAATTGGCCTAAAATCATCATTTTGCAGAGCAGCAAAAACTTTGAAAAATTCTTATTTCTTAGAGATTTTATACCTAATTAATCGACATCGCAACCATCCTTCCATAGAATGTGACAGTTGATAGCTTGACAGATGGAAGCTAAGACGATAAAAGTTTATTTTGGTCCGAATGTCAACCAATTGCCATAAAGCCAATCTTTTTTCGGAGCAGTCAAAAGTTGTTACATTTGTGATTTCTTAAAGATTTTTAAGCCATCAACATCGCAGCCATCCTTCAATAGAATACTGGCTTGAACCAAGTTTTCATCTGATGACCTTCATCCATAATGGCACATAGTTTGTTCCGTGGTAGTGTTTTCTCCATACTATGAACAAAACAATATAAATTATAGAATAGCATTAAACTAATCTAAGATGCATGCGAAAATACAAAGTTGCTAGTTTTATTGTTCATGAATTTCTGGTTATTCATACATTATAATGTTAAAACCAAAATACATATTTTCTCGTAGGACTAAAAGAAGAGTGTGGCTAAAACATTGTACACAATGGATGATGATACTGGAAATGATTACAACAATGATTCGAGCAGCTATTATCGAGATCCAACACCACCACCAAGAGATCCATCCCCACCACCAAGAGATCCTACACCACCACCAAGAGATCCAACCCCACCACCAAGATATCCAACTCCTCCACCAAGAAATCCAACTCCTCCACCAAGACAACCCTCACCCCCACTAAGGGACCCAACTCCTCCGCCAAGAAATCAAACTCCTCCACCTAGTTTTGATGAAAGAATAACTGAAACAATTGCAGACCTAACAAATGCTATTTTTGACACAGCAGAAGGCTACAATAATTGCGATGACAACTTAAACAATACCAATGATTATGTTGAGGCGTTCGAAGAAACTGCATTTTGTGATGATGGATTTATTGTAGACAATGTTGATGTTGTTGATATTGATGATGACGTCATGCATATGCATATTTATCCAAGAAATCACCGTGCTTATAATCGACTATACAAAGAAACTCCTAAAAAATTGGAAACTTATGCAACCGATAGCGTTAAACCAGGTGATGCAAATTTTACAGATTCGATAGTGTTTTTGTTTTGTAGAATGTACGTGTTTGGGAAATATTGCACAAGACTTTAACTTAAGGGTAAAACACTCAGATACTTCACAGGGTCCTAATATTAGAGCAAGTACTAGTCCTAAATTTATTAGCGAATGAAATCAGTATTTCTTATTTATCTAAACCGATTTGAGAACTATCTTTGGGAAGGAACCAACATTAGCGATATGTGGAGAAATTGGTCTAAATACTAAAGTAACTGCTTGTATACTAGAATGTTTTTAAATTAATTAATTTGTGTTAAATTAAGTTAATGCAAATTATTTAAATTGAACGATTAACTCGTTTAAAATGAACAATCTTATAAATTCCGAATCTAAAACAAGTTTCTCGGTTAATATAACAAACTCTTTTTGTTTAATTTAATTTTCTCTGTAGTTTATTTTAAACAATTTCATCTTGTTAAGGTAACTATGTTAATTTTAACCTAATGCATAGCGTAGTTATTTTAATACATTTTTTTCATCCACCAAAAAACGCTTTCGTTTAAAAACTATTTTTCTGCGTGCAATATCTTAGCAAATAGTAACGTCAAAAAATTTCAAGGACGGTTCTGGAAATGTGAGTAAGATTTTTGCAAGATTGTTTCAAGAATTTGTAGAAATTATTCCTTTGACTCTTCACCATAAGTTTGAAATAAAGTATTTACTAAAAAACTTGTGTTCTTTCGGTAAATCTTTGTTTCTTTTCAGTTCTCAAACTTTTGTATCATCAAAATTCTTGTAAATTTTTAAAATTGATTAATCGAACCGTGTTTTTTCACCAAATTTTCATATTCTTACATTGCATAGTCATCATGAAGGGGGGACTTGTTAGGCAATTAATTTTCTTTTGAAAGCATTTCAAAGCACGATATCTGTACCAAAATTATTTTTTGAATGAGTTTCAACCAGACCTATAAACTTTCAATTACAAGTACCAGTCAAGTACCCAGCACTTTGTACTTGTATTTATAGTTGAAAAAACAAGTACAATGCCTTTACTTCAAGTTCATGTACTTGGTACTGTAATACTGCCCAATATATTTTCAAGTACTTTTTAAGTACAAGTCCATTTCAAGAACAAATCTTTTTCAAGTTCTTTTCGAGTACAATTCTATTTCTAGCACAAGTAAATTCCAAGTACTTTTCAAGTATAGTTTGTTGAGTAGTCTGATTGAACTTTCAAATAATGACTATTTCAACTCAAAAACACAATTTACGATGCCTGATGGCGTCTCGTTGTATTGGCGTCATCTCGCTAAGGTCTTGCCATGGTCGTCATTATTCCTTAGCCAAAACAGACTACTCAACGAATTGTACTTGAAAAGTACTTGAAATTGACATGTACTTGAAATAGAATTGTACTTGTACTTGAAATGGATTTGTATACTTGAAAAGTTCTTGAAAATGTACCGGGCAGCATTATAGTATCAAGAACATGTACGTGAAATAAAGTACTTGAAAAAGTACTTGTACTTGGTATTTTTCAAGAACCAAGTATATTGTACTTGTTTTTTTGAAGAAGAAGTACAAGTACAAGGTATTGGGTACTTACCAAGTACTAAATTACAAATGTTCTTAAGCACCTTACAACTCTGGTTTCAACACCGCCTCCCCTACCTAATTGATATCCTGCGTACGCCTTTGATCAAAATGAATTTAATTTCAACAGTTTTAGTTAACTTTTTTTCACACTTTCACACTACTTGATATTTTTTTGACTTAAAATTAACAATAAGTACATTTTTCCAAGAAATAAAAAATTTATTCTAACATTTCTCATATAAGAAATTTTTCATACGAGAAACGAGATGAATCCATTGCACATAAAAATTCAATTTATAACAAAAATAAACCATTTGAAGAGGAATACAAAAAGAAAATTAGCCAATTTTGTATCATTACCAGCCAGGATCATACCGAAATTTGTTTAAATCGTTTTGAATATTTATTCAAATTTTAGAGGATGTCAACTGTAACTCTATTTTTAATTTTTGATGCGTTCCTTGTTCTATGTAATAGCTACATAAATTTTGAATAGATTTGTTGAAATAAACATTTTGTTTGCTCAGTCGCTCGCAGTTACGCATTTGCAAAGTTTTTTTTTTTTTTTGTGAACATAATTTTAGTGAAAATGACTTCAGCAAAAAGTAAAAGTAAAATAAGTATTTTTTTTTCAAATGGTAAACCAATTTTTTGCTAAAAGTTTAAAATATCCACATCAAACAATTTTGTAGAATAAAAGTTTTCACATTAAAAAATGATTGTTGTGTAATAATATTCAAGATTTAAGTGCTAATTTAAACCAAATACACGAATATTTACTTATAACGAAACATCTTTGAAAAAATACTTTATTAGTTTGGATTTTACGATCAAAAAGTTATAGTACTTTACAAATATTTAAACAATATAATTTTATATTATATCAAGATCATCATCAATGTTTTCTCTCATAGTAAAAAGAAATGTCATTTATTTTTTTTTATTTTATTACCAAAATACATAGTGCTCTGTCACCATAAAACACACAAAAAATGAATTGCTTTAAATGAAACACGCACTAATGCATATGTTTACTTAAAAATATATAAATGTTTTAAACATTGCGCATGTCAGAAGTGCATTTATTTATTTTTGTATTTCTGATTCTCAAAACATAAAATTATTAAAATGGACGAATAGGTCGCTAGAAGTTGTTCCAATGGCTTAGGGTAATAATGTGGTTCTGGTTAGGCATATGTGTGTATGATGATGGTATTTTTTTTTTAAATTATTTCCGTGGTCATTGAATTTCGTTTAATATTGTGAACTTTTTTTAATTAAAAATAAAAAAAAAACACAATTATTCACTTCAGGTATCTCGTCTTACCAGGTTCTTTACAATCACCAAGGATTTCCCATTATTTGCTTTAGATTAGTTTGAAATTAATCATTTTGCAATACAGTCGACTCCCTCTAAGACAAATTTTCAGACAATATCAAAACTAATTCGAATAAATAAAGTTTAAAAAAAATTGAGATAAAAAGACGTATATTCATTGAATGAAATAAGATACAAAAAGAGTTAACAATTGAAGAAAAAAAAAAACTTCTTGTAAAAGACATTACTTACCAACCTTGCAATGAACGAATGAAATCAAAAGAATGCATTCGATTTGGAGAGAATTTTTACTTAGAGATTATCAACTGTAATTATAATTTCAGCGAAAGAAAAACATTTTAATTACTTAATTGAAATTTATAATTTACTAGGCATTTAAATTAATAACAAAAAACTAAATATTACTAATTAAGGAACTTTAAAAAGAATTAAAACATATTTTTTCGCAACCATCTTTCCAACTGTTCTAACTGTACCAAAAAAAAAAAACAGGGTGGGCCAATAAGACCTTTAGCGGTCCAAATAAAGACCTACCAATAGTCAAAGAGCTTGTAACGTTTTCGAGAAGTGATTTTAGTATAGCTGGCTTTTTTATATACTCGTACATATGTTCGCTCTAACTCTTTAGATTTGCGTAAGAACATCCTGGTTGGTAGGAGATGTTTCGTTAACTATGAATGCAATTTTCTCGGCTCTTATTGGACTTAGAGTAAAAATTCTTTTTTGATTTTGTATGTAGAAATATTTTCGTGGGTAATTATAAGCGAATGACTTTTTTCACACAGTGATTTGAAATGAGCTGCTATGGAAAATATTGTAGTCAATACGAGTACTTTTCAAATTACATAAATATACTGCCGGTGCCGATGTGGGTTAGACTAGTGCCGAGATTTAGCTAATTCGAAACCGCAGGGAGTGAGTGAGATGAGTCACTTTTCGTCGATAATCGATTTAGCTGGTAAAAGTGAGTGAGTGGGCGAGGGAAATGAAATGTCAGATTACTCGCCGGATATTTCAGCAGTGACTTGATGTATGTGTTGGTAAATTTACACTTTTGGACGAGTAAACTGGATTTTTTTGACGTTTCAGTATTTACATTTTCCTTTACTGAAGAAGTGGGAGCGAGATGTGAATACTGAAACGTCAAAAAAAAAATCCAGTTCTTCAATCCAATGTGAACACCGTCATAACATTTTATTTTTCAAGAGTGAAAACTCACATTAAACTTAAATTACGACAAAAAATTACTGAAATCAAAGATACTCCATTATAAAGATTCCATGATGTATATGCATTGTTTTATTTGTTATTTTGATTCGCGTCCATTAGTAGTGATGTGAAACAGAATATCAAATATAATAAGTGCGACAAAGATGTAGAATTTTTCTCTTTTATATTTATTCTTTGCTTCATGTTCGAAACTAAATTCGAACTTACACATCTCACTTCCATAGCTTAATCTCATTTGCGAGTGAAGTGAGATGAGTTGGCGAGTAGGGCGAGTCATCTCACTCCGCTCCCTGAAATAGCTTAATCTTGGCATAGTTTTCAATACATTGTATTCATAGTAGAATGCACCAAAACACATTCTTAATAAGCGAATAACTTTTTTCATACAGCGATTTGAAATAAGTCTCCATAACACTTTTGCAACGACATATATCTCATCGTTATTGGTCTTGTAGACCGTTTTGTTCTAATCTCATTTAATCTCAATTTTTTTTAAATTAAACTTAAACCAAACGAAACAAGGTTAAATAACTTTAGGTTCATTCAGCAACTATACAAAAATGTGGAATACTTGTTATAAAAAAGGATGCAAACTAATTGGAGACTATTTATTTTTGTGAGATTTTACTGCATGCTAAAATAGCAAACATTTTCATTTTGTCGTCAATTAAGCTTAAAATATTAATGAAGTATGATATTTAATTATATGCATATAAATAAAATGCATATATAATTAATTTATCCGACGAAAGTTCTTTCATTAAATATAATTTGTTTTTTCAATAATTATAATTGTATACCTATTCAATAGTTATTCAAATTAATCAGAAAGAATTTTAATTAAAAATGTAGATAAACGTGGTACTTGGCTCAGAAGTTTAATTTACGTAAATACATTATGTACTTATATACTCGTATGTATTCATTATTTGTTGATATTTAAAATCTTGAAAATCTCTTGGATTGGATTGGAGTGTCAATAAATATGTACATGTATGATGTATCATTCAAAATATGTATTTACAGTTAGTATTAAAAGATACAAAAACGTATGAATTCGAAAGTTTAACTAACCATCGATTAGTTTACTCATGGTCATTTGAAAAATAGACAATAGGGCGTTTGAGGCGATAGATGCATTGAAGTGGATAAGTATAACTTCCAATGCGCATACATAACAGAAGATTTTTTTTAATTTCTCAACTTAAATTTTTAAATCCCATTGTTTTTTATTTGTCATCATGGTACAAATTACTACAACTACTTGGGTCTCGTTCATGGGGGATATTTGTACCGATTTGCCAATTTTCTCTCTTTATCATGGTAAATATATTCAAATGCTCAATATTCGTAGTGTAAGAAAAAAACTTTTTATACTGATAGCAGTAATTTGTTATACTGCTGGTAATTTATTTATTAATACAAAATTAAAATGGTAGTACCTCGTGGCATAATGGTTAGTGCGTAGGAGTGTCATGCCAAAGGTCTGGGTTCGATTCCCGGCCACCGTCACCTAAAAACAGAAATGTTTTTTTCCGAGGTACTGCCTCTTGCGAGGAACTGACAAATCCTCCAAGAGTATACTTGTCATGAATAAGTGCTTCTCATCTGGCCGTTCGGACTCGGCAAAAAATTGTAGTTCCCCTCCATTCCTGCCAAAAATACGCACACAGGAATGGTTGAGAGTTGTTAGTCACTTGGCCGTGGTTCTCTATGAGCTGTTGCGCCACAAAATTTATTTATTTTTAAAATTAAAATGTCACATATCCGTTGTTGGGAAATGTTATGGTACCGGTAATACACCAAACAGAATATCTCTTAACATACTTTGTACTAATTTTATGATTTTTATTGTTTATTATTGCAATAAAATAAAACAATTTTATGATATTAATAATATGTATACAAGAATATTTAATTTTTAGCAAAACAGACAAAAACTAAAAAAAATATTTACATTTTCAATAAAATATGTAGAAAAAACTTCTTTCGGTTCCTTGTGCCTGATATAAATACGTATTTACTTATAAATTAATAATCTATATTACGTATATACATACAATAAAATTTCAAAAAATTATGGGTTTCTGATTTAGTTCACCATCTAATTGAATAATGTGTCATACACAAAGTTTGAATCAAATTTTATGTTGAAAATATTTTAGCTGGTTAAGCCTAGTAGACAAATTTTATCTTAACCTAAGGAACTTAAGACAAATTCTGAAGGTGTTGAGATAAAAATAAAAATCAAATGAGAAAAGAAGCGTAGTAGTCCAGTAACCTTGTAATTTCATAGGAGGGAGAACTTAGAGAGAACTTAGGACTAGTTAATAATCAAGTTTTCAACCTCAAGTGCCAAACGTTACATGATAAAAAAATAAGTTTTCTCGTACCCAGAATCACCTTTGTATATCTTTAGATTTCCAAGAGACAGCCCTTCAAAATGTGTCACTAATAAATTTAAAACAACAAGTATACTCTGGACCTTAAGCACCTTTCATTATTTTGGAAATTTGAAAAAAGAAAATGCCATCTAATTGGTCAGAATACATCAAGTAGTCCTTGAAATTAGTCAGCCCTAGATAGCTTTTAACAAAGGCTTAAAGTTTCTTAGGGTTACGCAAGGTCACGTGCGAGTTTTGCCACCTCATTTATGGGGAGTTAAAATAAAATGTATAAAAGGTCAACTATATTCAGGGATTAGTCAGCCATAGATTTTTCTTCTATGTATTTTTAAAATTCGTTTCAAGGTGACAAAATAAACTCGTAGCACCTTATTTGGGTCATTTAAGGAAAAAAATATGTCATTTGAAAGGCCACTTTACGGTCATAAAAGATCAGCTATTTTCAGTAATTGATCACCCGTTCATATTGTTTTATGAATTTTTAATAAATTAAACATTAAAATTAAGTTAATAGTGATTTTTGATACTTCATTTAAGGGAAACTTGCAAATAGGTTTTCGTTAAATAAGGTCAAGCGAAATAATTCCAAATTTTAAAATTTGGCCCCAAATTGGAAATATTACCTAAAACTACTTTGTGACCAAATATTAAAATGGAAATATCGCCCAAATATTTTGCATGCAAATTTGTTTTGTAGAATTTTGGCTGATATTTTTAAACATTATTTCAATGATTACACAAAGTTTTTTGAAATACTTGTGAAAATGCAGTGCCACCCACGGTAATGAATAAATTCAAGTTCCTTAAGTACTGATTCTTTAAATGCAAAAGAAACTTTGCATATATCCAAGCATGTATCTACCCCAATTCCTATAATTCTGGGAGCTAGCACTGTATTTATGTAAGGCAAGGCAAGAGTGCAAGAGTCACTCTTTTAGGCGAAAAGTATAACAACAAAATTTTACTTATTGCCTCAAAATTTACTGGTTTTTCGAAATCTTATTTACACCTACTTTGCCATATTTTTTTGGGCGTTATTTCCTTATATTGTAGTTGTTTTTGGCAAATTTTGGGCTCCCTTTCCCATTGTAGTAACTCATGGCATAATGGTTACTGCATTGGACTGCCTTGCCGAAGGCTCTTGCGAGAAACTGACAAATCCTCCAAGAATATAACTTGCAACTGAAGCTGCAGCTGAAATAGCTGTCAAAAAATACTATACGTGATTTTTTTTACTCGCCCACAATGTGCTGTACAGCTTTCTGATATTTTTGGCATTTGAAGTCAGCTGTGCGAGTTTAATTCAACACAAAACAAAATTTTAAGCAAAAACAAATATGGATAGTGATGAAATGGAAGCTAAAATTACTTGATGTCTTTATCAGAGATTAAAAAAAGTTTGAAACTCTCTTCAACCCCCATGTAAACACTTGGTTGTGCTCACAATTTTGAAACGTCAAAAAAAGCTGCATGCAAAAATCAGAAGTTGACCAACTTGTCCAGCAGCGTCTGCAGCTGCCTCGTGTTCTGTTCGTATCATTGGATTTATTTGTATTCAACATTTTGACAGCTATTCCCGTTGCAACTCCGTCTCCATTCTGTTCAGGCAGTAAGTTACTAGGCCCTGGTTCTTCATGAGCAGTTGCGCAACCAAATTTATATAATTGTCTATTTTATTTCCCATTGGACTAAGGAAGTATCACCCAAAATGGGAACAAAAATTAGAAGAATAATTTGGTCAGTGTTTTTTGGGCGTTATTTCCAAATCGATTTGGCCCTTTTTCCTTGGGAGCTATTTCCTAAACAGCGAAATATACACAAAACGTCACAATTTGTCCGGAAAAATATTGCTTCGAGCATTCTTTTTTCACGCAAAATTAAGTGGAGACTTTCTTTTAACTTTTCACTTTTTACTGCGTTCTACTATAAAAAAATCCGAGATAAAATTTGTCGTGGGAAAAATGCTATATTGGAGATAAATTTAGCTCAATATGCGCACTAGGCTTAAGATGATAGGACATATAAGGTTATAGTTCAAGAAAAGATGGATAACAATAAGTAGCTTATATTGGAATAAAGAAGTCTCTAAATGTATTTAGTTCTCTTAATTTACTTTTTGAAGAGCATGGCGGAAAATCAAAAGTTATTGCAACTTCGCAAACTTGAAATTGAAAAGGTATATGAAAAAAAGTAAGTCTTTTGTTAAAAATCTTAAAAAAACTAGGGATATCTAAAACATTCTAACATTTCATTTTTAAGTAAATTCAACAATCGGTTTTGGATAGCATTCCTTCGGCATTTTGTCTCTATCTGGGAGCAGAATACCTTCTTTTGTTAACCAAGTTCTTTTTAAAACTATTAAAATAAATTTACTGAAGTGCAAAATAATCATCAAATAAGTGGAAAAAAGCTACTTTTCTTACATACAACATATTGAGGTTATCATCTATTTCTAGAGGATCGGAATGCACTCATAAACTCCTTCTGTGCCAAAGTGATTTTACAATTTCAGTGCTTCTTACATACTTTTATTCATCTTCCAATAGCTCAAACCAAAAAAAAAACGTTTTTTTCCTTAGAACAAATTGCGACCATGGTATCAACAAATTATTTAAGGCTATTTTCCAAAAGAATAAAACTTTTCAAAAAAAAATATCAAAAAATCATTAAAACTTCCAGTTGGACACTATGTTGTTATTTAAAATGAAAATTTGCTAAGATTATGTGAAACTTCTAGATTTCATTCCAAGAACTTCAACCACTTGGTTTCTTATGCGAATTAAGACCATTTCTCATAAAATGTTTAAACCATATATGTCAAATTGGTATATCGTGTATGTATGTATGAACGAGTATTTCAATTAATTTCTGTCAATTCTAAAGCAACGAAAATATCTTGTTGTTGATCATAAAAAGCAGTTCGTGTGACCTATATTCAAGCATTCTACTTTGGGACCACTCAAAATACCAACCGGAACAAGGATTTATGTAAATTTGAGACCATCCTTGCGAATCTGGAACGAAATGGTCATTGGTCATTTTTCTGCTTTCGTTTTCATTTTGCGTGTTTTATAGTTTGTTCATCTAAATAAAACGAAAGTTCATAAAATTAAACGAAAATAAGATACAGTGTCAGTTTAAGTACCTACATATATAGCTATAGGTATAAACCATGCTACGATGATGCGTATTTGTTCATAAAAATAAACTATATTACCAAAAATATTGAAGAATTCACTGGAGAAAAATAAACTGATGTTTTACTTAACATTTATCTTCAAAACTGTGACGAAGTTATACACTGCAGTAACGTTTTTAATAGCACCATCAAATTTTTGTTACGCAAATAAATGTGCCATGTGCCAATACTTTGGAAAACAAGGAGCACCCATAGTTGGTGTATTTTTGTTTCTTTCATTGATGTTTTTATCATCGACAATCAAAGGATGTTACTTTTAGCTAATCAAACTATATACAGTCGCATTTGCGTTTGAATACGACAAATAATAGCTGACAAGAATCTAAGAATACGCTCTTAAATCTCTCAGGGGATTCTAGTTTTCAATACGAATTTTCGTGTGACCTACTACTTCCAAATATAAAATTCCTCTTCTTTTTCTTACCAATTAAGTCAAAGGAATAGAAGTTATTTGTTCGAGAAATTTCAAGGGTAGGTTTTACTTTCAAAACGGGGCTGAACACTTCAAAGGTGCACCAAACATCCGCAGTCTGAATTTGTGTCCAGTTCCGATGACACACTCTGTTGAGAAAATTTAGTGATTTCTATGGAAACTTTTGTTTGTTAAATTATTCTTCTTGACTGCTGAAGCATTGTTTGATCTTACTATAAAGGATACTCACTAAAAAGGGTAAGGTTTCATCATAAAAAAAAAAAACAAAAACTATGTACCTATGTAAAAAAAAATAATGGAATTCTTCCGAAACTGTTTTGGGTGGAGTTCAATTTTGTATTTATTCTTCATTTGAAATAATATTGATGTCATCCCTTAAAAAATACAAGGACGAACAGTCAAACCCTTATAATCCAATGTTAAAATAAAATTGTTATTTTTTTCAATGTAAAGTCGGAAAAAATATTAATTAAATTAATTTAAATTTAAAAATGAAATTAAATAAAATAAAAAATGTTTATGTAATAAAATAAAATATAATAAAATAAAACAGAATGAAATAAAATAAAAAATAAATTAGATTAAATAAAATAAAATAAAATAAAAAATTTATAAATGAAATTAAATAAAATAAAAAATATTTATAAAATAAAATAAAATATAATAAAATAAAATAAAATAAAATTTAACAAAATGAAATAATATAAAAAAAATTATTAGATTAAATAAAATAAAATAAAATAAAATTAAATAAATTAAATAAAACTAAAAAAGAAAATAGATTGTCTGTGGCTGTGATAAAAGAATATTTTTTTTTTTAAATTAATTTCATTAGTTTTCCGTCCATCAGGAAACATGATATGCAATAGGGCAACAAAAGCAACATAAATTCTTACTTAAATGCATTTCGGAAATATTTTTAACTGTGGTAAAAGTACTGCAAAGGCTATTTTTTGAATTATTTCGAGTTCAACAAAATGGAATATCTTTCAATTTCGACAATAAATAAGATTTATGCAAACAAAATTTTTAAATGCACTAAATGATTTCTTATGCAATAATTTGTTACATATAAAGTTGTTGAAAAAATTGGGTACATTTATGTTTATTTAAGAACATTATTTTAATGATCATTTTTATGTCTAAAAATGACAAACAAATGAAGTAAATTTAAATTCTTGATTTTAATGTTCCATCCCATTATTTTTGGTTTAGGTTGGTTTACTAGCTGCCTTACTTATACTCATGTTAAATAAATGCCCGTTGTGTACTTGACATTTCAGTGTAACTTTTTAATTCTTACCTTGTTTCCATTATTGAAGTTTAATCATTATTAATCATTAGGACAAGACTATGGTTCAAAATTTAAAACAGCCTTTTGTTAAATGCTTAGCGTGATACTAGGTAACAATTTTTAAATATTTAGTCAATTACTAGAGCGTCCAAATGTTAAAACCTTTTTTGTTTTACTAACTAGTAAAATACTAGTTCCATTTTGCTTAGAAACGTTTGGGTTTTAAAAATTTTTGTGGGGCTTTAATTTCATAAACATACATTTTGTGCGTTATTAAATAATTATTTGATGAAAAATAAAATATTTTTTGGGAATACCTAAGTGTTTAATATTAATAATATCGTTTTAAAATTATTATTTACAAAACAAAAAAAAAATGGTTACCCCCAGGATTCGAACCCTAAACCCTTCGGTTCGATTCTGACGCATGGATCGGAAAAATCCAATCCACACAAAATGTTGCTACGAAACTTTTTTTTTTTATAGATATTTAACTCTTAAACCTATCGACGTTGATGTCCAAGCAATATCACCCTTACATGACAAGGAGCCCAGGAAAAATGTTCGGGTGTCGGGAAGCGATAAATAATTTTATTACTTTTGTGCATTAAACTGTATTAATTCATTCAATTCAACTTTGAAATACAATTATTGCCAAGAACTTGTTTTTGGAAGAAAATGACAGATATCATGGATTTAGCACGATACTTAAATATTAAAATAGCCATTTGGTGATTTTAACTTTAGTAAAATATTTAGAGATAGTACGATTTTTTAACTTGGTATCATGTTAAAATTCCTTAGGCTTCGTATTAAATTGTTAAAAAAATTTGTGCCTAAATTTTTAGATGAATTATTATTTTTTTGTATTTTTAAATTTTTGTTATTATTTGGGTGATTCTCAGCAAACTGATACTTTTTACAACTGTATTAGCTAGAAGATCATGTGTTCCATATACAGGGTGTCCGCCAGGAAAGTATACTTCTTTGTTTGATTAAAATTTTTGATTAAATGAATGAGAATCGATCTTATATTGATAAATGTTTTATTTAATGTTGGCAAAATTATGTTTTGAGGACATTTTTCATTATATTTTCACTTATTTCACGCGGTATTTCATTAATTTCATCACGAATATTTTGTTTGAGTTCCTCAAGCGTTTCTGGATTGTTTGCACACAACTTGCTTTTCAGATAACCACACAAAATGAAGTCCGCAGCAGTCAAAACAGGCGACCGTGGAGGCCAAAAACATCACCATTTCTTAAAATAACTTGTTGTGGAAAGAGGTCTCGCAGTAATTCCATTGTAATCCTGGCTGTATGCGATGTGGCACTGTCTTGTTGATACCATTTTCAATCAAGCCTAAAGCATGTAGTTGGCGTTAAAAAGTTTTCAATCATATCACGATATGGCTTCCCATTCACACTTTCCGTTACGCCGTTTTCATTTTCAAAGAAGTAAGCTCCAATGATTCCTCCTGACCAAATTGCACACCAGACTGTAACTTTTAATGGATGCAAAGGTGACTGATGAATAATTTGAGGGTTTTCCATTGTCCATTTCATTCACTACACGATAAATAGTATGTTTTTTTGGCACGTTGTTTTTCCCAAAAATTTCACGTAACTTTCTCATCGTCACAGTAATCGATGATTGATTTTGATAAAATGATTAAGCAATTGAAACACGTTGCTTTATTGAATATTTTTCCATAATAAATTTGCCACAAGTCTTCTTCACGACTGCCAAATATGAACTGTCAAAACTAATGTTTACCAAAATGGCGGCAAAACAAAATAGTATAAAAATAGTTCCCGGCGGACACCCTGTATATCAAACTCATGATCTTTTAGCTAATACGAGTTCAATTCTGTAAGAATCACAAGTGTATTTATTATTAAAAAACTATTTTATACCCCAAATGTCACTACCGTGGCATGTCTCAACTCTGAGGTAACGTCAGATATATAACTTTTGCTTTAAAATGTCATATTTTTATAAGTTATATCTTACTTACAGAATTTGTAGTTTGAGTTCAAAATTTGTCTCAGAGTTTTGAAAAAAAAAAATAAAATCAAATAATTTGCAATTTAATAATTCAGCAAACATTTGACATCAGTTTGGCTCAAGTTTACAAATTGGTTAAGCTTATTTTTTGGTAAATGAACTGTCAAATTTTGTATGGCAAATGATTTAAACAATTTGGTTAAACTTGTCAAAGGATTTTGTTGCGTAAAATTAACCAAACTGGTTAAACTTATCCAAACGTCATTGTGGCTCTTACTCTGATTGAATTACCTAGCATCAAACCAAATGCATAAAAAAAGGTCGTTCATACAATTTTTCCGTAAACTTATCATTTTACACAATTTGTAAACTTACGACGTTGCATGAATACCCTCAATATTTTTTTTTTTTGTAAATTTCACTTTCACAAAATTATAAGTTCGCAAAGAATCGCCAATTTAGCGTTTTCAAGAAATTTAAAAATAAATGTTATGTTATTTAATTTTAGGTAAATATTGTGATACCTTTAATAATGTTTGTATTCTATAAAAAAAAAAATAGAGTTACTTTAATTCCAACCAAAAAAAATTGTGTGGAAAAAATTCAGCTTAATGCCACTCCCCAGGATTTGTCTCTTTTGCTGGCCATGTACTTGTACCTACATACATTCAACCTACAGGCATACCGAAATAAAGACAAGTAGACGTGAAAACAAGCAGACAATATTGTTTTGTTTCTTTTTTTTAATGTTTGCTATCATGATTATGTCAAGTTTGATTAAATTCCTGAGTTACATTTTCTTACGAGTTCAAGACTTGCTTTATGTAGTACATACCTTCTAGGTTAAATAATATAAAATGTAATGGTTGCCAGGGAAGTAGCAGATAGTATCCAGTTATGTAATATCGTTTCTATAGAATCTTTCACTAGTTTCGGATATCAATTATGTAAATAGTAAACAAAAATGCATGACTAGGTCACGCGTACTTGCTCTTATAGTTTAAGTTACTTGGAACTTAAGAACTATGGAAAGATATATAAAAAAGCATTTAAATGGTTATTTTAACCATATATAAGGACCTCCTGGTAGAAAAGCTAAAAGCTAAAATGAATTATGCCATTTGATAATTTATTTTTTATATATAAGCTTTTGGCAACATTTTAAAGAAAAGAAATGGTATGCCAATTTTGAGTATTTATTAATTTACATTTCTATTCCCCCAGTTTCACAGTGCGAGTTTAAAATCCACTTTTGGTTAAAACTTTAGTTCCAGCAGAACAATTGAACCCAGTTTAAAGTTTAAACGAGACTGTGAAACTGGGGGTTCCTAGTTTAAAAAAAATCATACTCTAGTTTTTAAAATATTAAATTTTCAAAAACAAAATTTAATATAATCTTAAAAATATTAACAACTTTGATAACTCAACCGATTGAGCCGTTAGTACAAAAATTGAAAATAAAAAACCGTTATATGACAGAAGTATACCATATCTATAACATTATTAACTTCTATTTTTCAGCCGTTTTTGAAATAAATTGAGCTTTTCCTTAACAGTTTTATGGCAAAGAATTCAATTTACCCGCTAGAAAATTTCAAAAAAAATATGAGTTCGAAATTTGAGGAAAATCCCTATGGTTGTTTAGGCTGTTGCTCAAAGTACAAACAGAATAATTTTTTGTTCTCTATCATCGCCAAGGATCGACATTAAAAGTCAAGTAATTTGCATAACAGTGTAAGTTATATCAATATAATAGCCTTTGAGGTGTTGAACCCAACAACCGTACGTTTGTCTACCTATAAACACGATTCGAACCAGGTGTTAAATTTGACGTACATTTTTAACATCGATTTATTTTAAAGTCTATTTGCCAGAGAAAAAAAGTGGGCACACAAAAAAATATTAAGCTTACAATTTTGAATCATTATTGTCTTAGGTCAAATTCTCTGTTAATAGTCTCTTTAAATGTTTGGAGGAAAAGTTAACAAACACGAAACAAAAACAAAATCGAAAAATCAATGATTTCTAAATTTTTTTTCGAAACTGCGCATATATAGCATAACAAGGCTTTAAAACATGGCATGTTCAAAAAGTCATTTTTAATCAAAGTTGACAGAGATATACCCATACCAATGCAAACCGTACCATTTCTTATAATTTTTCTCAGTCTTAGACCGAAACTTGTTTTTCGTTACTTCATAGCAGATTTCACATTCTTTAAAGAAATTCAAACTCAAGATTTTGATAAATCATGACAATAGAAAATATTCGAAAAGTAGGAACCTAAGCCGTCAATCTTGTTTTTCGTCTGTGTTTTAAATTGTCATGTTGTACCACAAAAAAGGATTTCGGGCAAAAACTGAGAAAAATGCTGAGAAATAGTTAAGTTTGAATGGCTCTCTTTCGTTTTAAATTTAAATAGCTTTTGAACATTTCATATTAAAGCCTTCAGCATCTGCCTTTTTCAAAGGATGACTTGAGCGTATCCTTACTCCAAAATTTAGGTATGCGCAATTTTGCAAAAAAATAGAAATTTTTGATTTTTCGATTTCGTAATTTGTTTATTGTACATTTTTCTATAAGGTTCGAATGGATTTTTTTTCTGAATATAAAGTTTTGAGTGCAAGATTGTCGAATTGGCCTTAGTTTCGAGTCATACCAAATACACTGAAAAGTGGCCAGTGTCAACCATTCTATCATAAATGTAAGGGTGAATTTAGTAGTAAAGGGTGTTTTTGTTTAGAGGTATAGAACTTTGAAATGGAAATTTTAAAATGACATAAGATTAACTTTATTCGAAGACAATTTTCTGGAATTATAATTTAAATATGATTTCTGGCATATGACTTCCACGACTGTCTCGGCCGTAGTCTAATCTGGAAGTTCAATTTTCGGTGACTTTTCGCAACAGTTTTTGGTCGTATATCGGCAACAACGCGGGCTGTCATCCAAGTGGTAAATCGTTTTGGGCTTATCGGCGTAGACTAGTGACTTCACATATCCCAACAGATCATAGTCAAGCGGCGATAAATCGCACGATCTTGGAGGCCGTAACGTTAAACTATACGGTTACCAAACCAAACGTTTCCTTCAATAAATCAATTGTGGCATGAACTATGTGACATGTTATGCCCACTTGTTAAAACAACAGCTTCTGCACATAATTCAATTGATGAACGAAAAAGTCAGTAATCATAGCTCTATAGCGGTCACCATTGACGGTAACTTTCTGGCCAGCATCGTTTTTAAAGAAGTAAGGACCAATTATTCCACCAACCCATAAAGCACACCTAACAGTCAGTTTTTAACGGTGTTTGAACAAATTCTTGAGAATAATCATCTTTCCAAATACGGCAGTTTTATTTATTGACGTATCCATTCAACTGAAAGTGAGCTTCATCGCTAAACAAAATTCACCCGATAAGTATTTCAAACTAAACAGAACCATGATTTGCATAATAAATTTGCATACAATTTGGAAGCATTGTTCTGGTATCATTCTATTCATCTTGAAATGCCAAACAAACTAAAAATAAATAACTTGACAGCTGATCAAGTGGTTACCCGTTAAAAGAGTGTTGCCAACTTAAAGTTCTAAGCCTCTAAGAAAAACCCCTTTTATTCGTTTTTATGTATGCTTATAACCTCCTTAACAAACCTATTCAATAATGAACACCCATGAATGAAATTGTTCCGTTTAACCCCTCATTTTCCAGTATATTAAGTAACCTAAGATCTCAGTTAGTGATTATAATTACAAATACATGAAGAACCTCAATATTTTATAAACAAAAATAAAGTTTGTCGTTTGAATTAGATTAAAGAACTTTAATCTTGTAGATTCGACCTAAAGAGCAAAAGTCAAAAACTTCGACTAGATAATCGTTAAAATTTGCTTTCTTCAAAAAAATCATAGACTTCTTTTTTTATGTCTTAGGCAATTCTTATACAAACAGAAATGTTTTTTCCCGAGGTACTGCCTCTTGCGAGGAACTGACAAATCCTCCAAGAGTATACTTGTCATGAATAAGTGCTTCTCATCTAGCCCTCTCACTAGGCCCTGGTTCTCCATGAGCTGTTGCGCCACCAAATTTATTTATTTATTTATAATTCTTATACAAGTTTTGTGGATTATTGTATGGATTCTACTGTAATTGACTTATGGATTTTTTGCTTGTCTTTGACAACTAACCGAAATTTTTTTTTAACAAAACTGACTGACAAGTACCAGAAAATAGTTACGTTTTTCTTTTTTTTTTGTATTTTACTATAAGTCGCCATGATTGTCAAAGTTGATTTTTCAACTAAGATAGCAATAGGCAAAAGTGTTTTGATATTTTGTTTACTTAAGTATTCTAATCAGAATAATCATGTTTATGAGTTCCTACAATGCAAATTCTTATTAATTTATAAAATTTTCAGTGTTTGAATTTTAACATTTAAGATTGCATTCAATATGAAGGCCTTGAAAACAAAAACAAAAACTGTAGTTCTGTAGTTTTTTTTTCATTCTTATTCATTCTTTCAAATATGTCATAGATACAGAAAAAAACATGGTAAAACATATTATTGTATCTCCATTGATAAATTGGATTATGAGTTAACTGAACTGTATTTTGAAGAACTTTTTATTATTTAACCCTAAGAAAGAAAATATGTACCTACATAGATTTCAATAGCTTTTGTTTGGTTTCATAGTTTTTTCTTATCAAGTTTGGTTGAAGTTTTTTTATGTCTGATGATAGCAGCTAGATCATTAGTGATAAAATTAAAAAAATCTAAACGTAATGAGTCCGTGTAAGCAAAATGTTAGTTGATTAAAATTTTAATTTAATATTCTTATCGAACTAATGACTTAATGCTCATCAACTTCATGTGAAGTTCGATTGTCAATGTCACTCATATTATCTAAATTCTCTTGAATGACAATTATTCATTGTCATTGTCACATGGTGCAGAATAATGATTAAATATCGATATATTAAAATAAGATTTATGCTTTTGGGAATGTGTTGTTGTTGAATTAAAGTCATATGACAAATATGTGCTTTCATACTTAAATAATTTTTTTTATTTAATATTTATTTTGTTTTAATTTTCAAATAATACGAATAAAGTGCGTATTAAGGAAAAATAAATTTTATTTACTAATTATTTTGCAATTTTTTTTTTTTAAATTTATAACTATTCTTTAATTTATAAATCAATTTACAATAGTCGAGGAGTGACTTTTCGAACAAACACTTTTTATCATTAAACAAATTGAAAAAGCGAAATTGAGGAATTTCCTGATTTCTAGAGTTTCTTTTGTGTTAGGCACTAATTAAAGCTATCACTGGAACTCTGCATTCAAAATTGTAATGAATGATTTTGAGACGTTTAGAAAATCCATGGTTATTTTGATGCCAACAAAAAAACTCTTGTATTAATTATTATTTATATCCCAGCATTTCACATACAAAATTTTGTATTATTTCTACGATTGAACCATACCTTACCTAATCATTAAAATATTCAAAGTCTTGTTATGTGGAAGGTTTAAGAATATTCTAAGCACTAAATTAAGAATATGAACAATAAAAAAAAATACTAGTTGCAAAATAAAATGTGATTTTTTTTTCTCGTTTTTTGGGAAGGCATTCTTTAGTAATATTTATCTTTTCAAATTTAAATATCTCTGACAATAATGCAATTTGATTAACATCAACATAAAGCAGGATTTGAGTATTGTTTGTTCAACAAAGGTAAGAAAATAATTAGCTATTTTTAGAAAGCAGGTAGTTTCTAGGGAAATTAAAAACATCTTAAATAAAAAAGTTATTTGAAGTGTGCCCTTAAAAAATAAAAGCATGTTAGTGGTCATGATTGGTCTGACTATTTGTATTATTACTCCTTTTCAAGCCTCGTGTTTCTTCAATAGTTTTATTTAAAAACACGATGAAGAGTCCCACTTAGTTGATTAGATACAAGTAAATTATCAACAATCAACTCTATCAGATTAAATATTAATTATTATTAAGTAAAGGTCATTCGCTTATAATATTGAACCAACAAAAAACAAAAATACCTACTTCAATTAAATAAAAATATTTCTAAGTTATCTTTAAAAAGATTTATTACAATTCATACATACATACATAGCTGAATTATCTAATTTTGTATCCATATTCTAAGTGGTGAACAAAAAATAACACTTAAAATACACTTGTCTTGTCTTGTCTTGTCTTCAAGTCCCCCATTTTTTGAAGTAGTAATTCTGTAGTTCTTACAAAAAAAAAAATTAAATAAAGCAAATATGATTTTACTCATAAAATAAAGCTAATCAAAATGATAGTAAAGAAGTAATCAAATATTAATGTGCATTGATTTACATAATTTTATTATTGTTTAACAACTCAAATAAATAAAAGTTTATTTACATAATCATCAACTCAAACTTATCATATTGTTGGGTTTTTATGTCACTTAAAGTGGAAAATTACCTTACAAATTTGATAAACTTTGAATTTTTGTTCCAAGGTATTTACTAGTCAAAAAAATAAGAAAACAAAGCTGTTTTTATCACATTACGATAATAATAATGATGATGTAAACAGTAAAACTAACACCACAAACATTGAAAATACAAACTTTTTGCAAATAAAATTTTAATATTTTCATATGTCACGATGGAATTTTTGTGAAGATAGTAAAATTAAAAAAAACAAAATTCCTAACCCCCAATTTTTTTTCTCATAAATGTAAGTTCACATATGTATGAAGGTACTAACTCCGATACTCGTTCCTATGAAAAGTTAGTAGCTAGCTTTTATTAACATCACTAGTTCCAGATTTAAGTAGTACCTTAGGTGCTAGGAACTTATTGCATGTATGTACTTTAAATGTCGGTCTTTCACCAGCCTATATTATTGCTAGTTACACTAGTCAAAAAAATCAAGGGAACATGATCTTTTTAATTTTTGAAGAGATTAAATCGTAAGTTTAAAAAAAAAGTTTACTAAAAATTAATTTTTGTGGTCTTTCGGTAAATATTTTTGTCTTTCAAAATATTAATTGAATGATTTGTTTAAGTAGAAAGCAGACTTTTATAATATCAATATTTTTGCAGATTTTCAAATGGTTTTTCCTAACCGTTTTTTCTCACCAAATGATTAACAATTCCCATAATTTTTTTTCACAGATTTGCATTGGTAACTTGTTTAAGTTGAAATGAAATACAAAAATACATTTTTCCAAAAAAAAAAATCCAAATATTTTTTTGTAGTTTATCGAATACCGAGCTAAAAAGTTGTTTTTGATAGCTAGAATAGTTAAATTAAATCAATATTAGCTCAATAAGATATGCGTTTACAATTGTGAAAGAAAAACACGACTATTTGGAAATTTTGAGATATCCTGACTGTGAGGAATTATATGTTAGCATTTTTAAACTATTTAACTAACATATTTGTGAATCATTTTTTGAACCCAATCGTTTGTTACAGAAAATCAACAAAACGCACTTATTATTTGAAACTCAATAAAAAAAAATTGGGAACTATTAGAATTGAACAAAATATCATAAAAGAAAATACATAAATATCTTACACTAATTTAATTTAATGCCGCACTGTGAAAAGATCAGTACAAATTTTCGGTCGTGTGGGTGATTCTTTGATTTTTTTTTTAATTTCAAATACTAAAACTTATTGGAAACAATTTTTGTTTTGTTTCTGTGGCTTTATTTAGTCAAGGTGTCAAATCGGTAAAAGCAACAACTACAACCTACAACCGTTAAAAGAAATAAAAAATTTAGATTATCAACCAAAACCATGCTTAAAAAATACTACCACGGTATTGACAAATAAATTTGTGACACACTTTCTACGAATGAAGACATTTCACTCTTATATAAAACGACTGACTGTTGTAAACAATGCATAAATAATGCTTCTTTTAGAAAACCACAACTTAATCGTCTTGAAATCTTTTGAATTCAAAAATTAAAGTAAATTCTGGGACAACATTCATACGTTTATTTTTTCAGAAATAAGTATTTTGACTTAATTTTTTGCAAACAAAATTTAAGGAAATATTGCACTAAAATTTTTCTTAGAACAACATTTCTATTCAATGAAGTATATTTCATTAGAAAATAGTAGATCTGATTGGAAAAACAAGGAACGGACATGCCATGGTACTCACATTTTGACTACACTTTCCCAAGCCATATGGAACAAGTAACAAATTTATTCTTGATATTAAATGTACATTTTTGTAAATAGCCATCTACCCAACTCAAACCAAAAATATATACGAACATTTAACATTAAATAACAAAAACAGCACTGGCCACAAAGAATCACAGTTGGCACGGAATCACCCATATGCTGATTTTATTGATTTAGGTATGAACATTATTATTTTTGTAATGTTTCAAAAACTGTCTACTTCCTTAATCGTACTTTCGCTTATGTTCAAGAGGTTGTGGGTTTAAGAAAATTTGGTCAACTTTCAATATTTAAGAAAATTGAATAAATATGTTCAAACATACTTTTGGTTAAGATAAGCTTAGAAATAAAAACACATTAGTCTAAGAAACTTGCCAAGGAAATTATAGTCAATGGCACACAAAATTATTTTTCTATTTCTTTTGACACGGATTGGAAACTGACAGATAATATAATTGACGTGGTAGAAAAGCCTACTATGATATATATTTTTTCAGCATTTTAAAAAGTTTTTTTTTTAAGCAAAAATAGGCAGGGGTATCGGATGCCAACTCTACCTTACTGGCCAAATATCTGTTAAGGAGAACATATTTATCTGAAAAACGGCTATAGTAAAGAGCATATCTTACCAACAACTGTTAGATACGATTTTTTTAAAATTGCTTAACTGATTTTAATCAAATTTCTACGCGGAAATAAAAATATAACCTTGACTTAATATAAAGTTAAGTCGACACTGAAAAATTTATCTTAAGAATAAAGTTATAACTACAGTTAAAATTTTTATTCAATAAATATATCTATACTCATCCTATTTTTATTTGGACAACAAATACAAATTATTTGAAAGTTAATTAATATTTGCATACTAAATTGCATATTCTTAAAACTAAAGGGTTTTTCAACCGGGACGCTACGAAAGTAGAGTGACAGAAACAGCAAACGACGCCATATTTCTTGCCGATCTTTTGATATTTCTCTTCAGTAAGATTTGCCATTTCATGATGGAAAGATATACGAGCCAACAACGAGTCGAAATTATTAAAATTTACTACCGAAATTCGGAGTCAGTGGCCTCAACGTTAAGAGCGCTACGCCCAATTTATGGTCATCGTAATCGTCCTGGCAACTTAACAATTGAGCGTCTAGTGGAAAATTTGAATCCACAGGCACAGTACAAAATGTTCCCGTGCCAGTGAGACAAATAAGTGCCCGTAGTGTCGAGAATATTGCTGCCCCTGAGGCTTCAGTTGCAGAAAGCCCAAATGTGTCTCTCAAAGGTCATTCTCAAGCGTTGGGCATCTCTGTGACGTCGTTGTGGCGAATTTTGCAAAAAAATCTTGGCCTACATCCTTACAAGATTAAATTGACGCAAGAACTGAAGACGCTTGACCACCAGAAGAGTCGTATTTTCGTGAATTGGGCTGAGCAACAACTTGAAAAAGATTCGGATTTTCATCGAAAAATCATCTTCAGCGATGAGGCTCATTTCTGGCTGAATGGCTTCGTCAATAAACAAAATATGTGGTATTGGTCAGGCAGCAATCCACACGTACTCCATGAGTAATCACTGCATCCCGACAAAATTACGGTTTGGTGTGGTTTATGGGCCGGCGGCGTTATTGGGCCATACTTCTTCCGTGATGATCATCCGTGATGATCAAGACCGGCATGTTACTGTGAATGGGGATCGCTACCGTTCAATGATAACCAGATATTTTTGGCCCCAATTGGATGATATGCACTTGGATGACATGTGGTTCCAACAGAACGGTGCCACAAGCCACACAGCGAATATCACAATCAATTTATTGGAAACCAAGTTTGGAGAACGTGTTATCTCACGAAATGGTGTAGTCGCTTGGCCACCTCGGTCGTGCGATTTGACGCCGTTAGACTATTTCCTGTGGAGCTACGTCAAGTCTATGGTCTATGCCAACAAGCCAGTGACGATTGATGAACTTCGTACGAATATCGAACGTGAAATTGCAGCAGTATCGGCCGATTTATGCTTGAAAACCGTCGAAAATTGGGTACAGCGTCTGGACTTCTACAACCGTGCCCGTGGTGGACATGCAAAAGAAATCGAGTTCCATACATAATGGCATCGAACGTTCCTTCACAGGAATAAAGAATTTCATTGATATCCGAAACCGTTTTTGTTTTATTTAAAACAACTTTTGTAGCGCTCTTATTGAAAAACCCGATATAACCACTTATAATTAATAAAAATTTTAGCTAGAACAGACTATTCTTACGATATGTACAAAAACTTAAAATGTACGTATTTTGTTTTTTGTTAACCGCAAGCGTTTGGGTTAAATACATTTTCACTTGCGAGCGAAATTGCCGTAAAAACCAAAAAGACATAAATATAAGTAAATACGATAATTATGACTTTCTCTGAGCTTATTGTTCATCATAAAGCTTAAACGCAACTATGCAAATCCCAATGGATTAAATATTTATGTTTGTCATCAAACAACGAGAAATTAAATAACATTTTTTTTAAGTGATGGCGCCAAAATAAGCACGAAAAGTAAAATATTCCAATATCATCAATCATTTTTCATATTTTATTTTTTTATAAAATTAAAACCCCGTTTATGCATCAAGTAGGTAGTAGTTTATTATTACCCTCAAGTGGCCACAACCGGTTATTATTTCCCATATTTCCCCTTGAGAGCATAAAGGCAAAAAAAAAATATAAAAATAAATTTGTAAATCGATTTGATCTAAAGAAACACCATCAGGAATATTTATTGACATGTCTATTTTTTGCAGGCAAATTGAGTATAATCATGAAACTGAATTATGCCCTGATAAACCTACTTTTTTTCTCGTATATGCTTATCTGTGATACTAACTTTATAAGGTACTATAATGTATGTACGTATGTATGTATATATTCAAAAAACGTTGTTTCAATGAAAAAAAATGTCTATAAATATTTAAAAAAAGAATGTCAATGGCGCGGAATATTCTTTGAAAATTATATGGTCGTATAGTTGGAATTAGAACTCATGGAAGGCATTGGCATTCAACAAATTGATGTATGCAATTTCATGCATGTCTATAATACAAATTTTTTGTTCTATCATCTACACCTTACCAACTCGGACTTATTCTATTTGAATTCAAGTGTAAAATAAAAATTAATTTAAACCTTATAAAGCATTTAAACCTCCATCCACCTGAAGTAGGTACTTTTGTGGTAGAGGTCACTGTGTCGTATACGTACTTTTTTTATTAAATTGAAATAAATGTTTGATTTTTATCAAGAGTCGATGTGACTTGAAAAAATAATTAATAATAGGATTAAATTGGATTTTTCTTTTTGTCAAAAGGACAAATCTCGATCCATTCAATAAATCTTTTCATTACTTTTAAGAGTTTTTCAACAATACAACAAACACGACAAATATACATATACATTCACATTGAATTCACAAAGAAAAAAAGTCAAATGCCATATTAAATGAAAATTTAGCAGTCCAGTTGATGCTTACAGCTCACACTTTAAATGAAATTTTGTTCACGTTTCCTTTTTTTTCTGTAGGTTGACTTGGCAACCCGCGTTGTTTTTTTATTCCTAAGGTAGTATTTAAACATAAAAGATCCTGTTCCTCAAGTGGGGTAGAATGTTGAAAAATAACTCAGGCAAGAATTTGTTCACAAAAATGATTTTTTTTGTTTTAATTTTTTTTTTAGGTTGTCATTATTTAACCCTGAAATTTAACTCCCGTTGCTGGATTGTAGAAAATAAATAAAAATATAAATGAATCTGAAGAAAATTTCCAAGAAAAGTTTTTTGTCTATGCAGCAAAAAAAAAAAGAACACACCTTCAATAATTAACTTTAATTTGATGTTTAAATTTGTTTGAAGTAAAATTGAAAAAAAAAAGTTGATTAAGCGATGGAAACGTTTGAACAAAATTAAGAGAAAATTATCTTCATTTTCACTTTGACATTTTTAAAAAGTTGTTAGTTATATTTTTAATTGAATTTCTTAATTATTCTTTTTTATTTCCTTTGCTTTGAATGAAAAAGTTAAGGGTTAAGGTCCTGAGGGAGAGAAAATCTCAGTTGTATAAAGACTGAAAGTTTAATATAATTTAAAATTTAAAATCAAATCAATTTTAAATCAATACATTCGGCTAGATGAGAGTTCGGTAAAATTGTGTTTCTATGTGGGAATTTGGTCAAAATCTATTGTTTATAAACAAATCAGACGTTTCAAATAAAAAGCTATTAGAATAACTAACGCCAAGTGTATATATTTTTTAAAATAACATTGATTATATGATATGATTTATCGTGACCTTTTTAGGAATTTAATTTAAAGAAGTGACACCCTTAAGGTATAGGGGTAGGTTCCTACCGAATATATTTTTCATAATTATAATTGCAATTTTCTTAAATTATTTAAAATTTAAGCATATCGCTTTATTTATAATTAATCTTAAGATAAAGTTCAAACTTTTATTATGGAACGTGGACTTGAAACTCTAATGCCAGCTAGGGCTGGCCACGATACCAAACCAAATAATACTTTTGAAGTATCGTCTCGGTATCGTCAAAATCGAAAAAAAATTATTATCGTCTCAGGGTCGGTATTGGTCTCGTATAACTCAGTTTCATTTGGTCTCATTTAACAAAGTCTCGTCTCTCGTAAGGAGCTTGTTTCACACTTAGGTTCCGATAAGTTATTCGAAACATAAATTCTGCGTCAAAAAATCATAGCATGAAAACAATGCTATGACAAAAATTATTGGAGTGGTTTCCAAGAAACCAAGATAAGACTGAAATATGCAATGCAGTTGGTGGATTTTACTAAAGTTACTTCCTCCACCAAAAGAGAACTCAATCTGAAAATTGTATGCAGAAAATTGACCCTGTTTTCAGTGTCGGGAATTTGCCTTGATTTTTGTATTATTGGAATAACTGATAATTTTCATTTCAACTTAATTGGACTCTAAGCAAAAAAAAAAAAAGAAAGAATAACAAAATGTTTGTCGTTTAATTCATATTTTTTTTTTTCAAACAAAAAAAAAATAACAAAGTTTAACAATAATTTTTTGAAGTTGGAAGGCTGTCTAAAGTTGGACACAGTTTATAAATACAACTGTTAATAATAAATATAATAACAATAATCAAATTGTGCCTTTTACCCGTGGTTTTTTGGGATTTCATAAACAGTACATTGAGAAATTTCCAATAAAACGTATCCGCAGCTGTCTATATTTTTGTATTTGTAATATGGTACCCCCGAATGGCTGTCACAATACAAAAGTGAATTTTATGAAATTTAAAAGTGGAAATAAAGCAAAATTATTAACAATAAAAGTAAAATATGAAATATAACTACATATTTATATAATTTATGAATTAAATAGAGTTTTTCAGTTTATTTCATCTTTGTTTCCCTTTTCAGATTCGAAAATTGATTTTGTAGCTAATAATAGAAACAAATGTGTAGGGGTCTGTTGGTAGACTATGGTATGAGTAAAAAAGTCTACATTTAGTCTGTTATTACACGCGAACTTTTAAATCTACTTTTTTAATTAAATATGTGCGAAGATAAAATCAGATGTTTTTTTCATTTGCAAACATTCAATGGTTACAAAAAAGTCTTCGTACAATAGTGGACTTATTACACATGGAGTAATTGACGTTACTAGTGATAATAAGGGTATTCGTAAACGTAGTAAAGTTGTAAGCTGCGTAAATATGTCAAATTTTCCATACAAATTGCGACAAAATTATGAAGTTTAAAACATTATTACGTTTACGACGACTTTTCGCTGTTGTATGAATACCCTTAATTTAAAAATAATTATAATAAGGACGTGACTGTATTGCTTCCTTTAATGTTTGTATCTAGTTTTCCATTGGTAATTCTAGCTCACCAATTTTAGCGGATTACCTGAGGTTCAACGACATTTCAAGAATGTGATAGTACCTTGCTATAGTTTCCAATTGTATAAACGTGGGTCAAAATTTGATCCGTGGTTCAGCATTTTTAAAATCGTATAACCACGGATCAAAACTTAAATCATATTTGTACAACTGGCCTTGTATCTACCAAAAGCTGAACACCAAATCCTGAACAACATTTGTATAAACTTGTCTTAGGCCAAGATTACATATATAGGTTTTACTTATTATCAGTAACGTTTAAGTGCTTTTCATAAAGCTTCGAATAGCGAAGTAGGAATTGCATGAGCAATTTTTTGTTTGCTGATTGATGTGAATTGCCATTAAATATAAACTACGCCATGACGATGAGCTTGTGGGTAAAATTGTATCCTCACTGATTTCAACTTCAAAACCATCGTTATGACGAAGCAAAAAGTAACAATCTAAACACTGAACATAACTCTACTCTACGAACATAGCCATCGAGAATTCGAGATACATAAAAGTATCAATCGTACAGTTGAGTTCGATACTCGAAACGAACGTCAAAGCTTTATCCGTAGTAGGATTCTACTTTAACTTTTATCGGCAGTGAGTCTACTGCCGATATTGTTTTTGTTATTTGTGTAAAATCCTACTATACTATGGAAAGCTTTTCCAATGAAACACGGGTATTATTTGTTTAAAATTTTTCACCTGAACTATCCCAAAAATGGTTGCTTTTATAAACAAAAAGTTATTAAATATTATTAAACTTTTCTAGAGTATTTATTATTGAATTATGTTTGTTTTAGGCAGAAGCATGCTTAAGAACAAAAACGCTACTAAATTCACTTTTGTACTTTTGATAGAATGGAAAGTTTAAACTGGCCACTTTTCAATTTGTATGGTACAGCTCGGAAACTATGCCAAATTCGAACAGACTTTTTGGTGAAAATTAAATTTCCTATGTATTATTCTTAAACGTCAGGATTTCAATTCAATTTTTGAATAAAAACTATCGAAGCAAGTCCGTTAAGTATATAAAATAAAATAAAATAAAATAAAATAAAATAAAATAAAATAAAATATAATAAAATAAAATAAAATAAAATAAAATAAAATAAAATAAAATAAAATAAAATAAAATAAAATAAAATAAAATAAAATAAAATAAAATAAAATAAAATAAAATAAAATAAAATAAAATAAAATAAAATAAAATAAAATAAAATAAAATAAAATAAAATAAAATAAAATGAAAAGCTCAACTTTTGTATCAATGTTATTCCCTTCTTCAAACTGTCGATTACAGTTTGAAAAATGAAACAAATCCACAAATAAAATTTTTGGGAAATTAAAAAAAAAACTTTAAAAATTTTTGCATATTTTCTTATAATTCAAAATTTTCAACTAAAAATATTGTTTTCATTGCGATCATAATATGTTTTTATCAAAATAAAAGTAAATGCAAATGTAAAAAAATTACACAAAAAAGCGATGGATTTGTTGCCTTCTTCAAGCTTATGTGATCTAATTGTGAATGATGAAGTTTAATAACACAAAATATTAAAACAAAAAATTATGTATTTATGTACAAAAATTAAAAAATAAACACCTTATTTAAATTTTCGAATGCTAAGCTGTTTCTTTATGAAGCTTTGGAGCACCACTGAGTGGATTTTAAGGAAAATACTTTTTAATCCTATTAATGCAGGTTAGGGGTTTTGGGTTTTTTTATATTCAAAATGGATCTTGTTTAAGAATTAGAAAGAAGACATTTTTTTCTGAGACATTTTCCAAAATTGATTTTTTTCAGACCTTGCAGCCGTTTTTAGGCAAAAAAAACACAATTCGAAAAAGTGGTCAGAAAAAAACATTTATTTGCGTCGATATGTGGTGGAATCCAAGGCCAAATCAACTTTTAATCAATTTTCATTCCAAGAAACTTAGCCTAAGCAATGTCTCATGATCAAATATTTGCCAACACAAAATTGGGTTTATCAGGCTGATCATCACCTAGTGTACTGAAAGTAAAGGGTTTTTCAACAGGTACGCTACAAAAGTAAAGCGACAGGGACAGCAAACGACGCCATATTTCTTGCCGCCCTTTTGATATTTCTCTTCAGTAAGGTTTGCCATTTCATGATGGAAAGATATACGAGCCAACAACGAGTCGAAATTATTAAAATTTACTACCGAAATTCGGAGTCAGTGGCCTCAACGTTAAGAGCGCTACGTCCAATTTATGGTCGTCATAATCGTCCTAGCAGATCAACAATTGAGCGTCTAGTGGAAAAATTTGAATCCACAGGCACAGTACAAATAATTCCGTGCCAGTGAGACAAAGAAGTGCCCGTAGTGTCGAGAATATTGCTGCCGCTGAGGCTTTAGTTGCAGAAAGCCCAAATGTGTCTCTCACACGTCGTTCTCAAGCGTTGGGCATCTCTGTGACGTCGTTGTGGCGAATTTTGCGAAAAAATCTTTGCCTACATCCTTACATGATTAAATTAACTTAAGAACTCAAGTTGCTTGACCCCCAGAAGCGTCGTATGTTCGTGAATTGGGCTAAGCATCAACTTGAAAATGATTCGGATTTTCATTGAAAAATCATCTTCAGCGATGAGGCTCATTACTAGCTGAATGGCTTCGTCAATAAACAAATATGCGGTATTGGCTAGGCAATAATCCACACGTACTCCATAAGTCATCATTGCATCCCGAAAAAATTACGGTTTGGTGTGGTTTATGGGCCGGCGGCGTCATTGGGCCGTACTTCTTCCGTGATGATCAAGACCGGCACGTTAATACGAATGGGGATCGCTACCGTTCATTGGTAACCGAATATTTTTGGCCCCAATTGAATGATATAGACTTGGAGGACATGTGGTTCCAACAAGATGACGCCACAAGCCACACAGCGAATGTCACAATCAATTTATTGGAAACCAAGTTTGGAGAATGAGTTATCTCTCGAAATGGTCCAGTCGCTTGGCCGCCTCGGTCGTGCGATTTGACGCCGTTAGACTATTTCCAGTGGGGCTACGTTAAGTCTATGGTCTATGCCAACGAGCCAGCGACGATTGATGAACTTCGTACGAATAGCGAACGTGAAATTGCAGCAGTATCGGCCGATTTATGCTTGAAAACCGTCGAAAATTTGTTTCAGCGTCTGGACTTCTGCAAGCGTGTCCGTGGTGGCCATGCAAAAGAAATTGAGTTTCATACATAATGGCATCAAACGTACTTTCATAGGAATAAAGAATTTCATTGATTTCCAAAACCATTATTTAAAAAAAACTTTTATAGC
The DNA here is from genome assembly GCA_946251815.1 of Dasysyrphus albostriatus. Taxonomy (NCBI): domain Eukaryota; kingdom Metazoa; phylum Arthropoda; class Insecta; order Diptera; family Syrphidae; genus Dasysyrphus; species Dasysyrphus albostriatus. Next base: position 19,265,528 of record OX276337.1, read on the forward strand.
GCTCTTATTAAAAACCCCGATACATACAACAAATCACTGAAAAACAGGCATTTTTTTTGAATAGGTCAGCGTCAGGTATTATCATAATAAAAAATCTCAAGAATGTCTGGTGTAGGCCTTCAAATTTCCATCAGTAAATTAAGAAATATTGAATAGAAAAATGTTTCAAAAATGTTTTACGACATATAAAAACTAGATCCAATTTTTAGGTTTCAAATTTTCTGTGAGTTCCACTCACTTTATAATTTAATCATCGCACAAAATGGATTTGTATATCAAAAAGTGCCAAAAGCAAGGTTAAATCTACATTTTTTCTGTTTCTCATCTCAAAGTCTTTTAAATCATACAAATAGCGTATTCCTTTTCTCAAACGTTCTCTTCCATGTTCCTCCCTTAATCAAATAATTAATTTATTCGAATCATTTTCGTTTTGTTAAGAGAAAATTGAGCAAACAAGTTTATCAACTTGAGATTGTTAACATTTTTTGTCTTAGGTCAAACTAGCTGTAAGTTGATGCCGAATAAGATAAGTGGGTAGGAAAGTTCGCTCAGTTTATATCACATTTTTTTCTAATTCAACAAGATATTAATACACAATAAGCGTGAAAAGTAAACATAGGAAGTTATTAATTCGGACTTCTGGGTTTGGGTGTCCACAAATTTGAAGACAAACAGAGGTAAACTTTGTTAAAAAAAACAATCATTATTTTGTTTACAATCACGACAGTAATCAATCGTTTAATTAATATTGACTTTACAATATATTAAATAATTCCTATTGTCACCGTGTTGTGTCCGTAGCGTCACCTACCCCCTCCTCGGTCATTACTATGATATCGCCTGATAGAGATAATATTCAACAAATACTTCAGATTAAGAAAATAAAAATGAATATTATTTCGAAACGTTGAGCACATAAAATCTTATATTAAATTAATCTGAAATTAGTTGCTTTTTATATTTCACGGATCGTATACCGTGGTGAGCTCCTATAGCACATTGATATCCGACCGTCCTGAGAGCTTTGTACACGTGTTTTTTTGTGTTGTTGTTATTCTGGTTGCTATAATTGTATCGGATAAGGTTCTTGTCATTACTAAAAAAGACAAATCTTATAACAAATATTTAATTTAAATTCCGAAGTGGAGTGAGAAAGGTATCTTTTTTTTAAATGTTCATAAATTTAGTCAAGAATGTTGAATTTATGAGTTGTGATAATGTGATTGATTTAAAAGAAGTCTGTTTTATGGCTTCATTTTATATAGTGGTTATTAAGATAACGTTACTACTTAAGTAGGAAAGTGAAGTTAATTATAAATTTTATTACGAGTATGACTACAATTTAAATGATGATGGGCGTGTTGAAACTAAGATACAGTTTTTAATATTTGTTGTGGCATTGGAAAATCATGTGTTTTCTTTTTTATTTAAATATTATTTACTGTTTTTTTTTTTTTAACTGGGCTAAGACAATAACATGTTCTTATGGAATTTGAATCTGTTTTGAAATAGAGTGTCTTGCTATTTATGTTCATAAATGTTGCAAGAATAAGATAACTCTTAACCTTACTTTTTGTGATTTGGTTGGTTGTTATTCGAAAATTATATAAATAGTATATTTTGATATGCAGAATCGTAGATACTAAATACTTGTTTTTTGTGTTATTATTAGTTGTTGGTTGAATAATAAAACAGAAAAACTTTTTTTGAACTTAAAAGAATTATACACAACTGGATCACAGGAACTTTCTCTTGTGGCTTAAACTGTTACTTGGCTAGCCATAGAAGACATAAAGTATTAATTTTTAAAAATGAGTAAGGAAATGAATTTAGCCTTTTATTTGTTTTTATTTGAGTGAAAACTGCAGTCTAGTGATTAAACCGTGTACCTACTTGTAACCGAATGGAATAAATTTACTTCTTAATCAAATAATAGCGTTGAAAGGATGATTTTGTAGAACAGTTCAGTCAATGTTGAAGAGATATGGAAATAATTAAGTGCCAGAGCCTAGGTAAATTCTAAATACAGTGTACTTTTTCCTTACGGACACCTCTCATAGCCGGGCACCTGTTATAACCGGACGGATTTCAATGACAGACAAAAAAATATACGATTTTTCACCTAAAAATGAGATTTTTCTTAATGATTTTTTAACATCAGTTTATTTTTGCACAAAAATGGTTTTTTTTTGTTAAATATAAATATTTTTAAAAGAGTAAAACTTTAAGTATCAAGTTTCAAAAATATCGACTGATTTATTTTCGAAATATTGATTTTTCAAAAAAAAAAAATGATTTTTTAAAAATCCAATATATGTTTTCTTTGAAAATGTTGGTACATAATATAATTCGTACTTTTTATAATGTTTAAAATTAATCACGTAATTTTCAAAAAATTGGAAAAAAAAAAGTCTTACTTAAGGATATTCCATTATTAAACATTTTTTGGCAAATATTTTGCCGACCGAAAGTAGCCTTTAACAAGAGATATTATTGTATTTACTTTAAGAAAAGTTACGTAGTCAAAAAAAAACTTATATTTTGTAAAATAGTTAACCAAAAAATTGTGTGGCAGGTAACGTTATTTTTAGTTATAAGAAAAATGAAGAAAAAAAATGCAGCAGAATGATAAAAAAAAACACTATATACCAAGTTTTAAAAAATCATCCTAAAAAATCCTTCTTGGCTAAGGCCGACGAAACTAACGGACAGACAGATCAAGGGAATTAAGTGTTGCCCTTGTTTTCCCTATCACCGTAATGATAAGTCTTTTTCACGAATGCATAACTTACCATAATATATTTTGTATATATGCAATCAGGTGCATAGGCCCTTCTTTGAAATGGAATAAAACAAAGATATTTTTTTTTAATTGACATGAAATTTTCTTTATTCAAAAGATAACCTTTTGGCATTACAATTTTAATAAGATTTCTGGCATATGACAGCAACGGCTGGCTCACACATAATCTAATCTAGAGGTTCAATTTTCGATGACTTTTTCGAACATTTGTGTCCGTATATTGGCAACAAAGCAGCAAATGTCATCCTCTAAGTAGTCAATCATTTTGGATTTATCGGCGTGACTAGCGACTTCACATATCACACAGATATGTACTCGTAATAGTCGTCAAGTGGCGTTAAGCTACACGATCTTATTGGAGGCCAATTCCGTAACGTGAAACTAAGCAGCTACCAAACATTTCCTTCAATAAATTAATTGAAGCCATGTCTTGAATAAGTTCGATAGCCCAATTTAGAAACGTTTTTTTTTTTAGCGCCCAAAATCAGAGCCAAAAATGTAGCCCAAATAGTAGCCCAATAACAATGACACAAAATGTTCTCATAACGTTAATCAATTCAATTCAATTTAAGACATAGTCTTTTATAGTACTAAATCACAATTTATTTTTATTTAAAAAACAACGGACAGTAAAATACGGTTTTTGCTTATCAAAGAAAGAAAAATTTAAACGGAAATTAATTGAAAAGAGATTGACGCAAAGAATCATCGACTATTCAGTGAATAAAAAGTGGTGCCAAATTGTGGAATGGTAAAAGGGCATGTTTAGTGGGAAAAAAGTGTTTTATTTATTATTTATATATGTATAAGAAAAAAAATTGCCCAAAATTATTGTAGTAGTATGAGTGAGCTGTCATAATGGAATTGTTGTCAGCAATTTCGGAAAAATATAGCCCAATTTTCGATATATAGCCCAATCTGGCAAGGCTGATTGTGGCACGAGCTGTATGTCATGTTCCTCCCTCTTATTGAAACCCCAGCTTCTGCACATAATTCAATTGATGAACGAAAAAGTCAGTAATCATGGCTCTATAGCGGTCACCGTTGACTGTAACGTTGTGGCCAGCATCGTTCTTAAAGAAGTACGGACCAATTATTCCACCAACCCATAAAGCACACAAAACAGTCAGTTTTTGTGGAGATGTAACGGTGTCTGAACATATATGTACTTGAGGATAATCATCTCTCCAAATACGGTAGTTTTGTTTATTGACGTATCCATTCAACCGAAAGTGAGCTTCATCGCTAAAAAATTTGGAAGCTTTGTTCAGGCGTCAGTCTATTCATACAGAAATGCCAAACCATAATTTAAATAAATCACTTGACAGCTGATAAACTGGTCACCAGTTAAATTAGTGTTGCCAACTTAGAGTTCTATACCTCAAAACAAAAATACTCTTTATATCCCAAGTAAAAACGATCCACTTAAAAATTCTTAACTATCACATTGATCAGAATCTCTGCGGCTGTGTAGTGAAGGCACCTAAAAAAATATGTTTTTCTATTTTTTTATTTAATCAAACAAACTTAGTTTAGTTTAACTTAAAAATTAAATCTAACAAACAAACTTAGTTTAGCGAAGTTCAAATCTAAGCCTTTTCAATCCAATAACATAATTTTTTTCCTTGGGTATACTATCTTTTGAGAGAAAGTTATGTCTTCCAAGAAAAAAAATGCCTCTAATCTAGGGCGTTCACATTCAGCAGTAAATTTCCCTCCCCCACATTTTTAAAAATAACAACTAGCACAGTGGAATGGGTGAAAGCTAAAAGTCACCAGGCCCTATTTCTGCACCACATATAATCTCAAACCAATTTTATTTCAAACCCATCCATAGTAATTACTTATTTATCAAAATCTTAAATTAATTCTCGCATATCCTAAGACAACTTTATTTTTAATATTTATCAGTTTTATCTATGTTTTTGTATAAAATGTCTTTTACTGTTTAAAGTCCATTTAATGGAACTACACTGTACACATTTCTAAGTTGATACAAATTCAAATAATATATTTTCACGAATGTCATTTTCTAGTTGTTAACATTCATAATATTCATTTGCTTACATTACTAAAACAAGTAACAACTAAGTATGTTTTGAATATTAACTATATATAAATGTAATGCTATTTCATTAACCAACAGATAATCTCTTGCGCAATTTTACTTAGATACTTTATTCAAAAACATCTCGATTGATTCGTGATTAAACTTAATTACAGTTCACTTGCCAAAGCGATAATATAATATCGTTTGAAATCAATACAGTAAGCCGCAAAAAGTTTACTTAGTTTCCTTATCTTTAAATAGTATTCAAATACAAAAAAGTTTGCACATCAATGAAATCGATGTTATATTATGTGATTTTTTTTTTTTGTAAACACCTTGAACTTTAACAAATTTAAAAGTAAGCAAATATGTACATATGTAAATGTATGATGCTATGCTTAAATTTGAGTTTAACTTGGAAAATACATATACATACGAGTATGATGAGATGATGCATTGTGTAGCTACTAAAAGATGAAAAAGTATTAACCAAGAGATACATTTATATTCATTTTCAGACTTCAATAAAATTTGATAATTTTTAAACTTAAATTCACACTTCCATGTTGATTTTTGTAACATCATTAGATATTAGAAACAAAATTGAATCAAGTTGCTAAGAGTTTTTTTTAACTTTTATTTTATATTCTTTTTATTTAAACCATTTATATGAAATTCGACTTTTTAAATTACAAAACGAATATTATTTCCTTAGGTTATATAGTTATAAGCTTTCAAATATGAAATTTTACCACCCATCTCAAGACTCAAAACTCTAACAATATCCATGTACCATAACTTCGCAATCTAAATACTTGATACAAAAAATAAATACATTTTGCGAGAAAACAGCTGGTGGAGAACCAGGGCCTAGTGACATACAACTCTCAACCATTCTTGTGTGCGTGCTGTTAGCGGGAAAAGAGGAGACCTTCAATTTTTTGCCGAGTCCGAATGGCTAGATGAGAAGCTCTTTTTCACGACAAGTATACTCTTGGAGGATTTGTCAGTTCCTCACCAGAGACAGTACCTTGATAAAAACATTTCTGTTTTTAGGTGGTATAGCGGCTGGGAATTAAACCCAGACCTTCGACATGACAGTCCGACGCACTAACCATACAAGTTGACTTATTCAAGATAATTCCTTTGCTTGGAACAATTATTTTTCAAATATGTAAGTGAAAGTTATACATATGTATGAAGTTTTAAAAAATTGTCGTTCATGGTTTTGGTTGAAAAAATCACTACACTGTTCATATTCAGTTCATATTTAAGCCAGCCCATAAGCCACAGCTTCAGTTCTTGCGTCAATTTAATCTTGTAAGGATGTAGGCCAAGATTTTTTCGCAAAATTCACCACAACGACGTCACAGAGATGCCCAACGCTTGAGAACGACGTGTGAGATACACATTTGGGCTTTCTGCAACTGAAGCCTCAGCGGCAGCAATATTCTCAACGCTACGGGCACTTCTTTGTCTCACTGGCACGAGAACATTTTGTACTGTGCCTGTGGATTCAAATTTGTCCACTAGACGCTCAATTGTTGATCTCCTAAAACGATTATGACGACAATAAATTGGACGTAGCGCTAATAACGTTGAGGCCACTGACTCCGAATTTCGGTAATAAATTTCAATAATTTCGACTCGTTGTTGGCTCATATATCTTTCCATCATGAAATGGCAAACCTTACTAAAGAGAAATGTCAAAAGAGCGGAAAGAAATATGGCGTCGTTTGCTATCCCTGTCGCTCTACTTTTGTAGCGTCCCTGTTGAAAAACCCATTACAAACGTATCGTCTAAATCACATAAGTATTTAATTTTTCTATCAAATAAAATAAGTATCATTGCTGTTTCCTTTTATCCTTTCTATACATTTCACCATCAATCTTCGATAATACTACATTTCAAATTTAATTTTTTTCTTTTTAAAATCTAATACCGAAAGAATTCGATGTTGTTTAATGGAGTTCTTATATGTTCAATTAGTGAATTCTTCTTAGTACACGAAAAATCAATTTCATCTCAATCAAAAACTCATCAACAACCTTCTTGCTGAGTTTACAGAAAATTTTGCTCCATACTAACGAATCATGAAATGGGTTTTGTTTTTTTTTTTTTTTGTAGAAAGCCTCTTGGACATTTGATGGGTGGCACTTGTCTTGTATGACGTTGATCTTGTTACTAATTAAACCGAATATATGTGGATTTCTTTGGTTTTCTTTTTACAGTATAGATTTTTTTCACAACGATTAGTCAAACAAAATCCATATCAGGTTGCAAATATCGTATCATGTCGCGTCGTCCCTTTGGGACTTTGGACTAAAGAGTTCATTGATGAGTATTCTTTTACTTTAATATTTAAGGATTCGAACAGTTAGATAATTTTTAAAGAACAAAAATTAAACTGTTCAGAATATATCTAGGGTTAGAGCCCACGTATAGCATTCGCAAATTTAATTTACCAAATAGAAAATAGGTTTAATCCAAACACAAATCAATGTCAGCCCAAACACATTATAATTTTAAGCTAAAATCCAAGCAAATTTATTTCAATAAAATTAATACACAAATATTTAGAGGATATGCTCACAAAAATCAGTTTTTTGCTACTAAATTCACCCATGCGATTCTGTGAGAATGGTTACACACAATTTTATATTTAAAATATAAATTTTAAAACTAAAATTTTTCATTGAAACAAATGGTTTAAAAAATTCTCTAATTGAATTTAAGAGGGAAAAATTAACAGAAACAAGCGAAAGAATCGAAAAATTTTCAATTTTTATAATAAATTGTGCCAAACTTTTTTTGAAGCAAAGATTGAGTCAAGAAAAAATAAGGAAGAGACTAAAGGCTTCAATATGGCAGTTCAGAAAGTATTTTTTTTTTCAAAATTGGCAGAAATATACCCATTCGAACTTTACTGTTTTTATAATTTTGCACAGTTTTGTCTCAAAGGTCCTTTTTTTTGGTACAGTATGGCAAATTTAACGTTCGTAAGAATATTCGAGCTCAAAATTTTGATCATGACATTAGGTTTAAAGAGAATAACATTGGGTTTAAAGAGAATATTTAAAAAGTTGGTAGTTCCGCAAATTTGTTTTCTGGCTTTTTTTTTAAATACTTCTAGGTCTACAGACTGAATTTCTGGTCGAACTTGGTACTAATTACGAGGAATGTTAAATTTGTCATGTAGTACCAAAAACAAGGTTTACGGGCAAAAAAAAAAATGCGAAAAATGATAAGAAATCGTAAAATTAGAATTATTTTCGACAGCTTTTAATCAATACTACTTTTTTATGTCATATGTTGGTTTTGAGCCTCTGCTTTGTTTTGATTAAGCATGTCTTAAGAAAAAAGTTATGCGCAGTTTTTTTTTTAAGTTCGTTCTTGTTAATTTTTCCTGTTTACATTTGAACAAAAAGTTACTTTTGGACAAAAGGTAAAATTGCAAAATTTGGCTTAGTTTCCGAGTTATACCAAAAACTATCAAAAATAGCCATTCTATCAGAAAAGCATGAGGGAATGTAGTAGCTTTTTTGGCTTTAGGCATGCTTATAGGACAAACAAACGTATTTAATAATAAAAACCTTTTTTTTCCTTTGTAAAAGGTCTTTTCAATAGCCTTAAATATCATAAGCTAAAATAATATTTTGTAATATTCTTGAACTCTTGAAAAATTAATTCCTTCACCCCACAAAAATGGTGTCGCTCATACAATAGTATGTATGAACTTAAAATTCCAAACTCTTGTTATTGATTCTTATAAATATAATGAACTAAACAAAACAATAGAATAAGAAACTAAACTTAAAATAAAAATTTTGACAAACTTTTTCTTTTTGAGTAGAGTAAAGCATTTCACATTCGTGTAGTGCGGCTGAAGAAAGAATCTCTGTACTTTACAGTACGTCCGATGTTGGATTCAAGGGTTAACTAATGACCATTCCTTGAAGTACAAGTTTTACGATTGAATTGTTTTAGGAAAGGAATGCAACTGGCTATTTTGCTAGAACACTGTTTATAAAAAAAAGTACAGCCAACCAACATTCACAATTTTTCGCAGTAGTTACGATACATTTTTCTCGAAATAGTGTGAAATCCCCGGTCTCAGGAGATTCCATGTAACTATACAAGCCATTCCTAGCCCTTATAGAACACCTGGGACCGCTCAGAAAAGCCGCCTTTTACACTACAAAAATTTGTATACAGAGTTAATAAGAAAATCAAATAATAAATCGTGTCACTTCCACCGTATTTATACTGACTGCAAACCGGTACCAACATATTTCAGTTAGTTGCGTTCGAGTGACCGACAGAAAAAAAGCTGAAATATCGTTTAATGCAAATCGACTTTCTTGCAAGTTAAAAAACGTATTTATTTTTACTATTCATTGAATTTTGACCTTTCAAAATCAGGACTCGAGAAAAAAATCTGCTGAATTGAAAAGAAGTCGAGAAACATCATTCCCTAAACTATAATATGGTCAAAATAGGTGTGTTTAATGAATCTGTTTCGAACAGAAAATTACAGAAAAGAACTGAAAATTACAGGATTGTGTGTTCCATGAGTTAAGAACTTGCCCGAAACTGTTCTACATTCTGTCACTTTGTGTTCCAAGAAGTATTTCAGAAGAGTTAAGAACAACATTTCCTGCACCTACTTTAGAGGTGGAGCAAGTGAGTGAGATATGTCAAAATACCAGTTGATTTTTTTGTTTGGGATAATAGTAAGCTAAGATTTATCACAGAAGTACTTTTCTCATATTTTTGGACTTAACGCGAAGAAGAAGACAAAAAGGAATATAATAAAGTGTGAATTTATAATAAATTTGAATTGAAAAATAATGCAAACTTATGACAATTGAAACATTTTAAATTTGAAATTGCACAGCTGATAGCCAACGGTCTCTTCCGTCATCACTAAGCTGCACTTTTCTGTTCTTTCTTGTTCTGACAGTTTTCACACACTTGTGCTCTTCTGCTCTGTTCTGAACCAGTTTTTCTTCATTAAACACAACTTATATAATATAAATATAAGCCATTTTCAAAAAGGTCAAATGTCAATTGGATAGTCAAATGATCGCTGTTTTGGTGACGCAGATATTGCTGTCAAGTATGCAATCGTTCTGTTTGCAGAAAATTGGTATTGATCAACGTCAATCTAGTTACATGTAAAAGAATTTGACGTTTACACTCTGAACTTTTTGAATTTGAAAATTTCTTGCGGTCTCTGAGAAATGTGTGTATAATAGGTTGTTAATGGTTAACAAAAAAACTGTCAGTATTTCAAATTAAAATAGATTGTTAGTAGGTACCTACCTTCTTTTCTTATTGTATTTTTATTAATAAACCAATAGCTTTTAAATATCTTCAATTTCAATTTATAAATATATATATCTATTTCTAAGTAAATTTTAATCTCTTAATAGTTTTTCAAATTAAATTGACCCATATGAAAGTTTAATACATATCTTATTTTAGATAGATTTGTTCACATAAATTTATTTGTTTTCACAAATTTTGATTTGATTTGTATACCACTCAATGTGCTTTAATATGCACTACAGATATGTTTCACCAAAGACATCAGCAACAGTTTATGTTGCTTTCACAATTTTTCAAAGATAAATAAATATACCTATTCTGTATTAAAGTGAAGTGCAATTGTGCAAACAAAGTTTTAATTATATTACATACATTTATAAGTAATTTTCTACTCGTGCTTTACTATACATATATCCTCGAATGTTTTGTTTTCCACAAAATTTATTAGTAACTAGGCATATTTTTATTGAAATGTTTCAATATATTCGAGTATATTCCATTAAAGATAATAAATTTAAAACTTTACTCTAGATGGATTTTTACTACTCCTTGATGCGCAACCATATTTCCTTATATTTTTGTATATATGTACCTAAAACAAAACAATATGAAAACAATATTCTATTCTATACGATATTTGCAAAGTTAAATCAGAGGAAGTTTATTACATTTCCCTGAAGTGGCCTCTGGAGTCCTCTGAATGGCCAGACCTCCAGATCAGACCAACATAATAATGCAACATGTGCCTGTTATGCATGCAGCTAAAAGTCATAAAACTAAAGTTGAAAGCCACAAACCCAATTTATATCTTTTATTTTCATCCTTTATAGCTATTCACTATATCCTATCCTGCGTCTCCTTCCTTACATCCCTGAGCCCTTCAAACAAATAGAGCAATATTAAGTACTGTTCTGTTGTAGTCATAGATACAAAACCAAGATGCATTGGGTTTATTGGAACACACTCATATACACACACCCACATGGGCATCGATACAAATGCTTATGGGTTATATGGTAGGAAAGAGCCTATATCTACCTAACCTAGCCAATTTACAGAATTTGTGGTGAATGATCTTTCTCCTTGCTCATGGTTGGCAAATAATTTCATTAAATCGTTATTTGCTTAGATTTATCCGCACCAAGCTACATCTACGTAACGCACCGTAGCGATTTGAAACAAATGATTAGAAGTGCTTCATCACTTTTAATTGTCAGCAATAACTTTGTGTGAGCCGCAAAGACTGATGATGGCTTTCTCTACAAACACACATTTTTTTCTTAACCCGTTTGCAAATAGGGTAAAATGAGTGGACTCACTTACTTTTTAACCAAAAGTAAACCGCAAATTGGTTTTGGAACCCTTTTATTCACAAATTTTGCTTTTCAATTTTGTTTTTACCTTCGTTTAGGTGGATTCGAAAAAGTCCTTTAAAGAAACTGTGTTTTTTTTAAACGTGACCTAATTCCTTGTATAACGGAAAATACCGTTAATAATATTACATTACTATATTTACATAATTAGTATACGAATTTTTTTCTTAATGCTCCCTAACTTATTAATTAGTTCATGGAAGCGGGAATTTTTTTTTGTAAGAGGCTTTCCTTTTATTGTTGTTGTAAAACGTATTTGATTTCTTCATTTCCTTGATGAAATATTCTCAGAAATATGAGAAAAACAAAAAGTTTCGGATGAGAATAAAATGTTTTTATTACTTTAATATAAATAATGAATTCCAGGAAGAAGACAAAAGTCTATGAAGTTGTGCGTAGCGAAAAGGTGATGTTTAAGAATTGTGAGAATAAACTCTATACTTACAAGAAAACAAATAGAAATAAAAACATCAGGTACAAATGGTCAATAACTGAAAGTGATTATATGATACCCTTTTAGATGGGAGTAAAAATTAGACATGAAAATGGGTAACGATTTGAAAGGAAATGCCAACAAAGATTTAAATAATGGTTCTTATTACTAAAATGGGATGTAAGAAATATTCATTTTTAAAAGAACATTTTTGAAGTTGGGCATATGAGTGTATGCCAGTACATATTTAGATAGAATTATTTCATCAAAAGGAGCTCTATTTTATTAACAACGTCGTTAGAATATTAAAAAAAATGTTCGTGAACATATCAGCGGCCAACTTTGGCCTATGTTTTACTATATTTTAACTAGCTGTTTCTGCTGCAGAAATGCCTGCAGAATTTTATTTTAAGAACGCTTGTTGGCTTGCTTTTTAAATTTAAATTCACTTATTATTGATGTAAGTGCTTGCAAAACTTCAGTGAAATAAAACAGGAACCTTTTTTGGCATCAAAAGTAGCAATGGGGTTCTACTCAGAAGAAATGAATCCAATTTTTTGATAACTTTTAACCATGAATGAGACGTGGGTCCATCGCTTTATAAAATCCATGATTAAAGTTCGGACTATTGCGGGCCCTGTTTTTCTCACTAAATTTTGCCCCCTCAAATTGTTTTCTCTTTACAAACTTAAAAAAATTGTTCTGTTGTTGTTGTTTCATTATTAAAAATCTAGTAAAAGCTTGTCTCTTGACCATATTCCTGGGAGCAAAACCCGGAACAAAAATTTTAAAACATGAACAAATTGTTATAATTTTCATAGTTTTTCTAATAAAAAAATTTTAACTTCAACATTTTCAATTTGATTATGTATATATTATAACTCTGTAAATAAAGCAACTAAGGGCCAGTTTCTTAGTGCAGAGTTTAGCCTTAAATTTAGCTTGTCCTGCTATTTATTTATTAAATGAGTGAGAGACTTTGAGATCAAATCGATCAATCCACACATAACTGCTATTAGTTATCACACGTTTATTGACTGCAAAATAATAAGAATCAAAATTGAACTCAGTAAAAACAATTAAACTTGGCTTATAATTATTAAAGGAGTTTTTCTCCAAACCTAACTAAGGTGTCAGTTATAGCTTAGTTGAAACAAATCATTGAAAATTTTAATGATTGATTTTAAGCCATTAGTAAATTCAGTGATTATTTTCATGCCAAAATTAAGCTCTGGTCTTAATTATTATTTCTGACTAAAAACGAAATAAATGTTGGCAAAGCCTTTCACTCACCTGAAATGAATTTTATTATTTCAAAAGGATTGAACTACATTCCAATGTTCATTGAAATATCCAAAATCTTTGTATGCGGAAGTTGGGACCATTTTGATTTTGATAGTACAATAATACCTACAGTCAGTGTATTGCACCGGCATTTCAAAAACTTTTTTATATTCAGGCTAGGGTATGACGTCTTCTTTGCAAAAATAAATTACAGGCTTTCTTGTTAATTTCTTCTGTGCTTGTTATCAGCGTGCCATAATAAAAAATCGATAACCTCAGAGTCAGGAAATATTCATAAAAACTGATGAGTTCAACTGAGATTAATGTAAATAAAGAAATTATTTATAAATGTGATTAGGAAAATATTGTAAGTTAGTTAGTAAGTTGTTAATAATTAGAAAGAAAGACTAACATTTAGTTTTTGTTTCATTTAATTTCAGATTTATTTTGCAACAATATGAAACTATCAATGGTCGATAAAATAACTGTTTTCCTGGGCGAGTTAATTTCGACAGGTCTACTTCTGTTCCTGGGTTGCATGGGATGTGTTAAGACGGATATCTTCCCCAACACTCACCTTCAGACAACTTTCAACTTTGGTCTGGTCATAATGGTCTTAGTTCAATGTTTTGGGTGTGTTTCTGGAGCTCATATGAACCCAGCCGTTACTGTGGCAGCTGTTGTTTATAAATTAATAACCCCACTTGTTGGTGTTATCTATATTGTCGGCCAGTTCTTGGGTGCATTTATTGGGTATGGTTTGCTCAAAGCATTAATACCATCAAATACCATTAAAGTACCTGGTGCTGAACATGGTTTGTGTGTGACAACACCTACTCCAGAAATTTCTACTCTTCAAGGACTTGGTATTGAATTTGTGCTCACCACGGTGTTGATCTTCCTTTGCTGTGGTGTCTGGGATCCAAGGAATGCTAAACACCATGACTCGGTTCCAATTAAATTTGGTTTAGCTATTGCTTCGTTGGCCTGCACAGGAGTAAGTTACTTTAAAAATGTATCACGTTTTGATATTACTATAAACAATATCCTGTTCTTTTTTGTTTTAAGGGACCTTTCACTGGAGCTAGTATGAATCCAGCAAGATCTTTTGCACCAGCTCTGTGGAATGCTGATTTTACAGATCACTGGATTTACTGGGTTGGTCCTATGGCAGCTGCATTCATAGCCTCGATTGCATACAAAGCTGTTTTCAGGAGGGAAGAGCCCATGGAAAAGGATACAAAATTACGTGCATTGGAAGAGTTGCCATTGCGCTAAAACCCAATAATGTTATGTAAAATAATAATTAAGCCGTTATAGATAATTGAGATTCTTATTGTTAATATGTTTTCCGACTCAAAGGATTTGCCAGAATGCATTTGATGTACCTAAGTGTGTGAAATGTCACTTCAAGAACTTTTTTTTCGTACAAAATTGTTTAATGATTTTACTTTGTTAACAGAATATAATTATAGTGAATGTTCCTTAAAGTGATTTTATCAATGAAAAGAAGACAAACGAACAATGAAAATGAAAGAAGGAATGAGTATATTTTTTTTTGTTTTTAGTTTTATTTTATTCTTATAGTGTCTCAAAAGTTAAATAAATGTGTAAATGTAATAAAATTATAATTTTTTCTAAAGTGATGTTTTATTTTGCATTAAAAACTTATTACCAGTTGAAGAACAATAAATAATTGAGAACAATTTTCTAAGACTGGTTTTTGCCATCCAAAGTTTGTGCCAAGACGATTTGGGGACTGCCACGCTGTTTGACAAGTGAAATTGATAGTTATAGCAGATTATTTGTGGAAGTTAACATTCATATTGCGCACTCATTTGATTACCAAGGCCATTTGAAGCCTAGTACACTGCTGATGCGAAATTTTTATTTGGTCTTCAAAAAGAACAAAATGCTTACAAACATAAAGCGGCAAAATAAAAAGTGCCAGTTGCACATATTCAAAAAATTTAAACAAATACAAACAAAAAATACAGGCAGCCATGTTGTAATGAATGAACAATAAAAATTAACACGAAAAACACAAAAGTAATTTTTTCCCACACAATAAATGGAGTTGTGTTCGAAAAATGAGTTAAGACGTCTCCAAATAATCTGCTACAATAATCAATTTCGCTCATCGAACAGCGTACTGTAGAACGAAATGTAGAACTACATTTTTCGTTTATGATTTCGTTGTGTCAGTTTTGTCTGGGATTTTTCGTTTTGCATCAGCAGCGTATTAGGCTTTATAATGTGCGAAAAAGTGACATTTGTGTTTTTCGTATTTATTTTTGTTGTTTTTATTCATTACAGCATGGCTGTCTGTAATTTTTAGTATTTATATTTGTATTTAAGTATTTGCTTTATTTTTTTATTATTTGTGCAACCGTCAATATTTGTCATCTTCGTTTTTGTAAGCATTTCGTTTTCTTGTTGGACAGGACACCAACCAAAATTTGTTTCGCGTCAGAAGCGTACTAGGCTTAGAGCCTAATAAACTTGCATTTTTGTTTATCCGTGTGATAAACAGTTGATAGTTTAAATTCAATATTTTAGTTTATTTTTACTATTAGTTTTGCGTCGTAGGGTAGATAGTGTAGGGGGCCTTTCCTCAAGATATAACTATTGAGAAACAGTAATGGGGTGACAAGTCTGAAGACATTTGGAAATCGTTTATATTTACATACCCACATAAAGAACAGGATATACAGAACTAAGGTATGCTCATTGTGTTTTAACAGCTGTGGTGTGACGTCAATATCATCTGGTTTGGATATGAGATAGAAGAAAAGAATTTCATTTAATTTTGGATTGTTTTTATTATTTTTCTACTATTTGCACAGTTGATATCACTTAAGCCTAGTATAAACTTCCTCGTGAAGTGAACAATCGCCAGTGGAGAAATTGATTTTTTTACATTTCTCACTGGTACAGACTTGCGAATGTGGTGTGTACGTTTGACGTTTAAAACCACAATGCCTCAAATGACTTTTAATCGAACTGTCACCTATTCATCAAGAGTTTCCGTACATTTTGAACGGGAATTGCTCATGAACGAGAACTCTCCACACAGGTTCACGAGTTTGTTCATGGTTGAATAAAAATACAAAATTTGTATGTATTCTTGACATGATTCAAAAGCATGTACTAAGCTTTAAGAACAATTTATTTAAATTAGCATTCTTTTTCCGCCCAAAATATAGAGGAGACTTTTGCCTTTTCATGTACAGCGGCTGCGAAAAGCGACTTGGAAAAAAATGCGAGATAAAATTTGTCCTGTCTCGATCTGCATTTAGTTTCTTTAGTTCATAAACACAGTCTTCACTTAAAAAATACACTTTTATCTTGAGGCACAACTTTGGCTTTTTTTTAGATAAGTTTCCATTTTCCATACATAAGCTTCCCTTTTGTTTATAAAGATTCCTCATTGTTCTTAATAAAAATATTTTCCAGAATTCTAATGATTTCTAGGAACGTTTGAATTGGTTTCTGAAGTCGACTTTCCGATTTTTCGTTTTTTTTTTCGAACTCGTTTTCCACTTTACGCCTTTTATTAGGGAATCCTACGAGGTATTCAATGGCATCTATGTATGTAAATACATATAATTCCTCGAATTTAAGTGAATTCTACATCATGTTCTTCAACATCAGCTACTTCCAGGTACAATATTGACGTCAATTAGTGACGTCACGCCAAATCAAGATGTCGAATTTGGTTTTTTCAAAGAGCATACCTTATATCTATATGTAACTGTCAAATTTACAAAAAAGTAAAAATTTAACTTTTCGAAAATCAAAGTCGAACTCAGGATCCTGAAAGTATGCTATATAAATTATATGGGCATTAAATGTAACAAAAAAGAAGAGCACAGTTTTAGGACTTCTAAAACCTTTAAATTTGATTTTTTTAATTTCAAAAGATCTACCTAACGGAAAATACCATACAATCTTTGTAATCAACATAAGTACAAATTGAAGGTCAGGCGAGTTTTGGTTATTTTCAGCGTCAAACACAAGAAACTTTCAAACTATAATTATGCGTATGGAACCTTTGATGGAACCTAACTACACAGTTACAAGACATTAATATTTGAATTCAGTGATCAGTTTTGATCTAAAATACATTAGGAGGTTTTCTTCTTCTCAAATTTGAAAGCATTTGGTCAACCCAAAAAACATAAATTTAAAAGCTAAATGGATTTTAAAATAATTAAAAGTCTTTCGTGAAATTGGCTATAAGTCAAAAGCTAGAAAAGTTTCTTACTAACTGTTTGGAGTTAGAAAAAGTTAGTAAATGCGACTTCATTTTTGATTTAAAATATATTAAAAATTCATTCAAATCCAAATATAAACATACATCACTATGCTTAAAATTAAATTTTTCCACCCTTCACCATCCTTAACTTTGAACCAAAAAAAAGAAAACACGTGGGCTCGAGTCATGCATTTTATTTTTTTAACAAAAATATATTCACTTTCCCAAGGTAAAATATAAAAAAAACTCCACTCCTCCAATGAACCTTTTGTAAGTTATCACAACAATTTATTTTATTTTTAATTTTTTTTCGCAATACTAGAAATACCTACAAAATGTAAGTTTTTTTTCCATCTGAATAAGAAACATTTTGTTGGCTTTATTTAATAAAGCAATCGTTTTGTAAAAATTCAAAAATAAATGAACAGATGTAAGTAGCTATACATGTACTCCATGACAATGAATTCCTCATAATATGAAAAAATAAATGTTTTTTCAACATTAAAAATTGGCTTCAAAGACATTTTTTTCCATAATATCTGTGTCCTTAGTTTTTTTTTCCTTTATAAATTAACAACCCACATTCTTTGCTCGAAGGAGAAAAAACGTCATAATTCCTGAATATTTACCACAGTAGTTGTTGATATACTACAGTTTAGCATGTACAATCCGGGTCATTTATTATGTATAGTATCAGTTGAATTTTGCTACCGAAAAAGTACTGGTGAAGTTCTATAATATTGAAATAGATAAAACCCAAAAAAGACAAAAAAATATAAAATATGAATGTAGAGGTGCGTAATATTTTAGAAACTTAGTTTTAAAATATATTTGTGATGCCAAAACATTCAAGTGAAAAACGTTAGGAGTAAATGATTGATCAAAGCATTTGAATCTTCTACAATCTCAATCTAGCGATACAGAGTGTTAACCAACAGCTTGGCCTTGAAATTTCCTCATAACAAAAGTAAATTTTCCTCCACTAGGTATTACTTTTGATGCTTCATACGAAACTAGTTCAATGCAGACAGGAAGGATAATTTTTCGCTTCAGGATATTTTTTTTATTTGAGATCTCCTAAACAAGGGTTTTGAGGAAAAACAAACTTGAAAACAAAATAACAACACTAAAGGTCAATAATTATTTATAAAGAAAAAGTCTAATTAATATTTCCTTGATGTCCAAATAGATTATTAAAGGATCATTTATATTTACAAAATGTCCACAGGACATTCAAGTTGGTATTTTGGTTCAGACAAGCCCCTGAGCGACTGCTAAAAGGTAATTTCTTTTACCCAAGAGTTAATGCTTGCTTTTTAAAGAGACATCAATGCGAATGTTTACTTCTATAAATCCTTAAGGATGACCTCTCTAGATAATTATAACAAAATTCTAATTCCATATAACAAGGCTCCAGTATTATGTGGAAATGATGTTGGTGAGTGAGTGGTGTATGATGAAGTGTATACGAATCCTTAAGATCTTGGAAAGTAAATGTTTATCTTGTGCACATAAAGCCTGTCGTCTGCAAGGAAAATTAATCAAGGACTGGCCTTTTGAAGGAGAAAATTTTATTCAAAATTCAAAGTAAAAACTTTGGCCCGGAAGTGATAGAAACACAAAAAGAAATTATTTTTTTTGTATAGGTATATCAAGATAGTATATCCTTGAAGTTTTTTTTTTTTTCTAGATGAAGAGAGTTAATGATAATTTTTGTTTCATTAAGGACTCTCTCCTAGTAATGACAAGCATGGATATATGGCAAATATTTTTCGGTTGTGCGGCAAAGATGAGCTTCTAGAAAATATTTTGGATTTTATTTTATATAAAAACTATCATTTTTGTCTATTAATTTCACCCTTTAACAACAGTCAGTTGAACTTTCAAAGGACTAATGGTTAGTTTTTAATTTTATATTCAAAAGCAAAAATGTATGATACTTAATTTAATCTAAAATACAAGTAGAGACTAATTAATAAAAAAAAGTAAAAGAAATATCTCCTTTAAAGTTGGACCAATTAACTTTGGTTTTTTGGTTTGAACTTGACACAACTATAAAAGAGGTATAAGTAGGTATATATTTATGTTTATACTAAAATAAAAACCATATCGTTGAACTTTAAACTTAATTTTTGTTCGTCAAAGCTTCTTTGTATTGAAATTTAATAAGTTCTTCAATTATAATTTTAATTACGAACAACAAAAATTCAACGCTATTATATTGTTTGTGTGCGTGACAATAAAGATATTATAAATCAAATTGCAAAAAATTGTACTTATACCTACCTACCTTAATGGTACTCTCCTTTTTAAAAATTTAAAGTTAAATATTAAAGTTAGTGCCAGACCTGTGAACTTTCAAGTACAAGTACCAGTCAAGTACCCAGTACCTTGTACGTGTACTTGTACTTGAAAAAAACAAGTACTATGTACTTGGTACTTGAAAAACACTAGGAACAAGTGTTTTGTCAAGTACTTTGTTCCAAGTACAAGTCTTGTTACTTTAATACTTCCTAGAACATTTTCAAGTATACTTTTCAAGTAAAAGTCCATTTAAGTTCTTTTTTAAGTACAAGTCCATTTCTAGTACTTATCAAGTACAAGTCAATTTCAAGTTCTTTTCAAGTACAATTTGTTGAGTAGTCTTGTTAAGCTATCAAATAATGACTATTTCAACACAACACAGATCACGTTGGTTGATGGTGTCTCATTTTCTTGGCTTCATTTCACTTATGTCTCGAAGTGGTCGTCATTATTCGATAGCTAAAACAGAAGACTCTACGAATTGTACTTGAAAAGTACTTGAAGTTGACTTGTACTTTTGTACTTGAATTGGGCTTGTACTTGGAAATTACTTGAAATGGACTTGTACTTAAAAAAGTACTTGAAGTATTGGCCAGTATAAAAGTACCAAGTACATGTGCTTGGAGAAAGGAACTTAATAAAGTTCTTGTACTTGTCAAGTGCCAATTACATGGTACTTGTTTATTTCAAGTACAGGTACGATGTACTGGGTACTTTCAAACTACCTAAGTACTTTACAAGTCTGGTTAGTACCTATATGAACTTGAAAAAAAATTCTAATTTTTATTATGAACCAAAACTGAGTCGAACTCCTTCCGCAACTCATTCATCGAATTCTGTAATCAGTGCAAATATTTAATTTTTATTTTTTCAATGAAGTAATATTATTTTTGTCGACTTGCTTCGGAGGTTCAAGGGATTTAGACTCACTTTTTGTTCCTTCTATACCACCCACACAACTCCGGCATGTTCAATTGCCAAGCAGATGCCATTGTCAACAGTTTTCTTGCGCAACAGTAGCTGGAGTGACCCGCTTGCGAGTTCTCTTCATTTAAGAAATTTTCGGTCATCCAGGAAGGGGCCGATTTCAATAGTTTTCTTGGACAACATTACTCTCTCACTGCCACACTTTTCGATTGTTACGCTAACTGATTGCCAGTCTATCTCTCGAAACAGAAAATAACCAAAAATGTCCCACTGTCAAACTATACTAGTTTAAGTTTTCTAGACCTAACACCTCATACATATATAGGAAGTTTGAAAAAAAAGAAAATGCAATTTAAGTGGTCAGTAGTTGGTCAAAAAAGGTCAACTAGTCCTAAAAATTGGTCAGCCTTGGATAACTAGTAATGAAGGCTTGACGCTTCTCAACGTCTTTTTGGACAGCACTACTTTAAGTTTTAAGAAGTTTTACAAAGATGTTCGAATGTTCGAGATTTTGGAACGTTCGAGATTTTATCATTCGATATTTTGCAATTCAAAATAATTACCCATTTTTTCGAGATTCATTTAAAAATTTTGTTATTCAAGATAATGTGTGATATGAATAAAAAGGCTTATATTGATTATGTCATTTGCAAAGAAAAGGGACTAAGACGTTCATGCTTTTATTTTAAAAGTCAATAAATGGGTAATTGAAGATGGGAAAACCGTAGGGTGCTACTAAATTCGAGGGTACACTCTTTTCTGTTTTTTGGCATATAACTGGAAATGGAAGCAAAATTTCCAGATAGTTTTGAAAACATTTTTCGTGGAAAATAAAATTTTCAATCGAAATTGATAATTAAAAAAAAGGTTAAAAATTTGTTGGTTACCTAGAGGAAAATAAAAAAAAACAAAACATTGCAAAAAAATGTGAAAAATCACATTTCTTGTTTTACTTATTTCCTTATAACTTTTTTACCTGCAGAGATATGTGTAGGCATTGCTCCATATACAATAAAGATGATCCTATAAGGTCTAATTAGTTAACCTATGTTCAAAAACAGGGTTTGCAAGAGCAAGTTTTTTAATTTTGGCAATTATTTTAAATTTTGAAAAAAAAATGATAACCATCCAACCCACGAAAAAATTGGCGGTTCTTTATCAATTTTGACTTTAATGGTCAAGAATGAATCATGCACCTAGTTTGAGCGAACCATCTAACAAGTTTTTCAAAATAGCCATAATTTCCATATATTTTATTTTTAAATCTTAAAATCAGCTTAGTTTGAGCGTCCGTTTCTCGGTTGATTGTGTGTTCAGACGACTGCCAGATATTTGAAAATTTCACTGTCAGATAGGAAGTGGAGGTCCCACTGAACAGCCACTAAGATCACCAGATTTAACTCCTTTGAGTTTTTACGCTTGGGGATTCATGGACAACTATGTACCTACATGAAGTAGAAATTTCTTCTTTGGCGGGCTTAAATTAATTTGCATTCATAAGAAGAAGATATAACCCGCCTTCTGGAGAGTTGGGATCATATCGAAAATTCTTCTTATAATATCATTAATTTTTATTAGATTGGGCTGAAATGTAACAGATATTAAAAGTTTTACTTGTTAATTAAATTGATTTGATAGTGGAAATTTTCAACGAGTTTTTTCATGAAATAAATAAAAGATATTATTTAAAATAACTTAAAAGCACTTAGTTTATTTATTTATTCTCTTAATGCATTTCGGAAGGTATGTTTCAATCGTCAGTAAGTTTTAAATAAATTAATTAATATTTTTTTTTATTACTTGCTTATAAGACTAACAACATATGTAATATTCATTATTAAGGGGCCAATTAAATATTTAAGTGATGCCATGTTTGGTGTATTATATAGAGTTCTAATGTATACCATTATGGTTTATCTTATTTATATATTTAAGTCGTCTTTAAATTTGGTAAAGGCCCATTGTGTTGAAACTGTGAATGTAAATTTCAAAAGCGACCAAACTGATGCAGCTGGATTCGGTACGAATTTCCAAATTCCAATATCCGGTAAATGCAAAAAAGCCCGAATTGAATGGAAAAAATTGCGCGTGCGTGAATTTTGTCCATTTGGGATTTTGTGTTCATGAATTTGGCATTTGGGATTTATTATTTTTGGAATCTTGGTATTCGGAATTTTGTATCCAATTCGACAGCTGATATTTGTTTTCGGGATTTTGGGTATTCTGGATTATGGCATTCAAGATTATCATTCTTTTTCATTCAGAATTTTGAACGCTTCCGGCATTTGTCACCTACTACAAAGCACTTCTATTTTTTTGGTCCTTCTCTTCTTTATATTGTTTTGAACTCGAGAAAATTACTCTAGTCTCTACAAATCTTCTCGTTTTCTTAGCAAATATTTTGAAGGCTACTTATTCCTTTTGCTCACCTATAAAGGATACGTTACTTTCGCTGACGCGGAATACCGAAACTAAAAACTTAAACAATTTCGAAAGTCTTGACCAATTTGATGAAAATAGGCGGAAAACAAAAAATTAATGGCCTCCTTTGCGTGTAGTAAAGAAAAAACTTTAAGAAAAACTCGTGTCTGCTATTTTCCTGAAATTACTGATTTTAAGCTGTTTTTCGACGTCGGTTTTTGAAAAAAAAAATGATGCCATTATAAAATGTAGATAGTTACATCAACATTATTTTTGCATAAGTGTTTTATGCAAAAGAAACTCAAATTTTAAGAAATCAAAAGCCCAAAAATAAAGAAGTTTTTTGACGATTTCTCATATTTGCCGTAAAAAATTTAGCTGGACAATATCAGATTTGTGTTCAGCGTCCCCGAAAAAATAAAAGGAGCCACCAAAAATAATTACACCAGGACTTTCCACTTTAAACTACCATTTGCATCATTATGCACTTGTTGAAAGATAACTGATTTGATAAAAGTTCTTGAGTAAGATGTGAAGATTGTAAATTTCGTGAAAAGGCGTCCTCTTCAGCCAGGATTGGCCAAGAAACTGTTCAAAAACTTGGCAAGTCAGTACGAATCATTTCTAATTAACACTTAAATGGCTTTCTTAAGGAAAAGTTCTAACAATCAGGTTATTAGAAATTCAGGATGAGATAAAACTTTTTCAACTGGATCAAAAATATATCAGCAACAGCTGTATCGTGGGATGAGCAATGCATTGCAAAATTAGCTTATCTTGCACACATTTTTTGAAAATTTGTTAGGAAAATCAACAAGTTTGTTAAACTGGTCAATTTT
The DNA here is from genome assembly GCA_946251815.1 of Dasysyrphus albostriatus. Lineage (NCBI taxonomy): Eukaryota > Metazoa > Arthropoda > Insecta > Diptera > Syrphidae > Dasysyrphus > Dasysyrphus albostriatus. Next base: position 19,289,552 of record OX276337.1, read on the forward strand.
ATATAAATTTTGGTAGGAAACATGCTCGAAATCCGGAGCTAACGTTTGCAGTGAAATCGCTGAGCACTTCTAAAGTCTAGAGAGATCTTTGTAAGACGGCTTTCCATTTATAATGAAAATGCGGCCTACCTTAGATACTATTTACGAATACTAAGCACTGACATTTCTTCTTCATCATAATCGTAATACGAGTGTTTTTTGATATTGTATAATAAAACAAATTTTGGGTTGGTATTAAGAGTTAATACCCTGGGTTTGCTAAAACTGCTATATATACTTATATAATAATATTTTGATTCAAAATAGGTTTTTATGGTCTTTAGCCCTACAAATTAGTGTTTCGTCCGACTTATTTACTTGGACTCATCAGTGACATAGTGAGGGCCTTTGTATAATATTATAGTAATTTTGATCATTTTATCGCAACGTATAGCTTATGCAATAGCTAAATGTGGACGCTATCCCAGATATGCGAATACAACTTTCGGACATAGGACTCAATTTTAAAGCATATATCAACAAATTCATTTCTTTCACTAGCTTTGATGGAATTTCTCAAATGAAAAAAAATGTTTGACTTTGATTTTTTGCTATTATTTATTATTGGGGCTCCGAAATAAATTAAGTTTTAATTTGGGGTTGCACATCATAAGAATTTTGGGAACCGCTGGACTAGACTATAAAGTCAGGGCTTCACTTTCTATTTTCTCTGCTATGGGAACTATTTTTTTTTTTATTAATTTATATAACTCTTAACGTGAATATAAATACAAGATTTAAGCTATTCTTTTAGACATGGCTAAAATTTAAAAAATACTATACCTATTATAATAAATTCCACACCTAAAAATCTTTTTTCACATTATGTCAACAATAAAAAAATTAAACTTAAATGCTTATCTCAATGATCCTCTCTCCCAAGTCCTAACAACTGTTATTCCAAACTTGATACAAGTTTATTACTTTTTTATTTGTACTTAAATCTGAGCTTTTTTGGAGTGAATAATTTAATTAAAATCTTCCACCATCTAGAATTTAATTTAATAGTCACTCTTTGTTTTTGTCTCTATTTTAAATTTAATTATTAATCAATAAACAATGGTTCATTGCACAATGAGCTTGAGCAAATTGGATTTCATCCAATAAACAATGTAAAATACAAGTAGTGGGAAGCATGCTTTAGGCCGGGCATATAAATTTGTAATTTTCATTTTAACACATCCTTTTGAACCCTCATTACACGTGTTGTCTTGTTAATTCTATATAGATAGGTACACTCTGGTATAAGCAACATAATAATGTAACTTTACAAACACTTTTGAGAATAATAGTTGGAAAATCTGTTAAAACAACGCTTTACTGTAAGTGTCGTGCTGGTTTTGAATTTACCTATCAAAAACAAAACAAAAAACATTACACCAAAAGTGTATTCAGGATGGTGTTATAGCGAGCGATTCATTAAATATTTTAAGGTCAGTGATGACGATGATGATGACAAACAGTAGGACAGAAAAGTTTTAAAACTGGACTGATCGTTGTGCACTTATTGAGGCAAGAGTCGTGTGACAACAAAAAAGTTATGAAAAACTAGGAAATGTTGAATTTCTTTAAAATAAGATTACTTTAAAACTGGGTCTAAAATAAAGGGGGCCTAAGTGGCTGCCTTGAGGGATGCCAGAACTAGCTACTTCTGAAAAGAATGAAGAAGGCTGATATGACAAAAAACATGTAATAACGGTTTTCCATGTTAAAAGATGTTATTTCAAAATTAAAGGTTAACATTTTAAGGAGGGATAGCTGAGAGAGTATCCTCTAAGTTGATAATGGAAATTAAAAAAATGAGTGGAAATGTTCTCCACTACCTTCAAAGTTTGGATTGGGATATTGCAGGTTTTCATTGGCTCTATAACTGGGGTTTGTCTTGGCCCCCTTTCACACGTCGAACCTTTGTCATTTCAACAAGTTAAACATCCCAATATAGCAGTTGGCAGTCTTACACATATTTGAAAAAGCCAAATTCTCTTTCTGGCAGCGTAGGAAAAAGTCATGTTGTGCTTTATATGGTAGAAACAAATGTGTGATATATTATCTGCTCATTTCTGTGTGAACTGTAAATTTATTCGGAATTTTCCCACATACTTTGGCCCACTGTACCTACAACAAGCAATAAGGTTTGTTACGAGCCGCATTTAATAATAAAATTTGTTCGAAACCAGTAGAGTGTGTGGTGACAGGACATAAATTGCAATTTTGCCCCAAAATGCACATCCAATAAACATTGTATATGTTTTCCTATATCTATACTCTGCACTCATATATTCTTTTATGTTCGAAAAACCTTATCTAAAATGTATCTGACATAACTGCTCTAAATGCTTCTATTTTCTCTCAGCTATTAAATCCACATTTTCAACCCACCACTCTATGGCGTATGGCAAATTTAGCCAGGAACTAAACCTCCTGATGTATGCGCCATTTAGCTAACAATATAATAAAGTTGTGTGAGCGAGCATATAGTGACAGGACATACATTTATAGCAAAGGTACTGCATTGCATTCCTTACCAAGCCACATACTAGATACGAAACAGACAGACAGAATGAGTAAAACAAAACAACAAAAAAGAATCCTTCAGCATATGCGTTGCATTGTTTCATCAATCAACATTCTCTATGAATCTCCTGGTGATGATACACCTTCCGCTTTCTCGTCACACAAACCCTCTACCACAATAGTGGTATCTCGAATGCTGTATGTTGTGTGTATATACAGAATTATGTTTCACATCATTTCAGAAGAATCCAACACAACACAACAATGATGGCAGAACGGTAGCCAAGGAGGTTTTATTTTTATTTTTTATCTGAAAAAATTATTTTATAAATAATAATCAATAATATCATATACTCGATTCCTATTTATGTAAAAAAATAAACATCAATATCAGCTAGAAATATGTAGATATGGCAAGTTAGGAAAGTGGGTTAGATGGTGTCTACATCTGTTTGTAATATACCTACCTATTATCTACGTCATAGCGATTAAACCTTCTTTATTAATAAATCCAAGCAAATTCCAGACAATGCTTTACCCATATTCCTTTCTACAAATAAATTGTGGGCCTGAAATCGGGTGACATGAAAAACTTACAAAGGAAGGCAAAATGCTTACCAAGAATCAATAGATGAAGAGACATTGAACATAAATACAAAGGATGTTATACCATCAGATGGACAATGGTCTAAGTCTGAATATTTATAACAATGCAATCCTGTCGGTATCGGTTTGCCTTATCGTAATCTTCTCAATCAGTTATCATTCTCCCACATGTGAACATCAAGGCATATATTTTTCTATGAAGAGAACTTAGATTAAAACTTTCGACCTACAAAAGTCTATTGAGATTATAATTTAAGGTTAGGGGTATCACTAAAATACTCCACCATTTCTTCGTGATATGGTCGATTTATCAAATTTATGAATTTGAGGGCAAAGTTAGTTTTCAGGGTTTTTCGGATAAGCCTAGTATACGCTATAGTCTGGGAGGTGAACGTAAGATTAGCTATTATAAAAAAAGCATACCAAAATCCATACCTTTAGTCCAAACATTTACAAATCTACTGCCCGGAAAAGCTTTATCTGGTTGCAGTGGTCAGAAAATGCTCTTTTCAGATTCCATTTTCCGCTAAATGTACTTATAATTTATAAGACATTTCTATAAATGGGGTGGGTATCAAATGAAAGCTAGGACCGTCCTCTACAGTCTACCCGAAAGTAATGGTTGGACAGATTTTTTTTTTTTTTGCCATGAGTCCGGCCATTTTTCTAATATTAGGGATATTATGCATCCTTGGATGAAAATAAAAATAAGTCTCTAAGGCTACCTAGCTGTTTGATATGATTTTACTAAATTTTCTCTAATGTAAAATGCATTGTTAAGAAAAGATTTCTTTTTTGTTTTTAATGGCCCCAACCCCCAACTATGGGGCTGAACAAAGAACACAAATGCTGAACCCATCCAAAAATTCCCAAACAAGGTCCTTTGTGGAATAATAAATGTACCTTGGAATATAAGAAATAGCGATCTACATGGTGGCCTTTAAATTGAAATGGTTACAGAAGTGGTTAAAAAACACGCTGTATCACACAATCAGCGACTGCAAAGTCATAACAACTCCAAAATGGAGACCGTCTTAAATGTACGACACAATATTCGGAGATAAAGAAGAAACAAGGCTCATGAGCTGATGGTCTAAAAGCTAAGGGAAAGTGTTATAACCTTAAGCTTCCCACAATGTGATTTATAAATTTAAAAAAAAATCATTTGTCGATTTTTCATAGATTGGTCCTGATTCACCGGTGGTTTTAGTGCGGTAAGAGTCCCACACTACTCAGTACCGATTCTTACCGAGTATCTTTTGAAGATTTCCGTCGGATTAAACCTAAAAGGAGTTTGTCTATCCGACGATTGGTATTGTGCAGATGATAGTCTTACCTCTCATTTGATACCCCATTTATAGAAGTTAATTATTGTTTTACCTTAAATATCAACAATAATAATAATTTATTGTTTACTTTTCGTTTCATCTTAATGCCCTGTTACACGACGACTTAGTGCCCTACTACACCACGACTTTTGAGTCATGACTTTTTTCGAAATTCAATGAGTGCGAACGAGAAAAAACATCTGATCTCACCTTTGCACTCATTTAATTTCGAAAAAAGTCATGACTCATAAGTCCTCGTGTAACAGGGCACTTACGAACAATAGATGTCATTCAATCACAATGGCCACGTTCCGATGTTTAGTGTTGTTGTAATCCCTTGTTAAAAAACAGCTGATGACCGCTGGCTGGTACGACAACAACTCAAATTACCTCAAAATATTTTGGATAACTAGATAACATAGCGAATAAACATCGGAACGTGAAAACTGTCAAGCATACCTTGTTATTCTTAAACTATAGATTGAAGAGTCTCGCCATCAAAGTAACACCTGGAAGTTTAAAAAAAGAAGCCAAGTAAATTATCTGGCTGGCTGCGGGCTTTAAAACCGGCACGCAGGCTCTTCAAAACAGAAAAGGTTACCTATTCACCCAAGCACAGGGAATAGGAAATGTATGCAAACAGCATTTTTAATAGCTCATTCATCGATTAACCTGCTTTATGGGCATCAGGTAAAGTGAGCAACTGGATAAAAAGTGAATCCAACTGCAGCCAATAAGACATAGTACAACTAACTAGTATTAAAAAGAGAGACGATAGCTATATAAAAAGCATAAGAACAACAAGGTTGCCGAATCTGGTGGCTTATCAGCAGAGCTCTACAAGCACTAAGGACTGAGGGGATGTGTTGAAAAGTTGCATGCATCAACTCATCAACAAAGTTTGTATGGTTTGTATGGAAGGAAGCATGCCTGACAACAGGTCTGTCGTCTATCAGCTCCATTGTTTCATCTTCAAAAAAGTTGATCATATATCCTGCAAGGCCTATCAAGGCATACCTTTGAAAAACAACGCCTACAAGATCCTAGCCAATGCACCTACTGTGTGAGTGTCTTAAACCCCTGTGCAACACTTTGGCGCTAGGTGATAAACAGAAAGGGAGAGCTAATAATGGGGCTCTTCGAAAAAAATGAAAATATGACTCAACCGCGAACTCTATTAGCTGTATCAAGATTTAGATGTAGCCCAGAAAATCAAAACACGTCGACTTCTGTGGCTCAGGTACAATGAATGAATGGACAATAATGATCTGGCAAAGATTTCTTTGAATCCAGCCAAATGGTTCTATAGAACAATGAAAACAAAATCTCCGGTTTAAAGACCAAATCATCGTGGATGGCAGAGCTTGGACTTAATGACTGGAAGCAGCATGTTTGGGGTCGTAGAGGATAGAAGGCTGCTATCTATAAGGTTGCGACCTTTTATGGATTGGAACTCGGATAAGAATAGTAATAGTAAAGGTGAAAAAAAACTCTCCCTTAATTCGCACTTTTTTTAATTTGCTATATTTTCTATGCGATAAAGCCTAGCACATATTTGTGAATCATGCCGTGAATATACAAAATTTGCATTTTTGTTCAACCGTGAACGTATTCCTAAAGCTGTGTGGAGAGTTTTCGTTCGCGAGCAATTCCCGTGCAAAACGAACGGGAACTCTCGGTGAACAGTTGATAGTTGTGCCAGTGATAAGTGGCAAACAATCACTTTCTTCACTGGCCATTGTTCACTTCACAAAAAAGTATGTACTAGGCTTTAGCCGGAGAAAGAAAAGTGCTTAAACTTATTCTATTCTATTCTAGTACAATTTTGCTTATCTTTACATTATTACATTTAAAAAACTTTGATCTGTACCAGATTTTCAGTGTTTAATTGACTTTGAGTTAAGTCAGATTAAGCTACCACTCAAAGTAAATGAATCCTTAACTTATCTTTTAATCGTCAAAAATCTTTTTAAGCCAATTTGTGACATTATGGAAATCACTCTTTAACTTCGTTCACCATTGAAAATGAAATCGAGATGGTGCAACAACAAAAGAGTATTTTTCAAAGATGTCAATATTTTTTCACTATCTTACTTCCACAACGGAAACAGTCCTCAGTTAAGTCTTTAGTCGGTATTAAATTAGGAGTTAAATTGACGGAAAAACGAGTTTAGCAAGGCTTAACCCCGAACCTAGGATAATCTCCCACTGACAAATTGAAGATAGTTATGTTTTTCCTTAATTATAAACAATTCTTAACGGCCAGTTTTTCAGTTCGAGATAACCTCAGGTTTAAACCTGAGTTAACTTCAGAAACTTTCTTTTTTGAAAATTTGAATCTTAAGTTTACTCACACAGTTACTAAACTGAGGACAATTTCTGTTTTGGCTTTCTCTAAATCACGATAGTAACAGGCGTAAAAGAGGGATATCCATAGTGTCTGTTATCGATTTTAATAGATTTTTGACAGCTAAAAAACAAAGTAAATCCTCATCTGAAAAACGCTTCTGAGTTAACTCAGGATTAATTGTTTTTCTGGATAAGCTCAGCACTGAAAAACCGGCCCTTAGCCAATTGAATTTAAGAAGAAATATAAATACGTGCGAACTGCGACCCACACATGAATTATAACGGGTGATTTTTTAAGAGGTTTAGAACTTTAAAAAAAAAAAAAAACACAAAAAATTCGAAAAAATGAATGAAATATTTATTTGAAATGTTGACCACGGCTGCGTCTCAGGTAGCCCATCCGCTGAGTCCAATTTTGGCATACTCTTTCACACATATCGGCCGGTATCTCACGAATGAATGCATGGATGTTGGCTTCCAGTGCGTCAATCGAAGCGGGCTTGTCCCTATAGACATTAACCTTGACATACCCCCACAAAAAATAATCTAATGGTGTCAAATCGCACGATCTAGGCGGCCAATTGACCGGCCCGAAACGTGAAATTAACTGTTCACCAAACTCGCCTCGCAATTGCGCCATTGTTTCGCGTGCTGTGTGGCATGTGGCACCGTCTTGTTGAAACCACATATCATGCAAGTCAAGAACTTCCATTTCGGGCAAAAAAAAGTTTGTTATCATCGCTCGGTAGCGTTCACCATTGACAGTAACGCTGCGATTCGCATCATCTTTGAAGAAATATGGCCCAATAATGCCGCCGGCCCATAAACCGCACCAAACAGTGGCTTTTTCGGGATGCATTGGTAGCTGTTGCAATGCTTCTGGCTGATCTTCAATTATGCAATTATGCTTATTTACGTACCCATTCAACCAAAAATGAGCCTCATCGCTGAACACAATTTTTCGATAAAAAAGTGGATCCTCCGAGCACGAATTTTGATAGTAAAATTCAATAATTTGCAAGCGTTGTTCATTTGTAAGACGATCCATGGTTAAATTGCAAACCAAACTGAAGCTGTTTGACAGTGACACAAGGTACTAAACACACGTCAGCTGTCAAAACCAGTGTTGCCAAAACCAAACCAGCTAAAAAATCACCCGTTATTTTCAAAAGTGTTGACTCAATATATGTTAGATATGTTAACAACTCAGTTTTTCGATTCATTTTTAAGCAGCAGTAACAAATACAATAATTATAATACCATCGGCAGCATATTATCCTCTTAGCACCAAGGAGTATCCCCTTCAAAATATTTTGTTACGGCCTTGCAACAAAACAGCACAATATACTGCTAAACTACTGATATATTGTGTGTGCTAGTATGGAGGTGGAGGAGAAATAATCTGTGGACACAGCCGCGTATCGTATACGGGTATCCGAATGCATTATTCATGACATGAAGCACCTGAGCCACTAACGCAGGTAATCGTGCCGATTGTTCGTTTTGTTCATAGGTATAGAGGTAAACGAGTAGAAGTACTCACTCCTCCAACACACATATTATGACTATATGAAGACAAGCCGATGAGTTCGGACGGTCTCTGTGTTTCGGCTTTAAAAACTCTTCTCCGGATTGGGATATAATATTTTGATGGGTTTCGGATTTGGATTTGGTTGTTGATGGTATTGGTGGTAGGTACGAGTATATTGTGGTAGTGGACATTTCACAGCCATCATCAGCATTGGTATTTTAATTTCCCTTTTTATACGTTGATTGAATATGAAAATTGAAAATTAATTTTATAAAATTTTAATTTAACAAAAAAAAAAACTGAATCCCTTTGGTATCTCCACACAAATATTTTATTTTATTTTATGTTTTTATCCCCTTCTCTTTTTTTTTGGCAAATTTATTGTCAGTTTGCAGTTAAGTTTATTTATTACATTTTTGTAATGTATTTATAGGTAGTATAAAATTCAATTGATACTTGCATCAAAATGACGTAAAGTATCATTTAAAATTTAATTAGAGGTTAAATAAAATATTTCGAAAGCAGATTCTCGATTGTTACTAAAAATAATAATAATTTAATTGTGAAATTCGACGGAAAATCAATCAATTTGGTAACAAAAAACACTTTTGCGAGAGTTTTTCGAAAAAAATTAAAATTTATTGGAAATGAGAAGTTTACATAAAGTCATAATTGGTATTTGTATAAGTAGATTATAATGTAAATCGTCCTTGTTCGACAGCTTACTTATATTTTTTTAAAATAGTTTTACAGGCATTGTGTAATCTCTTTGTCTCTGAATATTGGTTGTGTAAGTAGATAAGTTTTGATTGAACATGAACATTATAAAGGTTCTGTACCAACGCAGAAAATAGAAAACAACTCTAACTATTATATATTTATAAATATTCATATAAACTCATGATATTTCAACCTGAATAATTCCACTTCTTTTAAATTTGTTAAAACAGCTAAAATATATTATCATTGAACCAGAGAACTGCTAGGTTTAAGGTTATTCCACTAATTATTAATCAATTTGGTTAATTTTCACTAGCAAAGTCCCTGGACACTTTTCTTTTAACTTCTATTTTATCTTTTAACTCAGTTTCTGTAAAAAAGGCGTAGAATGAAAAGTTAAACTTAATTCGATACTTATATGCACTTAAAAATTGATTTTCCATCTGGATTTTTCAGAGGAAAATTTTGCTTCCTGCTCAAACAGAAAATCGAAATATTCGCAAATTATTTTCCGACAGAACAAAAAAAATTGCATTTGAGTAATCAATCTCATATTTTTTCTAGAGGAATCACGTTTCACCGTCAAAGACAGGATCAAAAGTATATGATATTGGTAAGGTTAATATTGCCTTGTGCAAGCTGAAATTTTTTTTATAAAAATTATGGAAATGCTGAAAACCATTAGTCTTTTGTATTTATATGTGTGGCACCAAATATCTCAATCAACTACTTAAAACAGGAAGTGATTAGTTGATGGAAATTTCCTGGGTGATTTTTTATTGCTGATGTAAACTGGCCACAAAAAACCGTATGATTTTCTCTATTGGATTTTTATTTCAAAAGACTGTGCAAAAAAGTGTTCATGCATGCAATCCATGAATTTTTGACGCTTTGAAAAACAATATTTGTCAAATTATGCCTGAGTTATTTCCTGATACCTATTTGTATAAAAAAGTCATTAACAAAAACCAATACATATCTAATCGATGTGGACAAGAAACCTTACATTTGAATAGTATTATATTCCTATGAGCAAAAAAAATAACAGTGCGCCTAAACATTAAAACTGAAGATTACATTTGAGCTTTTAATTTGTTTCTTGTCCTTTAATTATTCTTTGGTCAATACAAAATAAGAAAACTTCAAAAACTAAACTCAAACAAATATTCAAATCTTAAAAACTGCGAAGACTTTGGTAAACTGGGGCACATTCAACACAAAAATTTCAAAGCATCATACAATCTAAACTATTGAACTTTTTTAAAAGTTTAAGCCACTGTTTATAAAGTTTATGTTTTATCTTTAATCTGCAGTAGGAAACTTTTTCCTTTTGCTTCAAAGCATGTTTTATTTTGTATTTTAAAAAAAGAAGTCATTTCGCCGAATGTGCCCCAGCCCGGGGCACTTTCGGCACCAGAGTATTTTGCCACAAGAAATACTCTAAACTTAATTTATTCATGGTATTAACTTTATTAACTTTCAATTTTCCCTCTGCAGAATCACAAAAAAACCCTTAAGCTCAAAGTTTGAAGAATATCGCTTCAGTGGTTTAGGTTGTAGATCCAGATATAAACAGAGAGACAGAGAGAATTGTGTCACCCACTTTTATCGTGTTTTTAATTATTGTAATGTTATATTTTATTGTTATCTCGAATTTTTTTTGCACGAGTCCAAAAATTGCCCTAAAGTACCTTCGTAAGTAAAAATGTCTTCATCAACGATTCGTTAATTGATTAAAATTGTTGCTGGCAACGGTCATGAAAAGTGTGAGATGTCCTAAATTTAAGGTTATAACGGGTGATTTTTTAGCTGGTTTGGTTTTGGCAACACTGGTTTTGACAGCTGACGTGTGTTTAGTACCTTGTGTCACTGTCAAACAGCTTCAGTTTGGTTTGCAATTTAACCATGGATCGTCTTACAAATGAACAACGCTTGCTAATTATTGAATTTTACTATCAAAATTCGTGCTCGGTTCGAAATGTTCATCGCGCGCTGCTTCCATTTTATGGTCGGCATTCTCGACCTTCTGAGCAGTCTATTCGGAAGATTGTGACCAAATTTCGCACCAAATTTACTTTGTTGGACATTAAACCACCAACACGTTTACGTACTGTGCGTAGTGAAGAAAATATTGCGGCCGTATCAGCTAGTGTGGTCGATTCGGCGCCGTTCCCAGCAGTTAGGCCTTTGTTACAGCACTACGTGGAAAATTTTGCGGAAGGATTTGGGCGTAAAGCCTTTTAAGATACAGCTGGTGCAAGAACTAAAGCCAGCCGACCTACCACAACGCCGAATTTTTGGTGAATGGGCTCTTGGAAAGCTGGCCGAGGATCCGCTTTTTTATCGAAAAATTGTGTTCAGCGATGAGGCTCATTTTTGGTTGAATGGGTACGTAAATAAGCATAATTGCATAATTGAAGATCAGCCAGAAGCATTGCAACAGCTACCAATGCATCCCGAAAAAGCCACTGTTTGGTGCGGTTTATGGGCCGGCGGCATTATTGGGCCATATTTCTTCAAAGATGATGCGAATCGCAGCGTTACTGTCAATGGTGAACGCTACCGAGCGATGATAACAAACTTTTTTTTGCTTGAAATGGAAGTTCTTGACTTGCATGATATGTGGTTTCAACAAAACGGTGCCACATGCCACACAGCACGCGAAACAATGGCGCAATTGCGAGGCGAGTTTGGTGAACAGTTAATTTCACGTTTCGGGCCGGTCAATTGGCCGCCTAGATCGTGCGATTTGACACCATTAGATTATTTTTTGTGGGGGTATGTCAAGGTTAATGTCTATAGGGACAAGCCCGCTTCGATTGACGCACTGGAAGCCAACATCCATGCATTCATTCGTGAGATACCGGCCGATATGTGTGAAAGAGTATGCCAAAATTGGACTAACATTAAATTGCAAGGTTCAAACTATCGATTCCAATAAATATTTCATTCATTTTTTCGAATTTTTTTTGTTTTTTTTTTTAAAGTTCTAAACCTCTTAAAAAATCACCCGTTAGTACAAAGTCCCAAATACCCAACATCTGGAATGCCAAAATCTCGACCTACAAAAATCACGAATACATTCGAGATTAAATTACGAATTTCAATACTTTTTTAGCTGGTACTATTTCAGTTCTTTCATATAAATCAACCATTTTGAATGGCTTGACTTCAGTTGACTTTGGTATCATGACAACATCTCGAATGAAAAAAATCTAGAATTTAAAAATTTTGAAATAAGCGATAAAAATCTTGAATGAAAAAATATCGAACGAACATATGTATAAGCAAGAGCGTACCCTGGATTTCGGTTAGGGGGGGATGGATTCAGGATTTTCGTTAGGGGGGAAACCTCATTCAAAAATAGTTCTGTGGTACAAAGATCTTGCTTTGAAATACTTTCGAAAGAAGATAAATTGGCGAATGTATGAAGTATATTATGATTTAAGAGGGCAAGTGCCCCTACCTGCCTCCAAACGTTTTTTTTTACAAACATTCCACTAACTAACTGCGTAAAGAACATATCATAGAAATAGATTTTATGACAACTAAATATACTCAGAGAAAACAGTCAGGTACATAATTAACCTGAGTCCTGTTAAATTTTCAAGGGACATAATCCCATATAAAATTACAGACATTTCAGAGATTTACCTGATTTAAATAACCTTATATTAAGTGCTAAATCAACCTGATGGCCTATATTACTATATTCAAGTAGGTTTAAGAAGATGAGTTTAATTTTAACACTAAATTCTGGTTAAACAAGAAATTTCGACAAGAACATAGCGCTAATTTTAACTGAGATCGTGTTTTTTTAACACTGTGTGTTGTGAATTTCTATTTTACCACAAATCAGGTTGAAGTAACGATTTATATGGTTATTTTTACAATATTTATCTGTTGAATTTAACCTGGCCTCACATTATAGGAACACTCTGCCAGTTTATTTCAACACGTGGCACCAGTGCTAAGAAACACTCACAGAAGCTATCCAAATAAAATCATTTAAATTTAACCTGGTCACCTGTTAAAGTAGCCCTCTACTAGTGTTGAAACACATCCACAAGCCATCGTTAAAGAAATACTCTGCCAGTTCATTTCAACGTGACACCAGTGTTAAAGCATATACACACACATACCATCCAAACAATATCAGTTTCAACTAATTGATATTTGGAACAAGTTTTTTATGCAGCTAAGTAGCCCAGGGGATGCGTGCTATCTCCATTGTGAGAGATTCCCAGTTCAAAACAAAGTAAGTATCACAAAGTATTTTTGAAATAAAATAATATACATATAGTAATAAATTTCTATACTTTCGGAATAATGCAAAATGAATGAAATGGTTAGTCACATTAGAGATGGGACCTAGACGCATAAATCCAAGACATAATAATTACCGGATACAGGGTTGATTCAACATTGAATCATATTTAATTAACAAGATCTTCATGTGATATATATTACTCATATTTTTAACTAGATGTACAGGTAAAATTAGCAATATTTTCAGGTAAAATTTACAGTTTTACTATTTTAAGACAGTGTTAAATTTACATGATATCATGCAGATATTACCTTAAACCTACGTTGATTTATTATTAAGGTATCTGGTTAAGCAGTTAACCTGATCAACCAAGTTGAAAAATAACAACCTGAAAATCAGGTATAATAAATCAAAAATTGGTTAGTTATACCTGCTTTATACTCTGAGTGTACCAATTAAATGACATAAGCACCTTCTCAGCTTTTTCATATTTTTCTTTCAAAAACGGAACCTCCTTTATATTAACGCGTTCGAAAAGGTTAACTGGTATTTGTGAGCTTTTTTAATTTTGTCAAAATATTTTTTTAATTCTCACATTTTTTAATCATAATTTTTAATTTCAATATGAATATAATATGTATGTTTTATTTAAAGCTCATTTTTAAACCATTAACATATATTTTGTTAATATTTTTCCAGCAATAAAAAAGGAAAGAAATTAAGTAAGTGGACGAGTTACTTTTGTAAAAATACTTTTTTCAACTGTTGTACTTAAGTCTTAGTACTTATGATAACCATAAGCTAAGTAAGTAAGTGGAAAACTTACCGAAAAATTGAAATTTTACGTTTTTTTTATTTTATTTTACTTTATTTTATTTTATTCCAATTTGATTTATTTTTAATTCTAGTTTATCTTATTTTATTTTATTTTATTTTATTTTATTTTATTTTATTTCATTTTATTTTACTTTACTTTATTTTATTTTATTTTATTTTATTTTATTTTATTTTATTTTATTTTATTTTATTTTATTTTATTTTATTTTATTTTATTTTATTTTATTTTATTTTATTTTATTTTATTTTATTTTATTTTATTTTATTTTATTTTATTTTATTTTATTTTATTTTATTTTATTTTGTATTATTTTATTTGATTAAGTTTATTTTATTTTTATTTATTTTTATTTAATCTTTTTATTTAGGGTAGTTTAAATCAAATAGTACCTGTATGGTTTTCTTACTACAATTTTCCAAGGAAACACGTTTGTTTCGCCTCAATTTAAAATATCAATCGTCTTTATGTAATTCTATGGCAACTTGTATCTGAAAAGAGCCTGCATTACATACATATCAAGTTCAAATTCTTATGAGAAATAATTTGAACACACGTCTTATTTTGCCGCACAGCTTGTTCTTCCAGCCTATTGTTATATAGCTTATGATATAACAAATTAGTTCCAACTCCATCAGTAATAAATATTATGACATAATCCTTTCCAAAGGGCTTATTACCATGTACGGTGAACCCATTGCTAAGCGACAACGACGACGTGAATAATTGGCTTTTGCAATGATGATGAGTATAAAGGTAGCTATATAGCTATTTATATGTAGCTCTTGGGTAATTCGATTGAGTTTCCTCGATGTTCCTACTCCGTCATTCTATTATCCTCCCTCATTTCTGAAAAACAATTAATCTCTTCAATAAATGAGTTAATTACACACTCCGCCCGTTTATGTTTCAAAAGCTGCCTTCTAATGCCTTTAAACTTTCATCATGAACCTATGGAACCTCTGCGAGCATCTTCCGTTTGCCTCGTTATATAAGCTGCAGCAATTTAGACGTTTTAGCGAAATTAATCATTTAAACATCGTCATGTACCTAACCTACCTAACTATTCTGTTGATGTCCTTGAAGCTTCCGTTTTGCGTAATTATGTTCGTTTTCGTATGACGTTCATGTTTTGGTGGCCATAATTATTACAAAAAGACACAATTAACGTTCTACCATTTAAGGACTTCTAAATAGTTTCGATTACATTAAGGAATTACTATAATTTATTAACTATTATCCTGATTGGTCACCAAGTGCAGGCAAACGGTGAAACCTGCCAAATGGTGGAAGGATAAAGTGTAATTTAAAATGTTGTTACATATTTATAGCTACTCCCACTTTGTTGGCAGATTTCCAACTGTAGCTAGGATAGGTCGTTAGATGTCCATTTTCAAGATGCAGCAACGATTTAAAGTGATTGAAAACAATCTTTCTGGAAAAAAAAATAAATTGCTTTAGTTTGAAACGAAAGAACAAAAAATACACAAGAGAGATCCTTTTTTCTAAACTTGATGGATAAGTAATAAAATAAAGATATACACTCTACTTCGTTTGAATAATTTTGTTCTTTCGGAGTTTTATGTTCAAAATATCTGGTTGTTTAGTTTTGGTGATTTGCTTTTACACACAGTCTTTGGCTAACAGCAACAGTTAACTTATTGAATGAACTATGTGGGGTGTCTTTTTTATATTCCTTCAATAACATTTTTTGTGTGTTAAAAAAAACAACTCTCTTAAAATTTCTATTTATAACCATGTTTTTGTTTCATTGGAAAACTTAAGCGATCCCAGTCTGAAAATTCAGTGACATATATCGGGTTCTTCAATAAGAGTGCTACAAAAGTTTTTTTAAATAAAACAAAAACGGCTTTGGATATCAATGAAATTCTTCATTCCTGTGAAAGTGCGTCCGATGCCATTATGTATGGAACTCGATTTCTTTTGCATGGCCACCACGGGCACGCTTGCAGATGTCCAGACGCTGAACCCAATTTTCGACGGTTTTCAAGCATACATCGGCTGATACTGCTACAATTTCACGTTCGATATTCGTACGAAATTCATCAATCGTCGCTGGCTTGTTGGCATAGACCATAGACTAGACGTAGCTCTACAGGAAATAGTCTAACGGCGTCAAATCGCACGACCGAGGCGGCCAAGCGACTGGACCATTTCGTGAGATAACACGTTCTCCAAACTTGGTTTCCAATAAATTGATTGTAACATTCGCTGTGTGGCTTGTGGCGCCGCGGCGTCCTGTTGGAACCACATGTCATTCAAGTCCATATCATCCAATTGAGGCCAAAAATATTCGGTTATCATTGAACGGTAGCAATCCCCATTCGCAGTAACGTGCCGGTCTTGATCATCACGGAACAAGTACGGCACAATGACGCCGCTAGTCCATAAACCACACCAAACCGTAATTTTTTCGGGATGCAATGATGACTCATGGAGTACGTGTGAATTGTTGCCTGACCAATACCGCATATTTGTTTATTGACGAAGCTATTCAGCCAGAAATGAGCCTCATCACTGAAAATGATTTTTCAATGAAAATCCGAAACATTTTCAAGTTGTTGCTCAGCCCAATTCACGAACATACGACGCTTCTGGTGGTCAAGCGGCTTCAGTTCTTGCGTCAATTTACTGTGGCTGTGGATTCAAATTTTTCCACTAGACGCTCAATTGTTGATCTTCTAGGAAGATTATAACGACCATAAATTGGACGTAGAGCTCTTAACGTTGAGGCCACTGACTCCGAATCTCGGTAGTAAATTTTTATGATTTCGATGCGTTTTTGGCTCGTATATCTTTCCATCATGAAATGGCAAACCTTACTGAAGAGAAATGTGAAAAGAGCGGCAAGAAATATGGCGTCGTTTGCTGTCCCTGTCGCTATACTTTTGTAGCGTCCCTTTTGAAAAACCCTTTACAAAAAAATCTTTTAAGAACTCCATTTAAAGTAAACCTCTTCTTCAATTATGAGTTAATAAGATACAGAAAAGCGTTCAAAATGTCCCAGCTAAAATATTTAAACATTCCATTAAATTTAGCAAATATATATATATGTATATATATATTATATATATTTTTTTTTTTTTAATATAAACTAATCCTAGTCATGTGAAATGGAGTGTATGACCATGCAAAATTTGCAATAGCGTTTTTACTTCAACTAGCTATTATTCTCCTTTTTGTTTACAATCGATTTCTTGAAAAACTTTTCATAACTCTTATTTCAAGTACTACTCGTATACACACTAAACTTGTAAGACATTTTGAATTAAAGTGAAAAATTTTATATGATTTACGCAATGATGATGTGCTTTCTTTCATCTAAGCTATTATATGTATAGAAGGAGTTAAGCTGGATAATATGAAGAGAAACTTTGTGAAATTTATATCCATTTTGAATTCATTTTACAGCTTGTTTTTGTCAAGATGTCTAAAGAAAATATGCTGAAAAGAAAACCGGAAGCTTCGTTATTTTACTTGAGACATGGGATTATGTACAAGGCAAGTTTGGCATTCGAAACAAGTTGAAATCGATATTTCATACGAATCTGGCTATAAATTTACAATGATAGGGAAAATAAAAAAGCTTTGAAAACTTGTCTTTTAGTCAATAAGTCGATTTACTAGTCCAAACTGAAAATCTTGAACTATATTTTTCTTACTTGGTTGGGGCTAGTAGTCCAGTCAATTTGGGCTCTCAGCGATTGTTCTTCTGAAATAAAGTTTAAACCAAAAGTGAAGTTTAAACTACCACTGTAAAACTGGGGATTAGTGTTTCTTTCCTTAATTTCTGCTAGAAAAATTATAAGCTTCAGTTTAAGGTAACAGCTAGGAAACGCTTAGACTAGCATGCCTAGCATCTTTTGGGCTTAAACAGTTCAAAACAAATCGCATCATCCTTTTTTGTACAACGGCTGTAAGCAATTCGGTATGCCAGTAGCTTTCACCTTCCTGGGGAACACCACTCTGCAGAACTTGATAAAAAAACACCAAAGGTGCTAGTTATTGTATTTGAATTTACCTTTGTGTTGCAAGAAATAAAATTAAAAATTAATTTTTCCATCTCTTTCAATCAATTACCTATGAAACTGATTAAAAAATAGTTGTTGTACAAAACACTAAGCAAATTATAAATTTTTTTTTGAAAAACTTAATTAATAAACATCACTATGAGTGCATATTAGGTAAGCGAACAAAATATCCTTGTGTATACATTTTTGAGCACATAAAGCTATCCACACATAAATTAATTTTGATTCCCTTTGCCAATAGCCTACACCCTATACGCCTACATCATACTTATGTACCTATGCTTTTTAATTGAGATTATATCAGGCGAGATTTTAAGGTATCGCTTCAATAAATACTCCAATAAATTCTATGCGCTGATAACTGTTAACTTAATCCACTTGACGTTTGCCCATTATATTACGGTATTGAAATTACATAAAACACAATATTATAGTCGCTTCCAGATGGAAATTGGTGTTCCGGTTAGGTATACCCAATGTTATTATGGCTAGTACTTTGAAATCTAAACAATTTGCGGTCATTTGGTGGAATCCTTTTTTAACTCAATGTCAGAGTGTTGCATTCGTAAAACAAAGGAGCTTTTGTGTTGCGGAGCGTGACGGCAGTGGCAGCTCGATGGCTGGCGTGTGAAAATTATCTGCAGTATTGCTATATAGTCGACTAATTTATTGTTAATTAAGAGGTTTTAGTAAGCAACATCATGCCTATGAGTACAGGGTGGCCTGCGTGTTATTTTCAAAGAGGTTATGAAGGAGAGTCTTTGCCCAGACATGAGACAATAAAGAAGTTATTCTTACACAAAATGAGTTGCTTTTATGTAAGAATAATTTTGTCTTTAAAAGCAACAGCACTCTTCCAAACCGTTTTGCATTTACACAGATCAATTTTGAAAAGAAATTCCTCATCTGAAAGAGATGAATACATTGTAGCCATCTGATTACCTCTATAATCACACAAACATTGCAAATGCTGACAACTTCATTTTATTTTCTAATAGCTTATACCTGCGGCTTCACTCACCCCACCCCCTAAAAATTTTTAGCGGTAGCCTATAAACCGTCTCCAGGATCCTATTTTTATTCTATGTCTATATCAATATTCATCATAATCTAGAGGGTTTTTTCAACAGGGACGCTACAAAAGTAGAGCGACAGGGACAGCAAACGACGCCATATTTCTTGCCGCTCTTTTGACATTTCTCTTCAGTAAGGTTTGCCATTTCATGATGGAAAGATATACGAGCCAACAACGCGTCGAAATTATTAAAATTTACTACCGAAACTAGGAGTCAGTGGCCTCAACGTTAAGAGCGCTACGTCCAATTTATGGTCGTCATAATCGTCCTAGCAGATCAACAATTGAGGCACAGTACAAAATGTTCCCGTGCCAGTGAGACAAAGAAGATTTAATTGACGCAAGAACTGAATATGCTTGACCACCAGAAGCGTCGTATGTTCGTGAATTGGGCTGAGCAACAACATGAAAATGATTAGGATTTTCATCGAAAAATTATCTTCAGCGATGAGGCTGAATAGCTTCGTCAATAAACAAAAAATGCGGTATTGGTCAGGCAACAATCCACACGTACTCCATGAGTCATCATTGCATCCCGACAAAATTACGGTTTGGTGTGGTTTATGGGCCGGCGGCGTCATTGGGCCGTAATTCTTCCGTGATGATCAAGACCGGCACGTTATTGTGAATGGGAATTGCTACCGTTCAATGATAAACGAATATTTTTGGCCCCAATTGAATGATATGCACTTGGAGGACATGTGGTTCCAACAGGACGGCGCCACAAGCCACACAGCGAATGTCCCAATCAATTTATTGGAAACCAAGTTTGGAGAACGTGTTATCTCACGAAATGGTCCAGTCGGTTGGCCGCCTCGGTCGTGCTATTTGACGCCGTTAGACTTTTTTCTGTAGGACTACGTCAAGTCTATGGCCTATGCCAACAAGCCAGCGACGATTGATGAACTTCGTACGAATATCGAACGTGAAATTGCAGCAATATCAGCCGATATATGCTTGAAACCCGTCGAAATTTGGGTTCAGCGTCTGGATTTCTGCAAGCGTGCCGGTGGTGGCCATGCAAAAGAAATCGAGTTCCATACATAATGACATCAAAGGTACTTTCACAGGAATAAAGAATTTCATTGATATCCAAAACCGTTTTTGTTTTATTTAAAAAAAACTTTTGTAGCGCCCTTATTGAAAAATCCGATATTTAATGGTTAAGGTGTTAAAGCGTAATAAACAAAAAAATTCCAGAAATTTTTCAGTTTATGTCCTGCTAAAAAACTGTCAAACCGTTTTTCAGATATCGAATTTTCAAAAAAAAATTTAACTTTTTAAAAACTCCAAATGGTTTTTTTTTTGTGAAAATTTTGATATGCAATATTTTGTTATTAGAAATTTGAAAACAAAAAAAATCATGTGTTCAATCGATAGCGAGAAAGCTAAAATTTCTTATAATTTTTGGTAATTTAATATTGCACTAGTTTTGGCATACAAAAAAGTTTTATAAAAATCGTAGGAGAAAAAAAATGCTTTCCTTATTCTAATTTGTATGAAAGGGACCGTCATTTTTTCATAGAAGTAAAATTTTCTCTTCAAATACTTTAAGGAGTGTTAAAATTCCTTAAATACCAAGTTTTATAAAAATCGTCTGTATAGATTTCAAAATATTTGATTTTCAAAAAAAAAAACCATTTCAATTATTTTTTTATATATCCAAAATATGTTTTCTTTTTTGAAAATTTTGGTTAAAAAAACTATTTAGAATACATATTTAGAAACTTCTGTGTACAAAAGAATTATTGAAGTCAGAATAAGGTATCAATTTGAAGAAAATCGAAATAACAAAATGGTTCTTGGGGAGGTACCACTATCCATTTTTTTGATAAATAGTTTCCCACCCAAAGTTAGCCCTTTTACTGATAGAAATTTACTAAATCTTTTTTTTTAAAAAGTTGTGAAGCCGTTTTTGAGAAAAATAGGATTTGTGAAATTGTTAAAAAAAATTGTATGGCAAGTACCGTTATTTTTAGTTTAAAAAAAAAA
The DNA here is from genome assembly GCA_946251815.1 of Dasysyrphus albostriatus. Taxonomy (NCBI): domain Eukaryota; kingdom Metazoa; phylum Arthropoda; class Insecta; order Diptera; family Syrphidae; genus Dasysyrphus; species Dasysyrphus albostriatus. The sequence continues at coordinate 19,310,863 of OX276337.1, forward strand.
CCTGTGAACAGAATATCTAAAACCATCTATGTACCAAGTTTTAAGAAAATCGATGCAGCCATTTAGGCTATAGCCCAACGGACAGACAGACAGAATTGTTAGACCCACTTTTTTCATCTTCCCTATCATAACAACATATATCTAATCAAAATATCTAGTTAATTTTTTTTACGAATGCATAACTTGCCATATATGAGTAGTAACTACAAATCTATCGCAAATTAAAACATCCCGAAATTTTTATCGCAAGGTCAATTTTTGGTGTGGATGTAAAAAATTCACTTATTTTTTTTATTTTAAAACCATTCTTAAATTGTATGTCTTATTATTATTCTTTGCAAAACACCCTGTAGTTGTAAGCATTAAAGGTATGCTACATGGGATTACTATCCCTAGCAACTGTTTTATGTGGTCTATCAGGCAAGTATTGGTTTTGTATACAAACAAAAAAAACTTAATCCTATCTAATGGGATTTCTAGTGGTAAATTCGGATTTCGATCTAAAATTTCGTGGAATATACGAATTACAAATTTTATAATAATTTGTTTTTTTACTATCATCATAGAGTTGTATCTGTGAAACTGTAGGTACTCAAACCCTTAACCATAAGAGCAAGTATATCAAGATACAAGTTGTGCACTTAAGCTTTCATAAAATTTAAATTTATTGAATGGTGGTAGTTTGTCTAATTGAATTTTCAATACATTAAGCCAAATACATGTTGGGAAATGCAGATTTGCACAGAAGTCATCAGCCACGGAATGTTAGTTTTGCTTCAATACCAACCTAAACATTCGAAGTGAACAGACCAAAGGTTGACAAAATATAACCAAATTGAAGAATTTTGTGAATATACTCGTGCTATAAATTAGACCTGAGGGAATAATTTGGTAAACCCAATTGTACACATATTGCCAGGCTTTATTCCCAAGCTTATATGACTTGTTTTGCTGAATAAATTTGATGTTCACGAAATTACTAAAACCGCAGTAATTCAAATTTAACCTTATTGAAAATCAAATAAAAATTTACATTTTGTAGTATAGGCAATGAAACTAGGACTTCTGTGTTAAAAAAAAATTTAAATTTAAATGTTTTCAATCAAAGTCAGTTTAAAACGGACTTTCATTAACAATATGAAAATTGAGTTAGACCAATCAGTAAATTCTTCCATTTAGGGCAAAAGTCATGTTTAAATATGAGTTGGCAGCCATTTTGCTGGAAATGAAAAAAAAGGTCTGCCTTTACAAAAAATGTATGAATATATGAAATTGTTAAAATGATGTCATTAAGTTGATGATAATGATATCGGTTGAATGACTACCTCCTAAGTTGATTCACTTTTGTGCTTGTTTAATGGTAATATTTTGAATTGTTGCTCGCAAGCATCTTGCTCTAAAGCGGTGATATATCTTCCACTAATTCTCCATCACCCAGGGTTGTAAAAGAATTCAGTCTCTTGTGAATGCAATCCTTGATCACTTTAATTAAATGATTTGCAGTCATTGATTTCACTTTGAAACTTTAATTTCAAACTACGCAATCACCACTCATTAGGATATTCAAAGGATTGCAATTTTTGTTTGTCTCCATTGATTGTACAAAAAAGCAATATGTTTGGAGTTCATGCGTTATTTGTATTCGTTTGTATTTTTTAATTCGTTTACATTTTTTTCATTCTTTTACGAAATATTGTCAAGTAGCTGGGGAAATAATGAAATTGAGCCGTAGCTCGGTGGTAGGTTTATGCATGAAATGCTCGTACCATCGAATGTTCTTAACTCTGTAGATATGAAAATGTTGATAAGCAAAAGAGGACCGCACGTGACAGGCAGTATACATGACAAGGAGTATGTAAAGGAAGGGAATTCGATGCATTTACGAGTGATTGATTGGTATTTAGCAGCGTTGTAAAAGATTGCATTCTTTGCGAATGGAGTCTTTATAAATCTCTCATTGAATTCAACAAAAGATTCCGTTCTTTAAATTCCTTTTTTAGAATGTGACTTCAAAAATGCAGTCAAAAGGATTACAATTTGTATTGTCTCCAATTTTTTGTCATCATCAACTAATTGCAATCCTTTGATGAAACTTCATGCATTCTTTGCATTCTTTTTATGCTGGGTAAAACCCTAATGCTTTTTAAAAATTCATCCAAAACCCAAAAAAAATGTTTTAAGGCATTTTAGGCAATTTGATGTATCTTTTTTCTAAGAGCGCACGTGAGTATTATGGAAGGCAAAACGCAAGAGAATGCAGTGAATTCAAAAGACTTCAAAAGAATGCAAATATTGGAAAAGCCTTATTAATTAAAAACTGTCAGTCAGTTATAGCCATACAAACTAATAATTTTTAACTTTAAGCACAAAACCCTATTTTGTTGGTACTACACAAATTAAGCATTCCTTGCACCTACTACCAATTCTTTTATGTAAATCGGACCATCCGTTCAGTCTGTTGGTCTTGAAGCATTTAAAAAGAGTCGAAAAACTAAATTGCTAAATTTACTACTTTTTAAATATTCTCTTTAATCGCAATGTCATATTTGATCGAAATCTTGTGTGCGAATATTTTTACGAATTTTTCATATTGTACCGAAAAATGTGATTTCGAGTCAAAACTGCGAGGAATTCTAAAAAATAGTAAAGTTTGAATGGGTATATATCTATATATCTCTGCCGATTATGAATAAAAATGACCTTTTGAACATGCCATACTAAAGACCTTCATCTCTAAGTTATAAGTGTAATATTGTCAAACTCGGCTTAGTTTCCGTTGGGGTTTAAATGCGATTTAATTTTCAATTTTTGTGTTGTTTGTATTACGTTAACCTGCCTTTGTACATATAGATATGTTTTCTGACTATACGGGCAATGTGTATACTCGTACAAATTGGACATCTTGACACTTAATAGCTAGAATCCGACTACATCCCAATGTGACTTTGAGAGCTAAAACACACACACAATCAAATTAATTAAAAGTATTTGCCCCAAGTGTCACCAATTACTACCTACATCCTACATGGATAATTATTATTCTACAAGATAGTAATTAGCTGGCAAAAAACTCAGATTTACACACCAAAGTTTCGAAACTTCTAAACACACAAGTTCGGTTTTAAATACCAATTATAAAGTTCAACAAAGGATAACCTCATATATTTTTTTTTTGTTCTACCTACTCATATATAATATTCTGCATGTTCTTGGGTTTTAAGAATCTCTGACTTTTTCCTCTTGGAATTTGAGTCATGTGTGCTTGAATGCAGTTTGTCAAAATAATTAGACTGCGAAAAAAAAAAATTAAAATCAAATCAAAAAAACAACAAGTTTCTGAGAAAAAGTTTCGTGATTTTTTTTTTTGTTTTTGTTTTTTAAAGTTCAGGGCACAATAACTGAAACTTTTGTTTATATTTTTGTGCAATGAATACCTATGTACTCACATATGAGCGCCAAATGTTAAGGCCATGTAGCGGATAAGTAACAAATTCTCAAGATTTAGATCAAAACCGTTTCTTTATTGTTTGCATGTTATGTTTCATGGATCGAAATAAGTATGTATAGTGCACTAGGGGGTGGATCTTATATTGAGGTTTTTTGAAATTCTGAACTGTATAGGCATTTAATGGCTATAAGTAGAAAGCCAAAATTTTGCTAATTTTTTAGGTTTTTATTTCACCCCCTCTTTTTACTTTAAAGTAGTAGGTAATTATAAAAGGTAAGGTTGATCCTTATAGCAGGAGAAAAAAATTCTGTACGTATTGACAAGATTCAGACGAGAAAAAATCGTATAGGAGGGGGTCCAATTTCTCATCGTTCAAGTGGGGGGTTGTAATTTTCTAAAAATTTTACTCAAAACAGACAAAGCTGGAAACACTTACAATTACATGCTAACACTTTTTTTTATCATAAATTCAATGTATTATCCGCTTTTTGAATATAGTTTTTATAACAAAACGATTTAAAAAAAAAATATTTTCAAACTTAAAATAAAAAAAAGATCATAAGGGTATTCATGCAACAACGTAAAAATGTCGCAAACGTTGTGAATTTGTAAACTGCGTAATTCTGTCAAAGTTTAAATACAAATTGTGACAAAATAATGAAGTTTAAGACTTTGCAACCTTTACGACGGCTTTACGCTGTTGTATGAATATTCTTAGTAAATTTTTCAAGTTTGACAATACTTTTCAAAAAGTTATAGAGTGAATTCGTGGCTTTAAAAAAAGCTATAGAGTGGCATTGTAAGAGTTTCCATTTTTATTTAATATGTTTTTTCAGTTTTAAGTCAAATTTTTAGAAAATTGCCTTTCCTGTAGAATAGATCCCCGTCCAATACGATTTTTCCACTTTATAAGGACAACCATAATTTGCGCATCTCCAAGCTGTGTTGCTTCAATTTTAGTTTTAGTTTTAAGGATACAAAAAATTTCATGAATTTTTCCCACAAATAATTATAATTGCCTTCCTTGAGCAAGTTTTTAATTTTCACATCCAAACTGTTCTTCCTGTAAATTATTAACAGAAATTATTAAAATGTAATAAAATAAATAAATATTTACGTTGTTCCAAGAACATCGTATTTCATGGTAATTAAACATATTTAATTAATTTAATTTTTATTTAACCTATTTTTTTTTAATTCTATGAAATAAAATGCACGACTGGGTTGTACATATTTGCTATTATGTTCAAAACCAGTGAGTGTACGAAAAATGGATATAAAGACATGAAAAATTATTTAATGAAAATGTTCAGAAGAACGAAAACCGATATTTAATTCAATTAAAACTACTTCTGTCTATAATTTGAGGTCAAAAAAGTGTATCATCGTAAATTTTGATTAAATCAATCATATAGAATAAAAATTTATTCGTTGGAGCAGTTTTTTATAAAATTATTTTCTCATATCAAATTCTTAAAACATTTTTAAGGAAAAATTTTAGTAAGCAAATCTAAAATATAAATTTATGTGCATATGAAAATAAAATTTTAAACAAAAAAATTGTCGAACATTTTGAGTTATTAATTTTTCGAAAAAATAATTTGAAATTTTTTTCAAAAATTTAAAAATGTCTTTTTTGAAAATTTTCATATCCAATATTGTTTGAACTTATTTGAAATTTATATATAAAAAAAGTTGTCTAAATCTCTTCAGCCGGTAATGAGAAAAGTAAAAATTAAAAAAAAAAACATTCTATGGGAGGTACTACATATTAATTAATAGTCACAAAGTGTGATTTGTAATAATTTTTGGTAGTAGATCGCAATAATTCCAGCATATAAAAAGTTGTATCAAAATCGTAGAAGCATTTTTTTGAGAAAAACATTATTTTGCTTAACGGTTTTTTTTACTTTTGTATGGAAGGTATCCTTAGTTTTTCATAAAAGTAAATTTTTTTCAAAACATATTTTGGAGAGTGTTAAAAAACCCCTTAAGTAGATACCGAGTTTCAAATATAACCTTCATACAGTTTACGAAATAATTGATTTTCAAAAAGAAATTTTTTTTTTTACTATCCGATGGAAATCTTCAAAAGACACTCGGTAAGAATCGGTACCGAGTAGTGTGGGACTCTTACCGCACTAAAACCACCAGTGAATCAGGACCAATGTATGAAAGATCGACAAATGATTTTTCTTTTAATTTATAAATCACATTGTGGAAAGTTTAAGTTATAACACTTTCCCATCAGCTCATGAGGCTTGGTTCTTCTTAATCTCCGAACATTGTCTTGTACATTTAAGACGGTCTCGGAGTTGGTATGACTTCTGTCCCCACTTCTGTAACCATTTCAATTTGAAGTTCACGATGTAGATCGCTATTTCGTATATACCAAACAAAATTTGAAACAACTTCTAAGGATCTCGAAAACTATTTTTTTAATTTTGATACACAATTCTATTTATATTTTTTAGTAGCGTTTGTAGTTATAAGAAATTTATTAGTATCAGTCAAAGCATTTTGAAGAAAGTCAAAAAAACCCATTTTTCGAGAAATAGGTTCCCACCCAGAAAAAGCCTTTTCTAAATGAAATATTTTGATTTTTTTTTCGAGAAAAGTTTTGGAACGGGTTTTTGACGAAAAATGTAGTTATGTAAAGCTGCTAAAAAAGTGTATGCCAGGTAGGTACCGTTATTTTTTTTTTTAAGTTGGGGAATAATCCCAAAGAAATTCGATCAAATTCGTTGAGTGTGGGTCAACGGAAAGACAGATAGACAAAAAGAATTGCGAGACCAACATTTTTCATCTTCTCCCGTCATAGTAACAAGTTTTATCAAAATCCCGAGTTAAATTTTTTTTTAGAATGCATAACTTGCCATATATTGCTATACAGCAATAAAGTTATTAGAGCAAGTACGTTTGGCACTGTCGTTCCCTTTATACATCTCAATATGTCTTCGTTGAATCTAAAGATTGTATACTAGCTTCATTTTTTTTTCTCTCTCGAATTTCATGGTATTATGACATTTGAGAGTTTTTAATTGGAACACAGACAGACACAATCACGACACAAGATACGAAAAATCAGAAAACATTACTTTCACGTATATTGTCCTAGGATTTCATTAAAAAACACAAAAAGGACATTCAACACAACTCATGAACTGGATACAGGCAGGGTATAGAGTAATTAATGCCAAGAACATATAATATAATTGGCTTAAAATTATTCAGTTTAAACTTTCGAATCAAAAACAAAAGGTTTCCTTTTTTTTGTTCAATTTATGTTTTATTCACGCATGATTTATCAACCGAATTATTCCCTGTGATAGTGATAGTGATAGTGATATAGTGTAAGCCTTCATATAGAAGGATATCGAAAGCAGATGCGATGTTCTCGTAATTGGGTGCATTTGTCTGGAAGGATATGAAAGAGGCAATGCATATGACGACGACGTTTCTCATGTGCAATAATAATATAATTAATTAATTTATCTCTGAAATCAAAAACATTACTATTATACCTTATGTAGTTATGTATGTTCAACAAGCTCGCGTATGACTACTTTGAGAGTAACAATTATTGTATAATATTAAAAGGAAGCAGTAATATACTTATGTGATCCTTTTTTCAACTTAGGTAAGCAAAGGTATAGCTAATTTAGAATATTTTACTTTCAAGGAAACTTAAAAGTGATTCAGAATTCTATGGAAAATGAAAAGTTAAAATTGCAATCCTTTACATCATAGAAGATTTTAACGAACATTCTGAATATTATAAAATAATAATATCCAATGAAATTCATATGAAATTAATATCTTAAGATATTTATAATTATAAATTTGCATTTTCATATTTAAGTTTCCTTAATTTTTTTGAAATATTTTCTTATGTGAAAATACATACTTTTGTAGGTACTTCCGCCGTAAACTAACTTGGTCGTTGAAAAGAAAAAAATGGAGTTTTTCCTTGTAAAAAAAGTTTGTAGGAGTAATATTATAACCGTTGACACAAGTACCTGGAAAATTTTAAAAAATGTGCGAAGAAATCCGGGTGTAATAATAGGGTGCTCTATCAAAATTTTCCTTATAAATCATTAAAAACGCATTTTAATTTTTACTTTGATTTGCCAAATGACTGCCTTGGCTCATTTATTTTGACAAAATATTGCGTCATATTCTCGCATAATTGTGAATGTATTCCATAAAGAACAGGAACAGATCTGATATTTTCCTAAAGTACATTGTTCGTGATGTATACTGGCGTAGATTTTATATTTGACATTGCAACAGAGAAAAAATCTTATGGTATTAATTCGCACAATCTAGGTAACCAATTTATTAAAGTCTTTTTTTTTCTTGATTAATTACTCGAATTTCAAATTTGTAATGCAACTAAGCAATATTTCACGGGTTGTGTAACCAGTTAAAAATAAACGTCGCTGACGTCCATAGCATTAATTTCATGCAAAAGACGCGGTGCCAAGTGGAAACTTGGTTTTCAGCCACACTCTCAGCTTAAGCAGCGATATTTTCTTTGTAACGTTATAACGCCCAACGACATATCACCCAAATCGCAAAATGACATCATGTCTAAATATTGAGGTGATCTTTCATAATGACTTGCTTATCTGACGATCGAGGTATTGCGTCAAAAAATGACGATCATTTGACTTTATAAAAACTATCACGAGGCTTTGAAAAGGTTCGGCAACTCTGTTCGAGGCTGTATGGTTTTTTAAACTTGTTCCATTTCCATCAGAGATGTGTTGATAATATGTTGTTTTCTTATAACCCCCTATTTGGGGCGTAGTGAGCGGGAAAAAAATTATTCCAAGATAAACTTTACTTGAGATGTGCAAATCGTTGATATAGGCACCGACTGAACATACCTTAAGCCAGGGCCGGACAAACTATACGTGCAAGCTGTACAAATGCGCTACACGCTGAACCCAATGGGCGCCAAGTGTTGTTGTTCATTCAAAATAATTTAACATAAATTGATGTATACTTCGCAGCATGTACTGCACTTTTGAGGATTTCCATTTACACACAACAAACCCTACTTAATTTATTTTTATATTTCTACGTTTTTGAATTAGTACTGAAAAACTTTTTACAAAAAAAAAAATTATTTTCAGTTCCTATATTTTTGTAATACGTTTTTTGACTTAAGTTTATAATTATTTTTACATTCTTTATTCACTGTTATTTTTGTGATACTATATTCATTTAAATAGGTTTTAACAAACATCCAATTTATTTTATATAAATAAATAAATAAATTTGGTGGCGCAAAGAACCAGGGCCTAGTGATTTACAATTCTCAGCCATTCTTGTGTGCGTGATATTGGCAGGAATGGAAAGGACCTACAATTTTTTTTGCTGATTCCGACTAGATGAGAAGCACTTATTCATGACAAGTATAGTCTTGGAGGATTTGTCAGTTTCATGGAAGAGGTAGTACCGGGAAAAACATTTCTGTTTTTAGGTGGCAGCGGCTGGGAATCGAACCCAGACCTTCGGCATGACAGTCCAACGCACTTACCATCATGCCACGAGGTGCTACTATTTTGTATATTTATCGTAAAAAAAAAACACTTTGCAAAGTTTACCCGTTGGATAATAAAGAAATAACCGCAATTGAGGGGCGCTAATGATGAAGATTGCGCAGGGCAATAATTTATTTCGGGCCGGCCACGCCCTAAACGTAACAACGAAGTTACTTAGTGATGTACATTGGACATACTTTTGCCTAAGAAAAGTGTTTAAATAAACTCAGCATACTTTAAATGTGAAAGAGTTTCCCACGAGATATTTTTCACAATCAGTGAGAGTAAACTTCCTTTCAGAAAAGTGAAATTATTTCTCACTAGAAGTGAAGTTAATTAAAATGTGAAGGTAGTTCCAGTTAAGTTATTTCCCAAATATTTAGGTATTGAGCTTCCTATTTAGACTTTAAACTTTTGAGATTTCAGTGATTTCATAATAATGGAATATTCTGTACAAATTCTTCGATGCAAATTTGCGTCTTAGAAGGGTATGATAGTCATCTAACTGATGAGCTCAACTATCATATCTGGGCGAAATGCAATGTAGTTGATCTCATTTGAAGTTTTAACTTGAGTTATATACTCAGTGATTTCTATAAAGAAAGGCAGCTATTTTAGATTCAATACAAATTTTGGGGGTTTTATCCGTTTTAAAACTTATAAAATTCAGTGTCTTATTATTATGAAATACATCCTTACCTAATTTTTCAATGATCAAAAGAAAACTTCTAAAAATGCCATTTGACTGTACTATGAAATGTATTATGTACCTACTCTCCTCTCCATGGTATCAATTTTTGACAAAAATAAAAAATATCACTTAATGACAGGGTTTTACGGCAAGGGCACAAGGAACTTCGCATGAATTTCGCCAAAGACCTTGTTGTTTGAAGCAACGAATGCAAATGGGCTGTCTCTTTCGGATGAAAAATGGCTCAGTTTCTGATAACCGGATATCCGAAATATCCGGGTACTTTAAAGCACAAGTATGTATTAATCATGAATTATGATGAATAATTTTCCAGGAAGATGATTAATATAAAACGAGGATGTTAAATCGAAGACAAAAGATATTTTTTTTTTCTCTTGACTTATATGCATTTTACTATACTAATTCCAATTCTCCAGTGCTGTGTTGAGTTTGAATTAAATGGGAGTTAGTTTATCCTACAAATAGATGACATCCGAGTAAGCTCAGAAGCAGTTTTTCAACTGAAAATTGACTTTAACTTTTCATTTCATTGAAAAACTAGGCCTAAGAAAATGGTATTATAAAATTTAGATCTTGAAACCAAATGTGGGAACTAGCTGATTTTTATCTGAGTTGGGAAATATTGATAAAAAGAGTTCAATTACAATTAATTGTTATCTCCAAAAACCTTTTTCAATTTCTTTTTAATGTAATCAAAGAAATTTAATTACATATCGCATGTTATTAAAAATTGTCAATAACATGCAGTTCTATAACTTTTAATTTAATATAGTAATTGAAAGTAGGTATTCATCAAAGAAGCAGTAATGATTACTTTTTTTAGTAATCATTACACAAAAATAAATAAAACTAATTAATTGCTTTTATCAATTACATTTTACGTTATTTTAACTTAATAAAAACATGTTATTAATAACAATTCGAGAAATCAATTTAATCAAATGTAATTAACACATCAGTCCTCTCCTTCACCCACAGAGATAAGTATTGAGTATACCGTAATAATGAGTCTTTGTTAGGCTTCAAGAATTTTTCTCAAGGAGATAGTAATTTTTTTTTAGGAAAAAAAACAAAATGTCAATTTCTCTAAGCTTTGATTACTCCAACATTTTCACTTTTTCTTTAGTTTTAGTTTGTACGGCGTAGCTGATTTTTGTTCAATTAGTAATAAAAATCACCGCCTTCAGGATTGATTGATTTTTGCGGTGATTGTTATTAATAATTACAGTAGACTTCACGGTATTGTTCACTTATTCATCGATAAAATTAAGGGCCTTATTGCGAGAGTCCATTCAAAATAGACTCTAAGTCTAATAGACTTAAATTCGGCTATCGGTATTGTGAAAGTCTATTTGTAAATATTTTTCTAATTGATTTGAATGTATTTTTCTACTTGATAGAAATTTCAAATCTATCAAGAATTCCTGATCGACTTTTTTTAATCGAATTTTTCGGAATAGACTCTCGCAATTTGATATAATCATTTTTTCAGTTGATAATTTATGTTCTGAAAACGAAAGGATGTCAAATTGCATATACCTGCCTATGAACATATGACTTTTATTTTATCTTCTAAACTACATAGCAACTTTTTTCAACTGTTCTTCTCTTTCTGGGTAACACCTTATATTTTTGAAGTCAAACTAAGTTATTCTTTTCGATTTCAAAGTGAAACAATAAAATACAAAAAGGATCTTCGTGATCTTAGTATGATCAAAACAAGGTTACAAAACAGAAAAGCGGTCAGACAGGATTACTTCAAAGATCTTACACATTAAAATTGTATAAACTATTTGAATATTTAAATATTCTCGGCTTGAAGACCATCAATCAATTAACTTATTTTATTCTGACATTTCAAAACACCTTCCACCGGCCCCGATTTGAGTTGTTAACTAAAATCCGTTTAACTTTCTTTCAATAGCCTTAATAACCCCCAAAACCCCTCTTTTCAGGGCTTTAGACTTTTTAAAAAGAGTGACCAACATCATTATTTTATATATGGGTAAGATAGATATCCACATAGATCCTTCCTTCGACATAATGATGACACTCTATTGACTCAAATTGACTAGATGTAGCATAGCCGCTGTTACTTAATCCTCAGCTATGCCGACATCTTGCCAATTCCGCCAATAGAAAAATAAAAAAAACAAACACTCCAATAATTCAAGTGATTTGAATAAACAAATTCTCAAAATCAAACACTTAACTCTCTGAGTAAATATTTAACACAAAATGAAAAGAAAACAAATACAAAATATTTAAAGTCAAACAGCCACTTGTTACAAAAAAAAAAAAAAATGACAATAAGAGATACTTGTAAGACAAAAAGAATTATGATCATCTTGAGAGACAACCGTGCGCGCGCGTAACCATCTCTAAACCGCTTCTGATTAGATACTGAATTAAAAGCAATTGATAAACCTAAGCACCACACCTTTGGTTGTCCAAAAAGAAAGAATTCATCACCCGGTTGGACAATAATAATTGCGGCAAGTGCTTCTTCCAAAAATGATCATAACACTCTTCCGACGTATGTGACACGTCCGTCTGGGTATCGTTTTGAGTGAAATTATAAAACCAAAGTATAAGGAACTCTATATCTGGAGGGTGGGATATGATATGATACTATATGATGGGTACAAAGTATCCCTAAAATGCCCCCTCCTAACTTCTGCTTTTATGGAAGTTCATGTAGAGAATCCATCATAATTTAGCTGCACCTTTTTGGGTCCCAAAAGGTAATCAAATTAATAAAATTATTGCATGCTCTTGGGGTGGGGATGTATGAAATGAAACCACTATACCCATCCGGATACCTATACATCTTAAAAGAGTGCCTATTCCAATGTCATGTGATACCAACACCTTGACGAAGCAAAGCAACTTTATTATTTTCTCTCGGTGCCAGTATATATAATTTAGATACAAAGATACATTCTTCCACACAGTACTTTTTGTCACCTCTGCATACAAATTAAATATTTTAGACGAGGAACGAGAAGCCTCTTTTTGCCTTTGACTGGCCTATTACCATCGTGTGTTGCTACTGGCTTCTGATTCATAAAAACACAATTTGAATGTGCTCTTCTTGCACCTCTTCATGTGCTTCTCCTTGTCGTCAGTAGGGTAATTGAAAGAAACAATATTGGTAGTTGGTAGCTTCATCGTAAACTACCCCCCTGATCGCGATGATAAATTTTACCAGGGCCGCATTTAGAAGGTCTCATACACCAGTACATACCCTAATTATTATTTGAATTTTGAATTAATTCACACTACTGACAAAATTTTATTATTTCTGGCATGTTTCTGAAGTATTTTAGCCACATATTGACTTAATATTGTTTATGGCTAAAACTCCTAAATAATGGCAGAAATATAACTGTTTTTTAATAGCGTAAATCCAGCATTAGAAAACTAACTGGTTCTGAGACTTATCTATTTAATATCAGTAAACCGCGTCAACCTGGCATTTCACAGACCACACAATTTCGGTTCGAAGAAATTTTTTGGGCAGAATTTGTCGGGAAGGGCAACTGTTTTACTCTCTTATAGCCCTTTCTTCTGTTCTAAGTCCAAACATAATTTTTGGATTCACCTGAGAATAGACTGAAATACTTTGTCAGACAACAGTCATGTTTCCTTAACACTGGAGGGAATTAGTCGAAAAAAAATTATCTTTTTTTTTAATAAATTTTTATATTCCATTTATCTTATATTTATCTTAAAGCTAGACAAAAATTCATACAAACTAGCATACTTATCAATATCTTATAACTGGCTTATAAAGGGTGATTTTTTTTTTGTTGAGGTTTTGTTTTCAATCTGGCGATACTTTTTTCGGAGTTATTCTTTTTGACAGCTGTCACTTGATTTATACTCAGTTTGGTTTGCCATTTCATAATGAATAGACTTATTCCTGAACAATGTCCAATTCCAAATCGAGCAAATTTACTATCAATGTAATGGTTCTATTTGCGCGACGCATTACAAAATAATCAATCAAATCAAAATAATCAAATATTGAAGGATACTATAAGCAAAACTGACAATTCATTTAACATAGAATATACATGATCTCATTTTCTTCCTTAAACAAGTCTTACGTTTGTTTTATATGCGCCCATTTTGTTTGTATATGCACAGAGGCCTACACACATTTTTAAAAACGTCGATGAAAAGTGGGACATTTAGAGGGACGGTTATGGTCGCAGGACAAAGATCTCAAAAACGGGACTGTCCCGCTGAAAGCAATGTATGTGACGTATGGTCACTATTAAATAACTACTTTGTCCCTACAACTAAGCTAAGTTTTGAAAATTACACAGTACAACAGCTTTTTTTTTTGTTGCGTGGGCATTTTTCGCTCTTGGTGCGTCTGAAGGTTTAAAGCCTTTTCACACCGAATTGAAATCTCGATTTTGAGCAACAAGATTTCAAAATCTACTTGAATCGTTCACTCAAAACATAATCTAGATTCCGTCTGTCATTTCAAAAGAATTTAAGTGCTCGTAGGGACTCAAAAAAAAAAAGAAAATATCCATTGCAATCAGTCAAAGTCCCAGGACACAATTGTACATATTTCACTTTTTCTTTGGATGAAACATAAAAAGGACCACAATCTGTTTACACTGTACTCATCAACATAAAATCTCTTTTTCTATCTTTTCTTTTCTATGGGCAAACAGTTACATATACGGGAGAGAAAAAATGAGTAATTTAGTGTGATTTTGAAAAGGCCAATTAGATTTAAAGAATATTTGGTGGAAATCTAGATAACGATATCCAAAAATGTATAGGAAATCTCTTTGATTTTGATAAGATTTTGGGATCGAAATCTAGATATTCATTCGGTGTGGAAAGGCTATTAAAATGTATGGGAAATTTTGTTGATTTCTATGGGCTTTTTTGGCTTGAAATCTAGATTTGCAATCGTTGTGAAAAGGCTATAAGTGAGCTGAGTAAAACCTCATTTAAGGTTTGTTTAAGTTGACTCGATTTAAATGGTTATGGCCTTTTCTTGTTTCGGTTTCAATTTCCCTTTAAATTGATATCAAATCAATATTTTAGAATTAAACAAATTTATATCGATTTGTTTAAGTTGTCTACACATCTGACATCATTGGAAAAATTCCATTTTAAATAATTCATAGCTTGTTTAATATCGATAAAATTCCCAAAGTAGCATAAATAAGCTTTACAATACATAGCTTCCACCCAAAAAAAAAAAAAAACAGCTACTGTACTGTGTTATTGGCACTTATCATTAATCTGGAGAAAAACGGTGTTACTGGGTATGGTGTCGAAATTTCTACAATAATCGAATGAACAATCATTTTCATTTAATTACGTTTTTTTAAGGGTTTGTTGATGTATTATTATGTCCTTTTTTATTATTTTGTTTAAGGTTGAAAGCAATAAAATGATATCTTTTAATGCGATGAGTAAACTTTTTTGTTGGAATTCAAATCAGCTGCAAACTACAAAATAAAATACTATAAATTTTTATTTCCAACGTCAAATAGTTTGAAGAAACGGTCTTTTATTAATATACTCGTACTTAACAATTTAAGATCAAAAACAAGACATTAGGACACACTCGATTTATTTCATATTATGAACTTCAAAAAGACATTTGAAATGAGTTTATGATGTGATAATGACTTTGGCTTATAGATTTTTTGTGCTCCTTCTTATCTTGGGGTAAGTTTGCAAAAGCGTCCACTCAAAAACAATCCGTACTAATTGTATCGATTAAATGTTGTAGGTATGCATAATCAAAAGAATAGCTGAAGACTAGATTGTATAATGGCAATAATTTGAAAACCAAAAACATTTGTTTTGATCAGCTTCCTATTTGAAATATTCAACACACAGATGATTTTTGAGACGGGGAGGAGATCTAATACGATATCATGAAAAATTAATTGGTTGACATTTGATGATGTTAAGTTCCAAATAAGGAACTTATTCTATTGAATAAGGAAAGGATGTGAAAAGAAATGGTTGCGGGACACCGGAGCAAGTTCGTAGTTAAGACAAGATTTTAAGATTTAAAACAAACTCTTTTATAACGATTTTTTTGTTACTAATAGGAAATCTATTCTAACGAAAAAGGATTCGAAGCCGAGAGTGGGCTTAGTAGGAAAAGTATTAGTCAAGGGAAAAATTTTGAAGACCTTGCTGAAATCGGTTGAAATAACATTGACTTCATAGCTTTTCCTTAGCTTTTTATGGATTTTCTCAAATAGCTTATATTTCTAATATTTCTAGCCCAAACAATTAAACAAATTCAACTTTCCACATAAAAAGACTTTTTTCTTATTTCAATGATAAAACTACCTTACCAATGATCATTGAAATCTTAAAAGACATTTTATGTGGAAAGTTGGGCCTATCTAATTTTTTTTACTGGAAATACTAACTAAGTTTTGAGATTTATTTGTCCAACAAAATAATAAATGATTTTGTGTCTAAATGTCTCAAAATCAATCATTAAAATTTTCAATGATGTGATGTTTCCATGATAGCTATAACTGGCACCTAATTACCTAAAAGAAACCATGTATCTCTATCTCCTTCTTGTTCTATTCGAGGAATCCATAGTTTATTCATGAATTAAATTATACATATGTACCTACGTTCCAAACTGAGTTTTATGGATTTCTGCGAAAGGAATACAAATTCCGAAAACATTCTATTTCAGTTTTCAAGGGAAAAATAGTAGTTTAAAAATGGAAGTGGTTTTGGTCCAACTCGTAATCCATTTCGAAATAAAATAAAGATTAGTTTACATTATAGAGAATACTGAAAAAATATTTTTCTCTACTAAGAGTATTTACATTAAAAACTTCTTAACAGAAAATTTGCCTACAAGCTTATTCGTAACGAACAATTTGAAACCTTTTCTTTTCAATCTGAAGTTTGAGTTTGGTTATATTTTTGCACCTTATTCAGGTGGTGAAATGTTTGCAGAGTTTTTACTTATTAATATTTATATTATATATATATATTTGGCCTATCCATTTTCTCCAAAATTGTTTCCTTTTAATTGCATTTTTTTGTATAATTCCGAAATAAAAAAGAGGCTAGGTACAACTCACATTGTTAACTTTCCATTGGGGCCCTCGAAAGCTTGAGGCCCGATGTTATTTTACTATAATAAATCGCCAATTCAAAATTTTCGAAAATGTTCTCGGGTGTTCAACATGCAATCAAGTGTACAGTGTACACAAGATATTGGTTTGGCTTCGTGAAATTAATAAGTCAAAAACATTGTTTAATAAATGTGTAGTTTAAATTAACCATCAAAAGCCAATTTCATTATTTGTTCTCAAGACATTCGAGCCGAAGAACTTTTTTTCAACAATTTTGAGCAATTTTTCGTTTAAAAAAAAATTATCAGATTTTATATTTTTATCAATTCTTTATTGCGATGATTTGCGTAGAATCAAATTAACTCGAAGTTGAAAGCATTGTTTGTTCTCGAGATTTTCGAGATCGAGACTAATAAAATTTAACAATGTTCTTTTTAATTTGCTACAGTAGAGCAAATTTGAATTTTTTGGAAAGTCTTTTCTGCTCGCATTTAAATCTATAATAATAAATCTTTCCGAAGTCGATATCCTTATTCGTTTTCAGATATAGTGAAGGGAGGAAGAAAGTGAAGGCACACGAATGCACTTACAAACACAGGCATCTCTCTTAAATTAATGAATCTCAATTGAATGGGTGAGGGGAAAGACAGTACATACGCAATTGCAGAAAAACTAAAATAATTTTAAACTTTTCAATCATGATCAATTTTTTTACATTTTCAGACCGAAAAATCCATTTTTGGTAATATGAAGTTATGTCCGTTTTTCTCCCATTTTTAATTTGTGTGCTTCCCACTCACTTATTTAATTCTAAGGTGCTCAAAACGTGAAGATATGTCAAAATTTTTGATTTGTTAAATCATACCAGTAACAATTGTACTTCCAATGAGAAGATAATAACAAAAAAAATTACATTTGACGATTTCGTGGTTTCAATTAACCAATTATGCCATGTGTGCCTATTATTCTAGTTGTGATTGTTTTTCAAATCTGGAATCATTTTTCTCTTCTTTTCAAAAGAAGAACTGTCATCTTTTAGATAGTAACCGAGGTGCCAAAAATCGCAATGACCTTGATTTTTTTTTTAATTCATTAAAAAATATGCATGGTTGACCAATTACTGAAAATAGCTGATCTTTTATGACCAATGAGGTGACAAACATTTTTTTTGTGACCTTAAAACGAATTTTGAAAATTCATTGAAAAAAAAACTATGGCTGACCAATTACTGTAAATAGTTGACCTTTTATCACGATCTAGAGATCTTTCGGATGGTATATTTTTTTTGTAAATTTCCCTTTAATGAGGTGCCAGAAATCGCTTGTGATCTTGAGGGACCTTGAGAAACTTTAATCCCTCATTACAAGTTATCAAGGGCAGACTAGTTGACCTTTTCTGACCAATAACTGACAAATTATATGGCATTCTCAAATATCAAATATTCCATATATGAGAGCCAAAGGTCCAGAGCCCTAAACTGTACGTTGTCTTCGCCGTTACCATCAATTTTTTTGTATAAACTTACTGAATTTCATTTTGTTTTGGTAAAACTTATGTGCCGTGAACTTTGTGATGTATTCTTAAAAACCACTGAGTTTCAAGAAAAAAATATTACTTTCTTAACGAGATAAACCTCCCAACAACCGTACGA
The DNA here is from genome assembly GCA_946251815.1 of Dasysyrphus albostriatus. NCBI lineage: Eukaryota > Metazoa > Arthropoda > Insecta > Diptera > Syrphidae > Dasysyrphus > Dasysyrphus albostriatus. The sequence goes on from OX276337.1 coordinate 19,329,329, forward strand.
TTGTCCTCTCCCTTACTTTGGATTGGCTAAGAGAGAACAACAAATTGTTCCAATAGCGCCTCAGACTGTAGACTATCAGGCATTTAAGGTGCAACAGGGCCTGAACCTAACCATTATATTTCGTTTCCAACAAAAAGGCAAACAAAACTACATAAATGTAGGTATAGCTCTATCTATATATTAAACGACGAGGTAAAGGCATAATACTTGATAAAAAAATATATATCAACCAAAACTGGCCAAATGGAAAAAATATACATTACGCACAATTTTGTAAACAGATCACGTACAACGGTAAGTAAGTAAAGACCCCTATTGGTAAACTGTCGTCGCCGTCTAAGAAAAAAATAGTTGACGGTTAATATGGTGGTAGCGCTATGGATATCGTGGGGCTATAATATGGTTTTCGTTGTTGGTTTGGGTAAAGTGGTGCACTAGTGTGGGTAGACCGTAGACGATTTGGATGTCTTCTTAGAAAAAACTGTGTTTCTATAAATTTACATAATAATTTTTTTCTCTTTTGTCTATAATAGTTTTTTTTTGTTTTATTTGAATTCCTGAATAAGAAGACTTCATCATCAACATCATATCGTGGATCCTCAAATGTTTTTATTATATTTCCGTTTCGACAACATTTTATTATTAGGTACCTACAATCGATGCCATCTAGAGGAAGAATGGTTAACCAAAAATGGGAAGTTTTTTTTTTTGTTTCATTGTTGTTTTTGTTGTTGTTGAATGTTGATTCGTAGGAAAGTCATATTGAGCAATACGGCAAAATAACCACACCGCAATAAATACAATTGACAGCCATTTCTATTTTAATCACATAATTTAATTATAAATTTTATTTTCTTCGATTTGTAATTAAAATCAAAGAAAAGAACGCGTGAAGAATACAATGGGAATGTTAATGGGGAAGTTATTCAGTGAAATTCGTTACCTGGCGTTGATTCAAAGATCGTCGATTGATGATAGGGCGAATGTAATCATCATCAGTTGCCGGAAAGGATTCAGGAGAATAAAAGCGTTAAAGAAAGGTTTTGTTTCTCATGTTTCGTTTGAAGCGGAAGCCATTCCAAAAGGGAAGTTCATTGACTTCATTTATCAACTGAGAATATTGATTTGTTGCTAACATAACATTAGGTATGTATGATTTTGATGATTAATTTTTTTAGAATTCGATTTGCGGTAAAGTTTTAATTGGAAATAATAAACGGTAAACAAAAACACTGTAACAATAGTTAATAAAGTCCAAGACATATGGTAAAAATATTTCAGTATGTATAAGGCCTTAAGCTAATCTTGTGTATGTTATTACGTAAAAATAAATTATATAGAACCGGAAATAGTTGCAAGCGGTGTTTTAAAAATGTAGCTATTGCTTTTCCTACTGCCACAGTTACTGATGAGGTTTAAGGAGGGCAACTGCAATCTATAAAAGCAAGACAATTTGAATAAGAAATTAAAATAGGTAGCTGGTCAGAGATTGAGATGAGATTTATATAAGTATTTGCAGGAAAATAATCAAAGGACTCATTCTTAAAACAAAACACAAAAGATCTGTGGTAGTGATACCCCTTTGAACTGACTTTAATAAAGATTTTGATGTTTTTTTTTAATATCTTTTAATATCCCAGTTCCGGATTCCTTCGGGTCCATTGTTTTTTCAAATTTCTATCCCTCTTGAACTCTCCAATTTACGAGGGCCCTCAGACCCTAAGACCCCAGAAAACTCATCTTATTCCCCTCTTTGTTAAGCACCGCTGATAAAAGTATACAAATTAATCATCAAAGGACGTTATTAATAACAATCATTATCCAATTTATGTCAAATTTAAATCTGTCATGGAATGCATGAATAAAAATGGTCCTTAATTTAAAAATCAAAATGGATACCTATGTTCTCCATCACTTTATCGAAACGAACGACATGACAGACAACTTATTTACATTTACATAATATATCTACTTGTTCCACTGTTTTGTATGTGCTGTGCACTCGTGCTGATACAATTCAACATAAGGGCCTACAAATTGATTGGAAATCAGGATCATCTTTGACTTTGAATGAATTCATCCATAAATTCGTAAATTTGTATATGTATGTATATCTACTATATATGTATATATACCGCGCACTACGCACCGCTCTTCTCCACACACTGTTTGGAATTTTTTTTGATAAGGAACGATAGATTTGATTTTAAATTTATATCGAACTCGAATGCCTTCGATTGCCTTTAAGCTTTTAAATGATGAATTTCACTTGAAAAGAATTTTAAATATTTTTTGTTTTAAGTTTTTGATTTGATTTTTGATTCCAATTATATTCATTTACTCTCTAGTGTCTTACTGGTCAATGAGCAAAATGAAAACGATTTTAATAATGAGTTTATCAAAAAAAAAAATCATAGTCTAAGACTCGACAGCAAATTTTGGGAGTGTCTGGCAGGTTTCTTTTTCAAGGGGCGATGGGTAAAAAAAATATTAGTTCTTCTATTCAATTGTCAGGGTTATAACTACTTTAATTTATTTAAAAAAAATCATTTATCATTTCATTTATTTTTCCTAAGCATAAACACCTCAGGCTTGACTGTCCGATTAATGGAACGCAAGAAATGCCATTATACACGAATCTTAGTATCCCTTTTTTGGAGATTTGACAAAAAAAGAAATCAACAAAGTAAAGTCTCCAAAAAAAAGTCCGATAAGGTTTGCTTAAAAAGCTTAAATGATCTAGAAGTGAATTGAAGTGTTAATGACCCTAACACGTAGATAGGAAATCAACCTGCCAGACTTTGGTATTTCATATCACGATACATGCACCTGCAAAACCTCATACCCTGGTTTTTGGTTATAAATCAACTCCAAAAATTTGCTTTCGGCTCTTGGTCTAAGACTTTTGATAGCAATTATATTATCAACTATAAATATAGCTAAACGCAAGTTTCCGTAGTGTAGTGGTTATCACGTGTGCTTCACACGCACAAGGTCCCCGGTTCGAACCCGGGCGGAAACATAATGCAAGATGTTTTTTTATTTAAAGAATTTTAGAAATATGTACATTTAAAATAAGCATTGAATGCATAATTTATAAATAATGAAATTAGTGTTGAACTGGGGTAAAAACTACCCCAAATTGTCAGTTCATCGAATATTTTTTAATGAAAATGCTAGATTGATTTTGAATGCAGAAAAAATTACAATCTAATTGTTTTTATTTAACCAAGTTGAAATATTTTGCCAGTAAAGAATCTGGTTCCTCTTCGGCTATTGTGGTCACTTTATGGTCAGTGCCGTCTTTAGGCATGGTGGGCCAGAGCTCCGAGTGATTTGGGGGCCCCTTGGACTACAATAGTATACCAACCGATGGTCATTTTTGAAAGTATACGAAGTTGAGATTGAATTTATCTGGCTATAAAGATAAATTATGTCTTTTATTCTTATGATGAAAAACCAATTCAGGCCGTGGGTACAATAGTGGCCTAGCAGCATTTTTATTATTTTCAGTTGAGCAAAAACAAGAAACAGATTATTTTCAAACGCTCGTAATTTTAATTTTATTTTAACAACTTGTTGTTATATTTGTGTTTATATTTCTGCAATATCTGCACATTGATATCTTTTGTCAAGAGAGATAGCAACAGTGCCATTAAACTTTCGAAGCTTTTGTGCTTTCTCTTTATATCAATACCGGCACATCTGTCAGTATTCTCTTGACACATTACAATTGTGCCAGGATCGAGGTAAGTAAATTATTCAGTTTTAAGAGCAATAATGGCATAACTCGAGTTGTGCCGTTATTACACCGCTTATGGGAAGGAAGTTAATATTTACACAAAGAAAGAATGGCACATTTCGAGTTATGCCACTGTTGTACTAACAATGGATTATGAAAACAATCAATTCCTGCCAAAAACACGCACACAGGAATGGTTGAGAGTTGTTAGTCACTAGGCCCTGTTTATCCATGAGCTGTTGCGCCACAAAATTTATTTTTATTTTTTTATTTTATGAAAAATAATGAATTATGCCATTTCATCCATTTTTTTTAATATGACATTAGTTTTTGAAATGGCGCTTGAAGACCTTCGATATACTTAGTCTAGTACAATAATGACACTTTTCCAGGGGTGGATGCCACCCTCTTTTGAATACCGCGATAATTAAGTAATACTTTTCACATCAAAATGGCAAATCCATTTCAGGATAGCATAATTTATAAGAACAGAAATCCAAATTGAAAAGAAGGAATAATTTAAATCGCTTATACCTCGAAACTGAAAAAAATTAGTTGTACTACGAGTATTATTGCAGGCAAGGAGCGATATGTAGTTTTTATATTTATTTGCCATATGATTAAAAAAATAAATAGACTCGAGCTTTGAAAGAATATTTTAGGTTATTTGTACCAAAAACTTAAATATAAAATAAAAGTTCAAGTTAATTTAATTTTTGAATAAAATTAATACAATTCAATAAAAACAACGCCCACGCTTTTACAGATTAGGGGCTAATTATAGCGATCAGGAAAACGTATCAGGAAACAATTTTCTTTGTTTTTAACGATCTTAAGTACAAATGGTACAATGAATGACAAAACACTCAAAGAATTTTGTATGCAAGTATAATTTTCAATTGAACCATTATGTTTTCCCAAAAAAATTATTTTAACTATTTTCCTGATGCAAATTAGTTTTTCGTTTAATTTATCGTCATTGATTAGTTTTGCATTTTTGAAGTGAAAACATAATAAATAATTTGCATTTTTGGAGTGAAAACATAATAAATAATTCACTTTAAAATTTTCCCTGATTCGTTTTCCTGATAACTTTAACCGGCTCCTTTAAAAGATACAAGTATGTATTTAAAAAAATTGTGTTTGGTAAAAAATTCCCACAAAACCGTCATCCGCATCACAAGAACAGATTGTAGATCAGATTAAAAATTTCGTTTTAATAGTTCTGTTGTTTTTTGGACAAAATAGAGCCAGTAAAAAGAAGCGTAATTGACCAGAAAAATAACTCTTAAATTTGATATTTAATTTTAAGAAATCATTTCACAATTGACCACGCTTCAGTGATATGTTAAAAAATTATCTGTGTCACGTGGAAATTACTGATAACATTGAGTTGATCGAATTTAAATTATAAAATGTTCAAAATTTACTTTAAACTAGAAAGGTGTTTGTGCTCAAGACAAACATGCGAAAGGATTCTCTTTCCTTTTAATGTCTCCCGAAATAGTTAAATAATAATTGAAGCGTTTAGAAGTGCTAATTGAAATTTTCTAAATTTTGGTAATCAGTATTTATAGTTTTTAAGCTATAACTTTTTTCATACGAATCCATTGCATATGACAATGTCATCCTTTGCTAAAATTTTAATAAAAAAATGCGAAAGACAAACGCACATGAGACAGAAATTTAAGTACGTGTATTAGTATAGGCCCTTCATATGTACAGTAAAACGATATTTTCAAAATATGTCACTTAGCACCTTCATCTTCTAAAGGCTTCAATTTTCAATAGCTAAGTTTTACAAATAGTTTTCAATTGAATTTTTTCAAGAGGTCCTCGGGCCCCCGATTGTCTAAAGACGCCCCTATTAAACATAGTGCATTTAAACTAAGTTTTTTTCGATTGGAATTGTTCGGGGTTCGTATTGAAAGAGGTAATCATAAACACAGTTGAACAAATTTGTATGAATAATTTCAAAAATTAAATTGATTTGAAAATTCTAGTTAAAACATAATATCACGGCCATGGTCTGATAAGTGACATTTCTACAAGATTTGAGCTCATGACTCGAAAAACAGCTATTCAAAGCTTGACATTTTTCATATGCATATGATTGGATTCCGTATGTCTCACATTCTGTACATACACTCAAAAATGTTTAATATATATTATAGTTTCCGAAATACGGCCTTTCAAAGTGGCTGAAAACGTTGCATTTAACTTCCGAAATTATGAAAAGTTATCAAATCAACCACTTTGAAAGGCCTTATTTCGAAAACTATAAAGATATAAAAAAAACTTTTTTGTTTTTAAATGTGAGTTTTAGTGCCCTATCTATTATAGGCATTATAAAAAAGAATTTTTCTTGCATCGTAATGTTTTAAGTTAGGCCTAGTTTACAGTTCTCATGCGAAAAAAAAAATCAAAATTGTATAGTATTCAAGGCAACAAATATTTGCCTTGACCTAAATCACCCATTGAGTCATTAATTTATCCTAAATTAATAAACTATATGCCTTTAAATGGAAAATAATTATTTTTGGATGCAAAAACCATTTGCATGCAAATAATGCCTTTGAGGTGAATACATTTTTTTTTTTTGAACTGTTAACCGACAGCCGAAAAAATTTATTTTAATCACCACACTTTTTTCGCATGCAAAACAATTGCCGGTTCATTGTTTTGCATGACATTTCATGACAGCAATATTTTTTTTTTTTTGTATGAAAATGGAAGGAAACCAATCAAGCAAACAATTAATTTTGAATTTCAACTTAATTATTTTTAACAAGCGAGAATATTTGCATAGATCTTTTTTGCTCACGGTAACTGTAAACTAGGCTTTATGGGCAGAAAAACAAGCTGAAATGACGATATCAGTCCGTGGCCTTGACCATATACTTATTTCATGTGAACTTAATGCTTAACGCTGTTCATCAAAATTAAATCTTGTTTTCAGATCAAACAAAAATCACTGATTTCAAATCTTCCAATTCTCTCGAAGATAGTTTTAACTGGAAAAAGAAAAGGATAAAAGGAGATAACATTTACGAATTCGTGGTAGTAACACCTTAAAGTATATACTTTTCTTCATTGATCAAAACAAGTCTCTTTTTTGGTTTCACGGAATTGAATTCTTTTTGGAAATTTATTTGATAGATTTAAGTTAGGGTAGGTATTTGAAAACCTTATTTTATTTTGTATATATTTTGTATTTATTATGAGTGTCCTTATTGACACATTATTCAAACCATCCCTGGAGGATGATGATGTTTAATCTTCGTTTGGATTTTATTTTTGTCTACAAAATATAATAGTCAAAACGCGTAGGCTTGACTAATAATTTGATTGCAAATTATACAAACTATTAAGATGAAAAATGTATTTATATAACCTCAGTTCAAATGAATGGAAATCACAAATCATTGCTCAGGGACATTTGTTGTATACAGGAGGTATAGGTACTTGTCATATTTTTATGGCACAATGGGGCATGGGGCTTTTGGGTAAAATATAAAAGTGTAGGTATCTTAAATTGTTTTATTTGAAACAGAAAATGATGAATTATCTTAAGGACTAGTTAAAAGAAAAAATAATTAAATCAGTTTAAACAACATACCTAAATAAAATCATGAATAAATGTACAGGCCAAATGAAATTGGGCAAAGCGATCTACCTACTCAACCTTAATGAGTCAAAAATCGAGTGGTAAGTATTCGGCTTTAAAATACCGAAAAGAAAAATAACAATATTCGACGTTTTGTATGTTCAATTATCTTTCGAGCTCTAATATAGCTGTAGCCTCTCTACAGATTAACGGTTGTATAACAAAAGGAAGCACATATACAAAAACACGAATCGATACAATAACAATCCTGTCAAGTTGGATGACCAAATCTTATAAATGTTTGCCTATTCTCCTCTACTTACCACTTTCTAAAATAAAAGAAATATATTTAGTTAATTTAGAAGTCCTTGTACCTGCTTTTCTAATCCAATTATACGTCATGTCTTCAACCCAATAATAATAGGTCCTTTTGTTGGCCGGCCATCATCATATTTTACTTTAAATATTACTATAATTACACAACAAAATATGCTTGATTGCTACTGCAAACACACAATCATCCAGTAAATGTTCATAGTTGTGTAAAACAGTATCCTGTGTCAACACCTCTTACATTTGCGGTTGTAGAATTTTCCAAATTTACCTTTTTCCTCACACAACATTTTGCTTATTTGTATCGTACCTCTGTACTTCTAATTACCAAAACTACATATTACTTATATTAATTTACTCAGGTACTCAAATTTCTATTAAATATTGATGGGTGTGATGTCTGTTTCCGATTTCAATTTCAAATATGGTCCTCTGTTTGGAAGCTTTGAAAACCAAAACCAAATGTATTCAATTCTCGATTGTAACGACTTCTAGCAACACACACAGCAACATGAACAGAAACTCATTATTATTAGTCGTCAACTCAAAACAGATATGAAATGTACTAATAACACACTATCTACCTACTACCTACATATATGTATGTTTATGTGTACACAATAAGTTCAAAACCAGAGCTGAGTTCTGAGAAAATGGAAATCTCTAAAGCGATATAACTGCCATGCCCTAACTTAGCAATATGGCACCACCAAACATGACCAAAAACCATTCCGTGAATAAGCAAGGTAACGCAGATATACAACAAGCCAAAACACAACTTTGCTGCTTGCTCCTATTCTGTCAAAAAAGTGCATTTATGCATTTTCAAATTCGTTAAAATGCAATTTATGGATACTACTTTCATTCACAGCAGGCACAGAAGCAGAAGAAGCTGGGGTAGGTTAACTGAGAATCGACTGAATTTCACATCGTTATTCGATAATCATCATCAGGTAGACGTGTAGATATAGGGATTTATTTATCAAAGGACGAATGTCATGCAAAAATGGTAAATTGGAAACAACTTGTGATTTGTTAGGTAAAATTTAGTCTAACGACTTATACTCACAGCAGCATCAGTATACCCAAATATGTTTTACGAATCGTAGATTGAATTTTGATACAAACATTCTACGAATCGCAGATTGAGTTTTGATTTTAAATTGGATGGATGTTAAAAGTCATGCTAAATTCCCAGAGCCATATATAATGTTTTTCTTGTGCCTTATAGCCACATTTGTATACATTTTCAGCCGTCTCCTTAACGTCCCCACCATAATCAGTTTGAATATTTTATCAACACTTCTTCTACATCACCAGGTAATAGGAATATAAGAAATAATTTCCCAGGAAAATCAGATGAAATAATGGCAAAATAAAGAGAAAATTCTGACAAAACTGAATTTTGGTGAAGAGCGTTGTTTTAAAGTCTAAAGCATTTTTCAAAAAAGTACCCTAAATTTGGGCCGGTGAAAAAAATGTATGGGGTGCAAGGGGATAAAACCCACTTTTTTCCTTATTTCTCAAAAACAAATCAATTATGCATGTTTTGAAAATGTTAAATGTACAAATTGAATGGATGTTCCCATCATTACGGGTGTGACAGTGAGACTCCTTTATTTCATTAATTATTCGTATACTAGGTATTCCCAATTAATAAATTTAAACTTTACTAATTTACAGAACACCTGAAGTCTTTTAAATAAATTAGTTTATTTGTATTAAAAATTGGTGGTTCAGTTATAGGTTTCCAATTAAATTGCATTACGGGTGTGACCTTAGAAATCTAGTGATTTGTGATATTGATATCTAATCTTCATGTGGTGTAATTTATTGCATGAAAACTAAACATCATTCTTTCGCAAATATCAACCCCTAGTTGATCTTCAGTTTTAATTAAAAAATGAGAAGAAAAGCAGTGAAAAACAATACAAAACTTTTATTTAAAAATATTGCGGCTGTGATAAGTTAACGTTACGGCTGTGGCCGAATATGATTTTTATGCGAAAACAATATAACAAACGATATTTGAAAGAGAGATTGTTGTCATAGATGTATAATCATTTCTCACGTGATGTGTGAAGCACTTTTTCTGAAAAGTGAATAGATTTCTCACTTCAATTAGATTTTTTGCAATTTCTTTTAAAATAGGAAAAACTTTCATTTAAAGCTGTGTTTTGCTTAAACTAAGTTTTTTTGGGGGCCTCGAGGTAAGAGTAAGGCCACTATCGTGAAATAGAAGATGATTCGATTTTCGTTCAATAACTCGATCGTAGTTCATTTTACAACAAAGTGATGAATGACTATTATTGAGACAAATAGTTTAGTTGCTGTCATTGTGTTCTTTCTTACTATGCAAATTGTTATAAAGTTTTCATTTTATTTCTGCCTTATGTTTTTCAGCGGTGCTTAGTTTGAATCTGAGTTTCAAAATTAAGGTTTAAAAATTCAGCTAATCAATTTTTTTTATAAGGAATATATACCTACATTCATATGTCTTTAAAAATCAGCTTTTTCAGTTTCTTCTGCTAAAATTCTGATTTTAAAAATGTTATCCTACAATATTATGTAATTTAAATGTATTAACAATAAAATTCAGTTTATTCTGTTTATTTCTAAAAGAACTCACCAGAATTTGGCAAATCAAAATTTTAAGAAGCAAAGTTTCGAAAGTAAAATTTTGCCAAAATTTCAACCCCAACACTTTGAAATCTTAAAAAAAGGTCATAATTTTTGGCACCAGCAGAACTTAGTTCCAAGAAAATTCCAGAACCGAAAATAAATAAAATGCACGACAGGGTTCACGTACTTGCTCTTATGTTCAAGACGCTGAGGGTTTAAGAAAATTATATGTAAAGACATGGAATTAATGAGCGAAAAATATTTAAAAGCATAAAATACGATATTTAAGTTAGATAAAACATTTTGATTGAGAGTTTGAAATGAAAAGAAGAACGTCATCTTAATTCTCGATATAATAAATTATTTTTTTTGTATTAAATTCTTACAAAGTTTTTAAGGAAAACTTTTGGTATGCAAATTGTAAGTATTTATTTCTGTGCATATAGAAATTATTTTTTTTTAAAAATTGTCAACCCGTTTTTGAGGTATCGAAATTTCCAAAAACAAAATTTGAAACTTTTTAAAAAATTCAAACACATTTTTTTTTTAATGTTGATATACAATATTTTGAAGTTAATTTGAAATGTGTATACAGAGTGATTGGTAAAAGGTGCACCAAAAAGCTATAGCGAGTAAGTTGGGTTAAGACAAGAAAAAATTGTCTATTTCTTGGAAAAAGTTCTTTTAATTTTTTTTTAAATTCTCGAAAACTAAGATACATTTTTGCACCCGGTTTTTAGTTTTTCATTGAAAAATAATAGGAGCATTGAATTTTCAAATCAAAAATTATACTTAATTGCATATAGTTAAAAAAAAAAAATAGTTTGAAATAAAAAAACGAAAAATATTCTAAATTTCGAGTTTGAAAATTATTTTTCCAAAAACTTTTCATTAACACAACTTAATTTAAAATGAAAATAAAGGAAGGGATGGTTGGCTTACCAAAAAGGCATAGCATGGCATTTTAAATTTTACAGTTGCTTTTAAATATTTTTTTCTGTTTTAAGTCACTCCCACCTAAACGGGGAGAAATAGACCCCCTTCCATATGATTTTTTTTTTTCTTGTCTTAATGCAACCTACGCCCTAGGTTGTTGGTGCACCTTATACTGATCCTACTGATCACCCTGTATAACAAAATTTTTCTATATCTGTTTAGCTGATAATGAGAGGATAAATTCTATATTAAAAAAAAAAGTTCTATGAGAGGTACTAAATTTAAATTTGTTTGTAATTTTGTGTAGTATACCGCACAAACTTGAGCATACAGTTTAATAAAAATCGTAAGAGCCATTTTCAAGAAAAAAATATTTTCATCAACGTTTTTTTTTAACAATTGTTCCGTTTTTTTTTTAAAGTAAATTGTTTTCTTGAATACGTTAAAAACCCTTAATTACAGGGTTTCATAAAAAATGAAACATGTAGTTTTCAAAATGAAATTCAAAATGAAAGTATGCCCGATGAATCTAACCTTAAAAATTCAAAATTCTGTTTTTCAATATCCTGGTTGTATAAAATTCTGCGTCACCAAAATTGTGTTTTTCAAAATTCTGTTTTGCAAAAAAGTGCGCACTTTTTTACATTATCAAAACGGTTTCTCTTTTACAACATATTTACAAAATTTTTAAACACAGAATTTTGGAAAACAGATTTCTTGTAATGGAACTAAATTAAACGTGGTTAGAGCATACATACATAATTGAAAAGATTTTAAATTAATTAGATACTATCTTAAGGCAGAGTTTTGGTTTGTTTTTGATGATGAAAAGCCAAATACGGAAGTTTTTCTAAGAACATAAAACATCGTCAATGTTATGAGTCACCGACTAAAAAGCTGAAAATTAACTTTTTTTTTGGCAAAAGAGCAGGTGAATACAATGAAAAATGGGGAGCACATAAAAAAAGTTTTTTAAAAATTAGCAAATAGCGCGAGTCATAAAAAAACTACTTGAAAGCTATATTGGCTATTTAAAAACCAAAAATTTAAGTTTTATTAACGTAGAAAAACGTAGTTAAACTTAAAACTTCGTTAATATGTCACTATTTACGTTTAAGTTATAGCAAAAAAAGAAGTATAGTTAGGCGTCGAAAGTTTCAGCCAAGATTGTTCCCAAAAATTAAAGTCTTGCAGTCCATAACCGGCGGTGGACTCCAAGACATTGATTTTTGGAATAGCTTTTACTTATGTTTTTCACGCCTATACTTCTTCTTTTGCCATCACTCACATCCAAAATTTGCTCTGGGTCAATAGAATCATAAAAAATTGTTTTGTGTAAATGAGAATCTTTTTTAGACAGAATCTTAGTTCACATAAGCAGAATTTGGGAAAACAGAATTTTGACGAGACAGAATCTTGAAACACAGAATTTTGATACATAGAATTTTGCATTTACAGAATTTCGAAATACAGAATTTTGGTAAAACACAAAACAACAAGTGTTACTTTCCTCAAATACGTGAACATTACGTCCATGAGTTCAGTATTATAATGAACAGTTCTGTATTTGAAGAAAGTGTTCATTATAATGCCACCAGATGGTTTATGTGACTTTTAAAAAATTAAATTAATGATAAAAAATAACAGGCGATGGGAAATGCATTTCATAGTAAATTTGGAAAACTTTATGTCAAACAGCGCTTGGAAACGGTGAACTGCAAAAGGGCTGATAGTTCTATTTTATCCAGAAAAAAATGGTTTAATATAAAGCAAAAACTATTTTAAGTAAAGTGATTTTTTTTAATAGATATCTATTTAAGTACATACAAAATTTAAAATTGAGTTGAATTTTGTTTCTTTTTGTTAATTTTTCTGCATTATTAAATATATTCACTGTATCCTTTTTTTATTTTTTATGTAACAATAACCTTACTCTTTTGATGAGCAAGGGGTCTCAGTGCAAGTATAAGACTCTCCATTCTAGGTGTTGAAAATCCCACCATTTGGTCAACATATTGCAAAAGGAGGCCTTGTTTTCCTTGCTAACTTATTTATTAATAGTCTTAGAAAAAATGTTGGTATAAATTAGTAGCAAATTCAATTCAATTCAATTCACTTAACCTCTAAGGCTGGACAGAGCCAATGAGCCAATGGGGTGGATCCGCTGCCGATCCCTTTAAATTTTCAGCCAATATTTTGGAAAGTACATTAGATGGACAACTTTTATTACTAATTGCTCCCTGATGTTTTCATATATTTTTTATTTTTTTGGAGGAGATCGAACTTTTTTTGAAAATAAAAATTTGTGCGGAAAAATTATTTTGAAAAATTATATTAAGAAAATACAATATCTACCATTTAATTTTTTCACCATTAGAACAGTATTGTATTGGACGTATTGTTCACGTTTTTTTTTTAAAGTAACTCTAGTTATCAATTTTTAAACAAAACATCATAACAGTAATCACAGAGAATTTTTTTTTTTATATATTTTCTGGAAAAGGTCATATAATCTGCTGCATATCTAAATAAAAAAAATCAACAGATTTTTTTGAAAATTCGATAACTTAAAAATGCGTAGAACATTTTTTTTAATTAGTTTTAAATCCCAAAAACATATTTAAGGATTTACATAACATCACTTTTTCTAAAAAATATTTTAAGAATTTGATATACAGGGTTTCCGGTAATTCGTCAATTATATTTTTGGGCGTGCATGGTTGTTGGGTAAATTCTAAAAAAAATCATACTGTGGAAAACTCTCTGACTAGTGAAATTTTTGAAAAATTTACCTTGAATGCAAAAAATATTAAAAATCAAGGGTAGCACATACAAAATGTGCTGTATCTTATTTGAAAGTTAATACTCCAGCTTTTGAGAAAGTACCTTTTGTTTGTTTTTAATTTCTCTAAAACTGAAAAAGATTTTTACACTTGGTTTTCAGTACTCGACTAAAAATTAATAAGGGCACCGAACTCGAGAAAACAATCTGTTACGAAAAAAAATATTTCACATATTTTTTTTTATTTTGATTTTGAAATTTTGAAATCTTTTTTCTCAAAAACTAAATTTGTAACTGTCTTCCTAGTTTGTTTGAATGCCGCACGTCACTGTACTTAATTCAGTAATCTGTGCAACATTTTATCGATAAGTATTAAGAGCTTGTCAGCTGTTTTAAGAATATCGAACGTTTGTATAGATTATTTGGAGGAAACATATACATTTTTAAATAAAAAAGGGAAGTAAAATATACATCCATAGATAGATATTACTTTATAACTATGTATACATAAATCTTAAAAAAAAACTTTTTAGCACTTATATATTTTTGTGAAAACCCATAAAATTCGGCAAACGACTCTTATCAAAATCTTGTTGAACTCTAACCTTAAACATTTTTAGTACTTTTTTTATAAATACATAAAGCACCATTATATACATATGTATACATACAAATTCATACAAAATTATTAGTTTAAGAAGTATATTGTATCTTTGAAGTCAGTAGTGTAAATCAAAGATTCATAGACGCAGTGCATTATTATATGACTTCAATGGGTCGAGAAATTAGTTTTGTCTATAATATTATTGTGTTCACATTGATAATAATTTATTTTTGCAAAAATACTTCTGCATTTGATTCGCCATATTATAAACTGCCTTCAGCAATTTTTCCAACAAAATATCATCTTAACATAAGCACTAACATTCACCAGGGTAACTTTTCTTACAATGGAAGTGTTTTGATTGATCTTACAATTAAAGAACCAACCAATGAAATTGTTTTAAATGCAAAACAACTTCAGATCTTAAAAATAAATTTGATTAGCCTTGATAATAGAGTGTTGCTTGAAAGTAACCAAATTAAGTATGAACTTTATGAAGAAAAAGAACAACTCCGGATATATTGGCCATTATTGCCACTTAAATTACAAATCGGCCAACAATATCAGCTTAAAATTGATTTCGTTGGAGACATTCAGAAGGATGCAAAATTTGGATTTTTCAAATCAACATATTGGGACGATTATTTGAATTTGGTGTGAGTATAAGAAAGCTTAATATATATAAGTATATAGAGGGTGTCCGGTAGTTCTTCAATAATATTTTAAAGCATGATTCCTTGGTAGGTATATTCTAAAAAAAAATATCGTATAGGGGAAAATTCTATCTTCTCCCCACCAATCAAAAAAAGCAGATAAAATAACAAGCTAAATGGAAGTTATTTAAAAGCTAGCTTCAATATTTTATTTGCTTTTTAAATCAAGTTGTTTGTAAAAATATAGTCTTAGAGAGCAAGTTTTGGGAGTGGATTTAAAAACAACATCTTAAGTATGAGGGTTTTGGTGCATGTATCGTGATATCAAATACCAAAGTCTGGCAAGTTTCTTTTCAGCCTTTGGGAGGGGTAAAAGGTTAAAAAGAGCCAGTTCCTCTATTTAATTGTCAGGGTTATAACAACTTTTATTTATTTAAAAAATATTGTATATGATGGTAAGTCATTTTTCCTAAGCATAACCACCTCAATCTTAAAAATCAATCGGAAATATCTTCCCCATCCACCGTCAAGCCAATTTGTCCTCAACGCTATATGCCACTGTGTAAAAGCTGCAAAAACGGTTCTGATTTTGAGGTTACATATCTTTTAATTGAGCCAATAAATGGGTGTAATTTTTTTAAGCCTGATAACCATTAGCGTTAACTTTAATGAAATGCATATAAGTCAATGAAGAAAATATATTTATTTCGGCTTTTTGAACATGACAAAAAAAAAACAGTAAATCCAAGTGTTTTTTAAGAAGATAACATTTTTTTATTTTAATTTTCAGTTCTATAATAATAACGCAATTTGAACCAACCAGTGCTCGCCTGGCATTTCCTTGTTTTGATGAACCTGCTTTCAAAGCAAAATTCGTCATAAGCATTACACATGGCACAAAATATTCAGCTATTTCCAATATGCCAGTAGATGGTGAGCCCGTTTTAAGGTACCTAGTACATAATTTGATTTTTTTGTGTTTCGTTGTTGTTATTTTGAATATACTTACGTAAAAAGATTTTTTTTAAACTAAAGCTTAACATCAAACGGACAAATGACCACAACAAAATTTTTGGAAACACCACCAATGTCTACATATTATGTTGCATTTGGTATAACAAATTGTAAAAAGATCAGTGTTTTAGTAAATGGACTAGAACACCGACTTTTTTGCCCACCAAATACCATAGAAAATGGCTCACTAGCTCTTGAGAATGCCATCAAGACTGTTGATGTATTAGAAAAACTATTTGGTGTTAAATACTCTTTGCCCAAGCTGGATCACATTCCAATAGGAAAATCATTTGGTCGTGCTATGGAAAATTGGGGTCTTATGACATTTCAATATAATGATATTCTCTCCAATCAAAAACACTACACCAAATTGGAACTGCTCGATTCAATTAATGTGCAAAATCACGAAATCGTTCATCAATGGTTTGGAAATCTGGTTACACCTTCCTCGTGGAGGTTTTATTGGCTAAAGGAAGGTTTAACTACGTATATTAGCTATGTTGCACAAAATATGGTAAGAGTTTATAAATACTATACATACTTACATGGTATATTTATGTATTTCTCATTAAGAGATCAAGTTACAGAATTTTAATTATAAAGAGCTCGATTGCAGGTATACCCCGAAGAGAAAATGTTTGAATATTTTCTAGTAAATGAAGTAATCTATCTATATTCGAGTATTTGGCTACTCAATCATTCGATGACAAGCATCGTCAACGAAGGAGCTGATCTTAAGAAACAATTTGACATTGTTCCATATAAATTAGGTAAGTAGTGGGCGTTGATCTAACTTTGTATTAACTACTATTGGTCCCTTTATTTAAATATGCAAGGCGTCCGAAAGGACTCAAGCCTCCACTAGGTATCCGCCAGGCTTCTGCTAGGTATCAGCTAGGTGCCCGCCTGACATCCACCAGGTGTCCTCAAGGTATCCATAAGGCGTGCACCAGGCGTCCTCAAAGTATCCACTATGCGTCCACCAGGTGTCTGCAAGGCATCCTCTGGGTTTCCATCAGGCCTCCACTAGACTTTCACCAGGTATCGCCTTGGCCTCCACTAGGCGTCCACCAGGTATGCGCTGGGTGTTCGTTAGGCCTCTGCTAACCCTCCACTTGGTATCCGCTAGGTATCCACCAAATAACCGCCAGTTGTGTGCCAGGCCTCCACTAAGAATCCACTAAGTGAATTGAGTCAATTGAAGACAACTTACAACTTACATTAAAAATGTTGGTGTAATATTTTTAGTATCATAAATATGCGAGTGCGAGTCGAGTTTTGATCAATTGATATGATTATGTATTTTGTTATGAATAAAATCATCAAACGACAAGCATTATTAGCCGTTTTCCTTTGGAGGTGGCAAAGTACTTTTGAGTAGATGAAAACCCTAATCTAGTACTATCAACTGCACTTGCTCTCATGTGCGTGTAGATACATTTTACATGAAAAAGCAGTTTGATGTATTCCCTTAAACACAAGCTAGCAAAGTACTAGCAAGTACTTCACCACCTCTCCAAAGGAGAACGCCTATTTTTGTCAGTGTGTGTGAGAAGTAATTATTGTGATTAAGATTTATTTTATGTCCGTAGACATACACATGATAGCCGTTTTCCTTTAGAGGTGGCAAAGTACTTTTGAGTAGATGAAAACCCTAATCTAGTACGATCAACTGCACATGCTCTCATTTCTGAGTAGATACATTTTACATTGGAAAGCAATTTGATGTGTTCCATTGAAGAAAATTGGCAAAGTATTTACTTGCATGTACTTCGCCACCTCCAAAGGAAAACGCCTAAAATCTGAATTTAGCCCATAAAATATACCTACATTATGCGTTTTCCTTTGAAGGTGGTGAAGTAAGAAAAATCAATTTTTTTACCGAAAGGAAACCCCATTAGTTTTCGCTAAAAACAATAATGAGTGTTCAGTTCTACATTTTTGCTCTATTACGCTTTTCATTGCAGGTGCTGGTTTTTTTAGGATGTTCCATCACGCTATCGGCCACAGTACTTTTATGAAAGCAATCTCCAAATATTTAAACATGTTGTAAATTTTCTTTGAAATTACCCCTGCATGCCGTATACTTAATGAATATCCATGTATTTTAGTCAGTATTCAGTTGCTAACGAAGATGATTTCTTCATGGCAATGCAGGCAGCTGTTGATGAGGACGAAGTCTATTTGTTCCAAAATAACCAATCAGTTGCTAATGTAATGCGCACTTGGACTCATAACCAAGGAATTCCAACTGTAACGATTTTTCGAAACTATGACACTGGAACGGTAACTATTCGACAAAAGTCCAACTCTGAAAATAAAGATCAAAAATGGTGGATCCCAATTAGCTTTGCTACTGCATCAAATCCGGACTTTGAACGAACTACTGCTGACTACATTATGCCACCACAAGCTGAAGTAATTCTTGACTTAAAAGATCTGAATATAAGTCTTTCGAATAGCGATTGGCTAATTGTGAACAAACAACAAACTGGAATTTTTTTTGTTGTCTACGATGGCCTTAATCTCAAACTGATTGCAGAAGCTTTAATGTCGAATCCAAAAACAATCCATGTGTTTAATCGGGCCCTGCTTTTTAGAGACCTTGCAGTAACCTTTGATAAAGAACTTGACGCTATAGAGCCACTTTTGGAAATCTTGCAATATCTGAAGTTTGAAAAGGATTCCTTACCATGGTTCAATGCAGCCGATCTAATAATAAAGCTTTTTTCAATTTTAGAAGACAGCAATGCGTTGGAAAAGTTCAAAATGTTCATTTACGAAATATTTATTGGAATTTATGATTCAAAATATCAAATAGCTTTTCAAAACCCCACAGCTACAGATTCCAAGGCAAAATCAAAAATGATGAAAATAAAATTCGAAGTCGATCCAATTAGCTGCCATAATTACACCACAGAATCTCCCAAAGATGACGAAACTGAAAGAACGAACAACCGATGCAGCCTCTGTCAGGTTTTCCACAGTGATACACTCGACAATTTTCAATCACTTTTTTCTTCAGAAAAAACAATACATTTTGGCTCACCTCAGGTTTATGAATTTCAGACTTCGCTAAAATGTATTGAATCCAAGGAAATATTCAAACACATTTATGACAACCTAGGCTCAATTCAAGACCAGCAACTGCAACTCATTAATATTTTTACCTATGAGCATCTATTTACATCAAACAAATTCTTTGAATCGTGGTTTTTAAATTATTATAATACCGACAAAGTAAAAGGGGTAAGTTCAAAATTGTATTTTGAAGGATTGGTTTGAATGTGTTTTTATTTCAAATTTCATTTTTAAGGTTGAATTGATTGCGGATAAGGTGTACGAATTTCGAAATGTAAAATTAAAGATACGGGAGTCATTTTTAAGGAGATATGAAAAGAACATTTTCAGCTGGCTTGAAATCTATGAAAATAAAATTAAAGGAAATTAAATCAGAGACTCAGTTTCTGTCCTCGAAAACAGTTTGGAGTTCTTATTAAATGTAAGACTATTGAAACTAGAATCTTTCGTATCATTCTGTAGCTGTAGCAAAAGTTAGACGATCGTAAGTACTTTTAAAAGCAAACGTGCCACAAAAAAAAAACGAGTGCTAACTAAGTTAAGAACACAAAGTTGCAAATCCAAGATAAAAGGCAATCTTATTTTATCTTTATTATTGTTAATGTTCAAATTAAATATGTATTTAGTACAGTTAATCATCAATTCATCTTATAAAAATATGACTGACGTTTTCTGAATGAATAAAAGAGTGTTAAATTCATTTCTAAAGATTTTCATGACCTTTAATCCATTTGCGTTTCGTCCAGGCGAGACAGTTGGCCTCATCAGTAGATCTTGTCGTTACCCTTGGTTGATGATTATCGACACTAATTTCATTGCAGCACGAAATCAAACTATATTATTCTAAGGGAATATGTTTGGTATAAATATTCTGATTTTCTAATAAAAATGCATGCGGAAATCAAACATTGAATTAAACTTTTTCGGTTGTTTTTTTTGCATTATGTGTTGTTATTTCTTTCATTTCAACATGGTTGCTGGTAGTTTTTTTTTTGATTTTTTATTTGTTTTAATCTCTGAATTTGTGCAACTCTCAACGGATAAATTTTCCACTTTGTTTTTGTAAGCATCTCATTGTCTTATTGAAGACAAACTAAATATTTGGTTTCGCATCAGCAGTGTTCTAGAGGTGACAGTTGAAATTAATAATTGTTGCAGAAGTCTTAACTCTTTTTTCGCATACAATTAATTATCTAGACCATTTATTGCTTGCGAAAAAGTGACATTTCTCGTTTTTATTTTAGTTGTTTCTTCTGAGACGTCTGACTCTTTTTTCGAATTCCTCTTTGAAAATCACCCTGTCACGCGTTAGTGCCCTATTACACGACGACTCTAGAGTCATGACTTTTTTCGAAATTCAATGAGTGCGAACGAGAAAAAACATCCGATCTCACCTTCACACTCATTGAATTTCGAAAAAAGTCATGACTCTGAAGTCGTCGTGTAATAGGGCACTTACATGGAGCTTCTCGACGCAAAATTGACAGTTCTCTTTACTGTGTAAGTGGTTTGTAGAGAGTCTGTATAGGAAAAATACGAAAATACGGACAATGCTGAAAAGAAACTTCAAAAAGAGTATCGGAAATCTTGGCTCACGACGCACAGGGCAACTGGTCATCCATCTCATCTTTCGTTCGAAAAGAGTCAGACACAAAGAATCATCGTGTATAGGTCCCCTATAACACAATGATTCTTTGCGTCTGATTCTTTTCAAAATTCAATGAGTATGAATGTGAAATCAGATGTTTCTTCTCCTTCGCACTCTTGAAAATTCGAAAAGAGTCAGACGTAAAGAATCGTCGTGTAATAGGGGTCTAGGGGACTAAAGAGCGACATTCATTGACTTATTATATATGGACTGCTAGTCGTATGTTTTCTCCATACAAAATCTCTATATTTAGGGGTTCAGCTTCTCCCTAGCAACATAAGAGCTTCCGTCGAATATGCGGCGAACAAAACAACTATCCTAACGTCTCTGTTATGTCTATCCCTGTATCGTATTTGTCAATCAAAGTCAAATATTTATTATTATTTTGTTGAAAAAGCCGTAGATTATTTTATTTTATTTAAAAAATTCCTAAAAAAAGGTATTCAACCTTCTTACGATCGTATCGTATGGTTATCAATCACCGGAAATATCATCACGCAATCATCAAAACATGATACAATTGATTGAAAAATGGTAAGTTCAAAAAGAACTCAAAAAATCAAGCGATATTTAAAAAAAAAATGCAATTATCTTGTTTTTCCTCTGAATTCAGAAGAGGGTGACTGACTGGCAACACCAATAAAAAAGAAAAAAATTGTGAAGAACAAAGGAAGGTCCTGCTCACAGTTTTTATGCTTTTCCAAAAAGAAGAGTCGAGTTTTTGGAGAAATTATTTAAGTGTCAGGTATCTGAAGTTGCAGGCAATGATTCAGAGAAGAAAAAGGAGAAATTAGTCTGTATTAGTCGATTAATGTTTTAATAAATAGTTTTCAACACTATTTTTGAAACTTAATTCATTTGTTTGTTATTGTTGTTTTGCAAAATATAAAAAATAACACACAAACACTCAATTCAATCGTCAAAAGTTACACCATATCTTCCGCCTATTCGACGGCAGCGCTAGTGGCGTATAGTGATAGACTGAACTGAAGTGAAGTTGGCTCCTGGCAGTCCATATATAGTAGGTCAATGGCGACATTACTCTATATCCAAAGCTGAATACATCCATTATTTTTTACTTTCGAGATCCTTCTGAACGAGCTCATCTCTGATAACAGCAAATTCGAAATTCGAAATCAACCTTTCAAAAATGTCAAAAACCAGCTGACATTTGACAAATCAAAAAAATTCATAAATTTTTCCTATCGCAAGGGAGGTAATTTCTAAAATTTGCAAAATTGGTGTGTATTTCCTATTTTCAAATACGCAGCTTTTTTTTATTTTACGCAAAAAACACAGTTTTCCTTGATGAAAATTAAATTCACAAAATAAATTAGTTTCTAGTGACAAAAGAATTCAAAGTGATGGACAGTCAGGTACATACATACATAAATACAAAATTTCCTAGTGATGACTGCATGGTGCATGTTTATTGGAAGAGAAACAAAGAATAATTTGTAGTTTATTTACAAACAAGAATATACAATGTAAATAAAATAGAGTAAAC
Source organism: Dasysyrphus albostriatus (assembly GCA_946251815.1). NCBI lineage: Eukaryota > Metazoa > Arthropoda > Insecta > Diptera > Syrphidae > Dasysyrphus > Dasysyrphus albostriatus. The sequence goes on from OX276337.1 coordinate 19,351,858, forward strand.
TAACTTAAACAAAACATATTCTAATCAGTGAGTTGTTGTTTATATTTAAATATTGTATTAAGGTGTGTACATACTTTCACATGTACATAATCTAGTTTGATAAAAGTGTTTCTTTTTTGTTCAATAGCTTCTACATTTAGAAATGCCTATCTACTCTTGACTTGTATATAAGTATATGCAAATTATTGTTAAAGTGCAAAGTTTAACTCATTTTTGGTAATGACAGCTTAAATCTATGTTCAGTATATCTAAACTTTTTATATTGCGACTCGTTTAGTTACACAAATAATAATAGATTGGGAGATATTATGAGTTCCACATAAAACTTAAAAGGATTTTTTTGTGGGTAACTTTCAACTAGGTACATAGGTACGATTCCTTAACCCAAACGGGTAGATTACAAAACCTAATTTATAAACCAGTTGGACGTTTGGGCTTGATTTGTTTATATCTCAGAATTTTGTTTGGGTTTGTTTTGTTTATATATCAGAATTTTCTGGATATCTGACGTAAATCAAATATGCCACTTCCCTCCTGGTTTTATCCATATAAAACATCGTGATGGTGTTCTTACTGTAGCTCGGGAGTGTTACAAATGATTTCAGCGTTCCGTCTTCATCAAATCCATTATTGGTTCATTATAAAGTAGCTTTCTTTGTAACTGCTTATATGCTATTGAAAGAAGTTAGATGAAGCAAAACGCAAAGTACCTACATACATTCTGAATACAGATCCATGCGTAAGACCTATATCTCAGTTCAGGTTTCCGAGATTCAACCGTTAGCTACAGTAACCCTTTCCCATAAATAAATGAAAGAAAATTTTTATATTAGTCATTATTTTATTATTATAAAAATCATAAGTCATTAACTGGAAAACACCCTAATGCGGTCCTCCGCACAGCGGACCTTGTGAATACAAAAGAAGTCACAGCTATTTGTGTAAGTAGCTAAAGCCATCTAGTAATAGCTATTAGTAGTTGCCTAGGCTAGATAGTTCTTTGTTTTATGTGAATAAAAAAAGAAAACGCTAAACAGCTTTAACTAGAAAATTCCAGCTTAATATTTTAAGCTTTTGTTTGTTTATTAATTCGCATGATTTGGCCTATAAGCTTCAGCTAAAAGTATTATTTTTGGAACCAAAAAGCAAAGGAAGTAGATTTGGGAGTTTGATTTACTAAAACTGTTTACTTGCTCTCAATAACAATTATTGTTTTCATGTAAAAAGAACATTTCGAGATTTTAATCAAACTTAACATTACGATTCTTATGTATAAGGTCAAGAAATATTTTGTATTGTACCTACCGTCCGTCAGTCTGTGCGTCTATACGTCCACTATAAATAAATCTGGTGCCTACATCGGTACAGAGTATTTTTATGTCATACCCTAAAGGAAAAGTTCGAATTTGTGTGCTAGCCCATTAAGGACAGCTTGCTCCAATACTGTCTCTGAGGATTTTTATTAAACTTTATCCGGTACAGAGTTTATTGGTAAAAACATCTCATATTGGAAATAGAGCGTTTAAGTTTTTTGAGAATATTTGGATTATTTTGATCCACTTTCGGCACAAATATTTCTAGAAACTAAGAAATAATTTTTGTTTCCAATGTTTTACAAACAATTTTTTGTATTTATAAGAATAAAATATTTGTTTAGTGCTTTTGACATTTTTGCACTCTTATCAATTTACATTTCAACTGTATTCATACCATATATCCTCGATTCCTAGCCACATTACGTCTTTAAACGCACCACAACTGAAGAGAAATCTAAAAAATAAAAACTAGTCAAGGCTTTCTAGTTATGGGTCCAAGAATCTTGATATTTTTATAGCTTGGCTATAATATTCTAGCTTAAACTATTTTTAATCACACTAATTGGAGCTTTAGCTGGAAAAACATGCTTAAGCTACACGAATTTAGCTTTGGCCATTTTGAAGTAGCTTATACGAGAACACATCTTATATTTGCAAGCTTAAGCTTGTTTTTATTCACACAAACCTAGCTTTTTCATTAAAATACAAGATTTAGCTTTAGCTTTTCTTTCATTGACAAGATTCAAAATTTCCACTCATATTCCAATATTTTTTTAACTTTATTTTATTTATATTAAAAATATCGTGCAGTAATTCCACCTGTTAACACTTTACGTATCTACAACTAGTAACCTTGTTGAAATATTTGAGATTTAGGGTCCTTTGCCAGTAGTGCAGCATAGGATAGTCATCCAACTAATGCGTTCATCTCTGATAACAGCAATCACCCTTAAGATCTCCGTTTTATATCTACTCCCAAAATTTGCTGTTGGCTCTTAGACTATATTCAAAATGATATTTTAAAAATGAGCGGATTCAAATAAAAAATTTAAAATTAAAAAGAAGAAAACTGCTGTTGGTACTATTGAAACCATTTAAATTTAAAAAGAAAACATGAGCATGGATATATTATTCATTTAAACCTAAAATAAATTTTTTTTTAAACTCACAGGAACAATGTGTGATTGTAGTGATTTTAATGAATGTATAGGAAAGACCCTCTTAGAATCAAAACCCGTGAGTTGTCGCAGTATAGGGAACAGCGTGAAAAGGTGGCTTACGCATGTGAAAGAAGACCTCAAAGAACTTTGTGTGCGAGACTGGAGGCAGCTAGCTCGAAAACGATTCGGTTGGAAGAAGCTTTTTAGTTAAGGCCCTGCTCTCGGAGTGTAGGGCCACTTTAATTTAATCAATAAGTGTAGGTTCTGTAGTTCTGCTTACTTGAAGAAGAGAAAAAGACTACATCAACAACACAACAGTGTGTCTTTCTGTTTCTTGAGCGTCACAAAAAAAAAATTGTATTAATATTATTTTAACTTTTAACTGGTTTGGGATTGTTCACAAATATTTTGCGTCTTCTTTAAAGTCCTAAGGTTACTTTGTTTAATTTTTTTAAGGCTCCAATTGAAGGTTACTTGTTGGACATTGTTGACAATAAGTGGCGTGAAGAAACATTGCCATTCGACCAAATTTTAGTTCCAACTGATAAATTACCCGATCCAGAAGCTGATGGTACCGATTCACATTTAACATTAAGTGAACAAGTAAGTGCGAAAATGTTGACAGATAAAATAAAATAGTAAACATATAAAAATTATTATAACTTTCTATTTTTTACTAAGGAACAAAGATGGACTGATCTTGCATTAGGCACATTAGCACCAGAATCTGGCTTTAGTGATCAACTTAATTTAACTGGAGTTTAGTTCTATTCGAATCAAAAACTTTTATATTTATCTTCATACATAGATCTACTCTAGTATTAAAATAAAAAATGAATCAACATCTCCACTCACCGCACAAATTAACCGAATTCGCTCGTGATTTCGAAGAAGAGCCCGAGACATTTCTCTCGAAATTTGTTAATAAAATTCAAAATGCCTACAATTCATCTTATAATACAGTTAATGATGCACCAACTGGGAGCGCTGGTGGGCCATCAACACCAACTGTTACCAAATCAACTTCACACAGTACTTTCTATGCCGATGTTGAAAGTATTTCAAGAAATAGTTCTTCGTCGAGTTTAAGTTCGGCGAATAAAGCTGGTGGAAATTCTCAATCAAATCAAGATGGATCTGGCTCAACAACTGAAGAAACAACAAGTGAATCTGCAGAAAAAGTATAAAAATTTCTTACACTTTATAGAAATAAACTAATTATTTATGTTAGGCCGATGAGACTCATTCAGAAGCAACTGAAGGTAGAACAATGCTTAATGTTCTCAAAAGAATCAGCAATATTGTTGCAGCCAAAAACAGCGTAAGATCATTTCGTTCACATTCGTTCGGTAATAATAAACATGTTTTTTTTCAGAATCTCCGCAATTACAAGGACACCGAATTGCAACGCTTCTGGATGCCAGATGCAAAAGCTAAAGAATGCTATGACTGTTCACAGAAATTCTCTGCATTCCGGCGAAAGCATCATTGTCGACTTTGTGGCCAGATCTTTTGTTCCAAGTGTTGTAATCAAGTTGTTCCTGGAACCATTATTATGTGCTCTGGTACGTGAAGACAGACCTTAGCTTGCTTAACTCTCTAATAATTACTCGTAATTGTTTTTCAGGTGACTTAAAAGTTTGCAACTACTGTTCCAAAATAGTCCTGAGTTACTTAAAATCTCCTAATATAACCGACGATCTTAAATTAGATCTTCAGGCTTTGCAAGAGGATCTCTCTAGTAAACTCTCACAAAACAATGAAAGCGATGAGAATCTTCAACCGCGCTCAAGTCTACCTCGGAAAGTCTCTGTTGGTTATCAAGAGGAACGTTTCGCCGCAAATCAAATAAACATTCTATCAAATGCCGACCGCAGGAACATACTACAGCAGTCGAATTCTCTCATAATTCTACAAGAAGAAATGATTCGTCAGCTTCCGACTCAGAATTGCGGCTTGGATCTTATTGAGTTTCTCAACAGAAATCAGAAATCCTCAAACAAAATTCAAGCTGTTGCTATACTGAGTGCAATGCATGCCGCAGGCTTTCTTCTTCCAATAGTTCCAGACTCGGACCAAACAGATTTTGACGAGAATTTGCATTACAGGTTCGCCCCAAAGCGTCCGGATGTAATGACTACAGGAATACTTGAAATCGATGTGGACCCTGACAGTAGTATTGTTAATCAAAATGAATACAGCCCCAAGTATGATAGTGAGCTGCAGCCACCAAAATCAATCGATATGAGTCTGAGTTTTCAATCGGTCAAAGATGTCGAACTTGAGAATTCAATACGCTCTACCACAACTACTTCCAAACTATTGGAGTCCTATTGTGATCATGAAGATCAACTCCTCACACAAATGCTGCGAAACGCTAATCTCGACCAAAAATGGTCAAAGGTTCTAACGCCGCTTTGCTGTCGAGCTGCAAATCATTTTAAACCAGAATATTGCACCAATGAATTGATGGATATTAGAAATTATGTGAATTTCAAAAAAGTACCCGGTGGAAAGCGACAGGAATGTACAATAGTTGGAGGGGTTGTATTCTCAAAAAATGTTGCCCACAAGGATATGGCGGCAAGAGTGGATAGACCAAAAATTCTACTCCTGCAATGTCCAATTGTTTATGAAAGAGTTGAGGGTAAATTCGTGAGCATTTCTACGGTGTTACTTCAGGAGAAAGAGTATCTGCGTAATGTTACAGCAAGGATAATGAATTTTAAACCAAATGTAGTGCTAGTTCATAAAAACGTAGCTGGTATTGCTCAAGATATGCTGCGATCACATGGCATTACTCTCGTATTGGATGTAAAAATTTCAGTTATGGAACGATTGTCCAAAGCATTACAATGCGATATCGTATCATCAATTGAATCGAATATTGGTAAACCTAAACTAGGAATGTGTGATGCTTTCTATATAAGGAACTTTGATGATGGTTTTGGTAATTTAGTTTAAAAAAAATTCCTGCATCTAAATTAAATAGGTTTAAGTTTGCTCTGTTTAATTTTCTAGGCACAACAAAAACTTTGATGTATTTTGAAAAACTTTCCAGTCCACGTGGCTATACATGCCTTCTGAGAGGAGGGACTAATGCTGAACTTGCCAAAGTTAAGCAGGTGGCTTCTTTTCTTGTCTATGCTAGGTAAGTTAATCTGATAAGAAAAAGTTATTTGTGTTTACCAGGGTTGTAACAGATTACAATCTCTGCGAATGTAGTCTTTATAAATCTCTCATTGAATTCCAACAAAAAGATTGCAATTCCTTAAGAATGCAACTTCAAAAAATGCAGTCGCAATTAATTCAAAAGTTTTAAAAAGAATTGAAAAGACTTTAAGAATTCTAAGAATGCAAACAATTTAAAGGATGCAAGAGAATCCAAGACTTTAAAAGAATGCATGAAGTCTCAAAAGATTGCGATCAGTTGATTGTGATAAAGGATTGTAATGTTTTTAACGAAAATAGAATGGCGACAGCATTTTTTGAAGTCACATTCATAAAAGAATGTAAAGAATTCAATCTTTTGAAGTCACTAAAGATTTCATTCGCAAAAAAACTGCAATCTTTTAAATCTCTGGTATTTAACGTTTATACTTTCCTTAAAGATATAATTGGCGCCTTGAGATGTCGTTTCTTCTTGACGAATTCGCTAGACCACTTAGTCCAAAGCCACTTATCTTCGATTCCAAAGAGCAAAGTCCATCCGAAGATGTTGAATCTGATGTTTTACTTCGAACCGATAACAACAATTATTCAGAAAATGATGCTGATATTACTGAAAAGCCCGTACAACCAGCTATGAAAAAACTAATCGAGCGCAAATCTGAAGATAAACTTGTCACAATCGAAAATGTTAATGATTTTACTGATCCTCTTCGCTCAACGGATCTTCAAAACAATAAACTTTCTCCGGACTCTTCAATTGTGGAACTAGCTGTTGAGACACCTTATGATAATCGTTTCCGAACAGCTTTGAATTCAACTATCCTATCTGTATCGCCGTTTTTAACATTTCCCTTGCCGTATTTGGAAACAGAACAGGGACGAAAGTGTTCTCTGCGTTCACATTTTCCCAAAGAACTATTTTTCTCCAAGCAGTGGTCAACAACTTCGAATGAAAAACCATCACAAATCGAAAATGAAGTACAAAAATCTAATGAGGACTCAGCACAATTGAATCCTCTTCATCCATTCCTGACAACAAAGATCACGGCTCCTATTGACAATCGAGAATTGCAAACATTACTTGCTGAATTTCGATCATTCGGGGGAAAGTATCCCAAAAAGAAAAAAAGTAATATTTGTTGGTTCTTTCTCTTTTATATGAAAACTGATAAGGTTTTTCTATTTAAGTGACCAAAATGCAGCGTCGGGAATCTTTTCAAAAACCTCAAAAGGTTAGCGAAGAACAGATTTACAAGGACGCCCTTGATTTGGAGAATCATCAACGCCTTCCAGTGCTGTTCTGTAGCTTCTATTTTAATCCAAAAGCTTCTTCATTTTGTGCCCAGCCAACGTTGTTGGACATGAAGTTTTACGGCCAGCAAGATATCATGCTAGGCCAATTTCTGCAGCGGTATTGCTTTAGGGTTTCTTACATCTGCCCACTTTGTGATCTTCCCATGATGGATCATGTCAGAAGGTAAGTAATGAAACTCGTTTTCAATGATTTTTCTATTAAGTTTAATCTGCTTTCTAGGTATGTTCATTCAACGGGCTGCGTCCAAGTCTTCCTGAATGAAGATACACTCAAAAATGACCCAAATCGCATCTATTTTACTTCGTGGTGTTCTATTTGCAATGAAGTAAGTCCAAGTGTTCCCATATCGGAAACAACCAAATGCTTATCATTCGCTAAATATCTTGAACTTCGCTTCTATGGTCATGCCTATAAGAAACGTCCGCTTGAAGGTGAAAATGACTCAGATTTGTTTCAAACAAAGTGCAATCATTCTTTGAATCGGGATTACATCCACTATTTCACCTACAATGGAATTGGCGCCAAAGTCATGTATTCTCCCATTGAAATTTGGGAAATAGGTCTTCCACCACTTGTTCTCCACTTAAAAAAACCCAAACCCTTTCATTCTTTCCAAGTAATGGAAGACATTAAAGGCTTTTCCCTGGCAGGTCATGAAGTTTATTCGAAAATCCATGAAAAAATTGCCGACTTTGTCACAGAAGATGAATCCAACAGTTTGACAAACTTAAAAACTTCTCTACAAATCGATCAGTTTAATTTCAAAAAACACGTGGAAGTTGTTCAGATGCTTCTAATCGAAAGAGACGCGAACTCCTATGACATAAATGATGGCATGATAATGGCTAAACGTGCCTTAGCTGAAAGTATCGATGTCTGGAGTCCAAGACTGCACGAAATGGGGCTAAAGGCGAAGTCTCTGTTTAAACACGATTCTAATCAGCAGATCGATTCAGGACAGATTTGTACTGAAGATCTTAGATCAGATATGGAATCACCAACTGGAGATGCTAAACCAATATCAGAGGGTCAAGAAGAAAGTAATTCAGGTGATCCTGTTACTCCATTGGAAAAGAATAAGAACACCGAACATGTGGCAGACAAAAAGAGCATTAAAAAAATGTTGAGTAGCTTCTTGCCCTCAACGGCTACAGCGAATCTCCTTCAATCGCCTCTCTCAATGAACGAGCATTTGACATTGCCACTAGGTACAATACCAATATTGGTCCATGATCAGGATTTGAGTTCTATCATTGCATATAGCTTGACTTCTCAAGACTATAACAAGCTGGTGGATTTGATTTCCCATAGTAGCGTTCCTCCTCAAACAAGTAGTCCCAATCCTAAAAAGAAAACTGACGGGTAAGTTAATTTTACATTGTTGGAATTGTTAAATACTTATTTATGTATTCTAGCGCATTTGATTTCGATGAGAAGGAAACTTCCAAGACCACCGAAGATGAAAAGAAACCCAGTAAATCCAATTCCCACATTGATATAGCATTCCAGGATAGCACAACACAATTCACTTGCAAAGTATTCTTCGCAAAAGAATTTGATCTATTACGGGCCAACACACTGAAAGTCCCGAAAATGGGCAGAAATATCTTCAAAGAACTAGAACATAGCAAAAAACGTGAAGAACTCAAAGTTACTCAGAAAGGTTCCAATTCTGAAATTGAAATTATTCGAAAACCTAGTGATCCAGCTATTCAGACAACACCGACATCGAAACCTCCTGAAGACGTAGGATCTCAATTGCAATGGGACATAGAAGACACTCGAGTTTTCCTAGCACGATCACTTTGCAGAAGTGTACAATGGGAAGCGAGAGGTGGCAAGAGTGGTTCGAAATTCAGTAAAACTCTGGATGATCGATTTGTTTTGAAAGAAATGAGCCCAAAGGATATTGCGATTTTTGAAAATTTTGCTCCAAATTATTTTGAATACATATCCAAATGTCATCAGCAGAATCATCCGACATTGCTGGCGAAAATTGTTGGGGTCTTTAGGGTGACCATTAAGAAAAAAGAGTGAGTTAACGAGCTGATAAATTTATATATGAATCTGATTAAAAGTAAATTTACACTCAAACTTTTTGTTCTAGTTCTTTTCAAGAGAAATTTATGCTTGTGATGGAGAATCTTTTCTATGAGTGTGACATCAAAAACAAGTTTGATCTGAAAGGTTCAGAGAGGAATCGGCTGGTGAATCCTACAAATCAGAATGGTGAAATTGTTCTGTTGGACGAAAACTTAGTGCAGAGTAAGATTTGTTTTTTATTTAACTTTTTTAAAGGGATTTATTTCAGTCTTTGCTCTTTAACTTTGATTGTATTTAAATTTTGGGCTCATAAAGCAAATATTTTTTTCTAGAATAAGTTTAGTATGTCCACTATGGCAAACGTAAAGCATAAAAACTCCTTATACTCTTTGGACGCGGTTGATTATTGTAAAACGTATGAAGATTAAACTTAATTAGATATTTAAAAAAAATACATATTATATATTATGCAGGCCCGATAACTGACTATCATTTAAATTGAGAAAACCGACATAAGCTTCTCGAGTTTCTATTGTTCTAATAAGAAAGAAAGATTCTTGTTCGAACCGGAGATTTATCGAAATCTGTTTCTTTTAATAAGTAACATTTTGATGCATATTCATAGTAAATTTTAAATTATTTCAGTGTCTTGGTCAAAACCACTCTACGTCCTTGCACACAGTAAAGTGGTTCTTAAAGATGCCATCAATCGAGATTCATCATTCCTAGCGAAAAATCAAGTCATGGATTACTCGCTTTTAGTTGGATTGAATAACAAAGGCAGTGTGTTGGTTTTAGGAATCATTGGTAAGCTATTGAAAACTTTTATTCTGTGTGTTTTTCAATTATAATTTTCTGTTTATTGATTTTTCTATCAGATTATATCCGCACATATACATTCGATAAGCGTGTTGAAACTTTGTTAAAAACATTAGGCAGTGGAATGAGTAAACAACCTACAATTATTCCACCAGAATGTTACATGAAACGTTTTACCGATGCAATGGATCGTTATTTTTATACGGTACCCGATCGGTGGGAGGGCTTGTCGAAAGCTTAAATAGAAGAAAAAAAAATAACACAAAGAATGATATTGAATTAAAATTTTAAGAATGTTTGTTTATCTTACAATAATTTATTGTAGAAAATTTATTTAATACAATATAAATATCGCTTTTTAAAGGTCCAATGTCTAGTTAACTTAAATTGCACCATGGAAAATAATTTTATTTATACTTTTTGGATATTATAATAAGAAAAATGTTAGGTACTTGAAAATAAAAATTTTAAATTTATAAACACGTTTTTCTCTATAGCGTGATACGCAGATCGCGGTAAATTTTGGCCCCATATATTTTTCTACAAATATCACATCAAATATAAATGCGATAGAATATGATGTAAGAGTACGATAAATCCGGCGACAAGGAAAATACGGCAATCCGCATCATCTCACTCGGATCTGCGTGATCCATTGCGCTCCCCAGGGTTAAGGTAGGTAGAGTTAGTGGATGGTAAGGGGATTGAGGGGAGCTTAGGTATGGGATGCCTCCTTGAACCATCCTGAATTCTGAATGAATTTCGAGATATTCTTTAGTGGCAAACTTGAAGTGGTAGTGCGAAGTAATCGATGTTGCCTTAAAAAAATCGATTCACAGGGATCTAAATATATTGGGTCCTATTCTTTTCTGCTTCTGTATTAATAACCCTGTTCCCTAAAATTCAGACCGCCAGATTTAGTCCGGGCCAATACAAAATTTCACTTGTGTAACGGGTTTGCACTAAATCTGGCGGTTTCAAACTGTTTGAAACTCGTTGTGGAACACACCTATTGAGGATTTAGAGCTTGATTACACGATTCGTGTTCTCGTTCGTTTCGTTTTTAGTCTTTTTGATAGGTACGTACCTTCGTTATTACATACAACCAAAATAGTCAAAACGTTTTCTAACGTTCAAAAAATATGAGGTTCATTTATTGGAATATAGACAAATTAATTAAAAATATATTTAAATTACTTTCTTTTCAATCTTATATCTATTTAATCAAGAAATACAATTTTAAAGTTCATTATTAGATAGATATAAGACTAAAAAAGAAGTGATTTTAAAACATTTTTTATTATTATTATTATTATTTTTGAATATAAGAAAAAAATTACTTTTTTGGTTGTGTAATTTCGAAGGTACGTACCTGTCAACAAGCCGAAAAATGAAACGAACGAAAACACGAATCGTGTAATCAAGCTATAAAAACACACAGAAAATCTACTACAATTCTAAACCACGTGCGGATTAGTGCAGTTTCAACTGCCAAACAAATGTCAAGTGTCAAAAAGTTAGTTCGCAAATTGGTTTTTTAAACAAATTTTTTACCTACAATTTATTTAACTTCAAGTTTTGTCCATTTACAGTAAAAATAATAATGTCGCAAGAAAAAATATTTAATGGTAAATATTCAATCCATAATATTTAACAAGTTTACAGAAAATATTTTGTCCAGAAGCAGAATCAAGTTCCGACGAAGAAGATCCCACCGTTGACGAAGATACTTGCAGCATCTTTGAAATTGAAAATGCATTTGCAGTAAAATATAAAATTGTGGATGAATCTGCTGTTTCCCTAAAAAAAGTCTATATTCTTAGCTTATGTTCCGATAAGTTAGTTTGAATCCAGATGTGTGATATATCCTTCTAAAATATTGAATTATTTTATCAGATCGTTTGGAAGAATTGTCGCTGGATTATCAAACAACAGTGTGCAGATTTTTGATATCAACAGTCGAGTTCTTTCTTTTCCTAGCATTGAAAATATTAAATTAAAAAATTCTGGCTCTGTGTGTGGGGTCCGATTTCTAGACGAAACACCTAATAATTTACTTATAGGAAGCACAAATGGCGATGTTAGTTTATATGATCTGCGAACGGCGAAACTTGAGCATTCATTTGAAGGTAAACTTAACAAAAATGCACGTAAATTATACTTATATAAATAAATGCTTCTCCTTGCCCTTACAGATACGTCTGATGCGGTGAAGAAGCCCATCACCTCCTTTGACCTAAACGCAAATGGCCGAGTCATCTGCAGTGGAACCGATCAAGTAATGAACAACGTTTACCTTCAATTCTTCGATGTCCGACAAAAGACAATAATGGGTGGATACTGGGAGAGCCATCAAGATGATGTGACAGACGTTAAATTCCATCCAACAAATCCAGATCTGCTGTGCACTGGATCTACCGATGGATTGATAAACCTATTCGATATTTCTGCTAGTTGTGAAGATGATGCTTTGACTTCAACAATAAACACAGAAAGTAGTGTTCATAAATTAAATTGGTAAGTGAAATTTACTTATTCGTAATAACATTATTCAAATTGTGACTTACTTAATAGGCATAAGAACGTTTATGAGAAAGATGTCGTCTCCTGCATTACCCACACGAATGATTTGAAAACTTATGAATGCGAAGAAGGAGATCTAATTGCCGAATTCAATCGGAGTCAACTTACAGAAGCAATCAAGAGAAAATCGGTTGCCGACTGTAACTTGGTATCATGCCATAATTTGGCCGATGGTGGTGTCTTTTTGCTGGCCACTTCAAATTATAATAGAGGGTAAGGGATCGTTCGATATTGATTTTTTTGATTTGACTGTATATTTTTTAGAGAGGTTGTGAGGTCGGTACAATTGAATGGCAAAAAACTGGTACCACATGCACTATTTGATGGAAACAAGCAAATCATCAGAGAAACCTTGCACGATCCTAAAGTAAGTTTTTTTATTTTAAAATTTATTTCAATAGAAATCTTCTAGGTATACATTCCATACAAAATTTTTACTTTAGTTAAAGATTATTCAAATACATATACAAAATATAATAATATGTTTATCAAGAAAAGAAGAATGGGCAAATTTGTATGAAACATAGGCGTGAACGGCCACGTATGGTTCTGCTATTTTGGGTGTTGTTAAATCCTACAACCACCGTGCAGAATTTTGTACTTCAAAACCGAAAAAAATGCTTTTTTGATTTAACCTTTTAATAAAGTTTTATCAAGTATTCTGGCTTCTGAACAATGCAAGCATAGGAAAGCAAAGTAGAATAAGAATCTAGACAGTCCCAAGTAGTATATTTTGCGTATAAAAATGCCCATGTAACATAATTAATAAGCACATTTACCATAATACCGTTTATTACAATCGTAATATTAAAATAAAAGGTTTGGTAGGACTTACAAATGTATGTCTAAGAGCATAAAGTCAAGCTCTAAATCGCTCTTGATTCTCTTGCAGGTAACCAAATGTCCTTCGTTTGGTTTTCGTCAAAAATAAGCCAATTACCAGTAGTGGTTTGGAACGTTACATTCTGTCTTTTCATATTACAACAAAAATCATAACCTTCCAAGGGATTTGGTCGTTTTAAATATGGCCATTATTAATGTGTACAATTTTGAATGTATTTACGCTTTCATGTATTGGCGTTTGAAAAGCGCCGACAAGTCAACCTTCTACTTTAAAGTCTTCAAAAATGGGGTTTAAATCCTGATTGAAATAATATTAAAAAAAAAAAAGCTACTGAAATCCATACTGGGTTTGTTTAAAACCGTATCGGGACCTTGGGAAATTTCGAAATTCCCCAAAACACACTACAACAATGTAAGGAGGCGTTTTCAAGTTAGGATAAAGTATTACACACACAATAATACAAAAACAGCGATATGTCGCTATGCAATTATATTAACACTGCAATACCTTCTTTTCTAAATGAAATACAATGTGACGCCGATAGTGAAAAATGTTCCTGAGTAATAATATACCTTTCATTTGACACTAATTTCATTAATGGCCGCTAAGGCCAAAAAAATGCCCATTCGCTTTGAAAAGAAAGTTTGTCTGTTTAAGTGAAGTGACTGAATATAATTTTAGTATCTCAAATGCTGTGATTTTTATATTAGTCGGTAAACATCGATACAAATTTGAGTCTTAGAAGGGTACGATAGTCATGTAACTGATGAGCGCCCAACTATCGCTCCTGTGCAAAACGCAATGCTGGAGTTGATTTGAACTTAACTTGAATTTTAAAAAAATATATTTCAATAATTTTTATATTAATTTTCAGTCAAATTTGGTCGTTACTGGCGGAGAAAGTGCCATAGTTACGTTGTGGGCACCTAGCTCAACAGATCAACCTGTACCTAAAAGTGGTCCAAATAAACTTAAAGCTAAATCAGCAGCTGGCAAATCACATGGCAAAGCTCCTTATTGACAATTTAAGCTGTTTTTTTTTGTAAATAATATTTTTATTTAAAATTTTTATTATTATTTTAAAATTTCTATACAGTAAAGCGACAAGATTTTACATACACATATACGAATTTTACTATTAGGAACAAATCATAAACAATAAAAAAAAACACAAGGCGAACAGCTGAAATCCTTACCAATTATAGGTATACAAAAGTATCATTATTAAACTTAGTTTGTAAAAATAGCATCTTTATCTTTTGGGAATACATCGAAGGAATACCAACTTTTTTTTATAACTAACTTTACCAAATAATACGGAATGTTACTATAGAAAGCGAAAATTTTAACATCAGCATTTGCTTAAGGCAGTTCATGTAGTTCAAACGAAGTGTAAAGGTTCTCTGTTCGATTATGTACTATTTTTGTGGCCTTCAACATATCGGGGAGCATTTCAGTGGCACGACTTTGGCTCAGTCCGACTCGTTTGAGAAGTTCTCCTTTGGTTGGCATTGCATACATAGCAACAAGTGCACCGCGCCTTATCAGCCAAGGGTGATGTTTGGCCAGCGTGTCGTTGTAAGCAATCTTACAACAGCCGGATGTTTTATCACACTCCCCCAAATCACCCACTCGAAGAAGAAACTCGTGCACAAATTCTAATTGATATAGATAACGTAAAATGATTTGAAATAATCAATGTTTACATAAAAGTTACAACGTGATCACTCACCCAAACCTCTATGAAGACGTAGCAAAGTGCGGCTACCTGACACGTAGTTGGTGTTATCCAGAAGTCCAGATGACTTCTCATATTCTATCATTTGTTTGAAGGATGTAAAATGCTCCGAGTTTTCTTTTTTTCGAAAATCGACAAGGATATCTATTTTAGCTCGAACATCGCTGCTAACAAAGCCAAATACTGTACCCATCAAATGAAAGAAACTAAACATAACACAATAAGTTAATCTAATTAAAAAATTCAATAAAATTTGTCTGTTGAGTGTTTAACCTATTGATTTCTTCGAATCCTTGAAGATATTCATCCAAAAGAACGTCATCTTCGTCTTTGAGGCTGGCATTGAATTTTTCCAAAACACGTTCGATATTGAAACATTCGACAGACATGATTATGTGAATACTGTTGGGGTTTTGATTTTGAAAAAATATAAATAAATTAGTAAAATTTTCTATTGATAAATAATTTGTAGTTTGCACAAAAGGAACAAAGGACAAAGGTACAAAGCAGAGATTCTGCTCTGCTTTTTTTGGACTGCAGTTGACGTTGGGTATTTTTTAATTTCTGTCAAATCTTTGACATTTTGTTGCCATATATTTGCAGGGGTGTTATTGAGTTATGGTTAGCCATGTTAGTCCCCTATTACACGATGATTCTTTGCGCCTGACTTTTTTTTCGAATTCCTCTTTGAAAATCATCCTGTTCAACGCTTGATGAAAAATTGACAGTTTTCTTTGCTGTTTAAGTGGTTTGTAGTGAGTCTGTATAGGAAAGATACGAAAATACGGACAATGCATAATGTCAAAAAGAGTCTCGGAAATCTTGGCCCAGGACGCACAGGACAACTGGTCTTCCATCTCATCTTTCTTCTCTTTCGCACTCATTATGTTCGAAAAGAGTCAGACGCAAAGAATCATCGTGTAATAGGGGACTTACCAAAAAAATCTAAGCCCTGCGGCCACACGAGCCAGTACTGGCTAGTAGCTATTCCACACTATCCCTTTGAGTATTAACACATGTCAAAAAAGTGCGAAGAAAGTCACGGATAATATAGTGTGAAGGCAAAATATAAAATTTCATCACACACTACTTGACAGCGCATCCAACACGATTTGACATATGTTAATACTTGCAAATATTTAGGAACGATTCTAGAACCACCACAATTTCTATCCCACTTGGGGGTTTAAGGTTATGGTGAAACTAATTTGTTTGGATACAAGTGTGGAAGCAAAATATGAAAATTATTTTCAGCACACAAATTTGGCATTCGAAATTCTTTCCCACTTTATTCTGACATGTGTTTATACTTTGTTTGCACTTTAGCCAGTTGGCTTCATACTATAACTATCAAATTTCTATTCCTGTATTTGCTGTGACGTAAGCAGTATGCTGTACTGGCTTCCATACTGGCCAGCGTTCGGATGTTACTCCAAATGGAGTGAATCTACTCCCAATTTAAGGAAAGAAATATAGATACTATGATATTCTGCTTTTTCAAGATTAAATGCACTAAAAACACCCTGTCACCATGCGACAAAACTAGTAAAAGAACAGAATGTTGTGAATCTTTTACGTTGGTTCTGGAGAGCCTTAACTTGTTTTTATAAAAAATCTTAAAACAACGCGAAGCATTCAAAAAGAAAACGAAAATTTTACCTGTCAGAATTAGTTTACATGGCGTTAAATGAGACCAACAACAATGACGTAATGTGAGCTTACTAGAATATTTATTTACTTTGGTTTGGGAAAGCCTTACTACTTAAACTTGAAAACCACGTTTGGACTTTTTAGCCATGTTTTGAGCTTATTTTAACCACTGAAAATTTAGATTTTCAAAAAAAATTGTGCCTGACTCTTTCCAAAATTGAGTGGATGCAAAGGTGAAATCAAATATTTTTTCTCCTTCGCACTTATGAAAATTCGAAAAGAGTCAGACGCAAAACATCATCATAATAGAGGTCTTTATTACTGATCTATATATACACTTTATAGTGTTTTCCTTATTATGTATAACAGTTTGTAAGCTTCCATTTGAAGATGACAATTAAGTGGTTGGCTTCATAATTTGGCGTTTACATTTACACAAAAACGTGTTTCTAAGATGTCAATTTGAAGAAGGAGAAACAGACCAATGATATGAAAGGAAAAAACTTTGTGGGGTTTTGTTTTATAATTTTTTTTCATTTAGTTATTAAATGCGGGCACTTTTTGTTTAATTATTTTCCAATGGCACTAGAATTTTATCCTTAGAAAGGTGTTTAAATAGTTAGGTGATAGCAAATATGTAGATGGGAACCATCGACTTCGTTCATCATTTCAGTTTGCAAACAAGTTGAACAAAACAGCTGATAAGTGTGATGAGAAGAATGCGATTACATAGTCTGTGTTTTTTATGATTTTACCTCCTGGTCACACTTTTTACGATTGTTATTCCGATTCATTTAACCATTTGCGAAAGAAAATAAAATTACAAACACAACAATGTTAGCAAACAGATTTGGTTGGAGCAACGAAGGGACATTTGACGTCTTCATAGTGGATTATTTTGTGTAACTTGTTATATTGTTACACAAAAAAGTGGTCAGCTTCATAATATTACAACTCTTCAAATGGAAGCAACTTTCTTATGTCGATACGCTATCCAGTGTATTAAAGAGATCAGTGGGTCTTATGAGAAACAAAATTTTGTCACCAACTCCAAAGAAAAAACGCTATTTAAAAAAAAAAAAAATATGCTCTGAAGTGGTTCTTTTCTATTTTATGTTTTCTTCGAACTGAATTCATTCATCGTTCCATTACTTTTTTAATACCTTCAGCTCATTAATCTACTACAACTTAGTAGAAATGTCAACTTTAAAACTGTTAAAATTTTGATTTATTTGTTTAAAACGAAAAACGAATACCTATTATTCATAAAATTGGATTATTTATTGAATTGTTAATCAAAACAAGTTAATCTTTAACATGACACTCGATGAAGATATTCTTGCCTTCGAAGTATGGGCCACAAAATTGGGTTTTCCTCAAAAAGATATGCCAAGTAGAGAGGCTCTTCGATCGTAAGACCATTCTTAATTTTTCATAAATTTGTCTTTTATTCATTGCAATCTAATGAAACTAAACAAACTTTTAGCATTTTTAAGTCTCCTCGTCAAAGAGATATTTTCTGTAATATGCTTGAGAGGGTTAAACCCCGCCAAGAAGTTCAAGAAATCCGCGAAAATATTCTCATACGAAAAATGGACAAACTCAAGGACCAAGTTGTTCCAGTAAGTGCAAAATAATATAATTGAGATTTATTTTTAATAAAATATAATCAAGACCTGCAGTAGAAGCTTCTTGCCCAAAGAAATGCAGCGTTACCTGAAAGTAAAAGATCTTAAGCAAAGGAAGACCGAATTGGAAGCCAAGATTACCGAAATTACGTCTCAATACAATTCTCTATCGAATTCCATAAAGACAAAAAGTAAGACCTAGATCAAGGAGTTATGTATTCTGTTTTCTGTATTAAATATTTCTCTATTCTTTTACTTATAAGATATGCAAACTATAAAGTTGAGACAAAAACTAGAAAGTCTTCAGGCCAAAGTTGATATGCTTGACTTGAAGAGGGACAAATTGAAGCAAGAATTGGAAAAGGAAAAATCCAACAAGGAGCGCATAATCGCCACAATGCCTGTGAAACTAACTTCGTCTAATGCTAATGAAAGCTTCGCAAGCAATGCAGTTGAGGAGGCTTTTAAGGAACTAGACTCTTTCTACACGTTGGTCTTGAATAACTCAAATCGTAAGTTCTCCAACCTTTAAATAAATTATACCTTGCTTTAGTAGGCAGTAAGGCGATATCAGGTAATTCTTGAAAATTTTCATTAAAAGCAACAACAAATCAAGCCTTAAAATAGATGATGAATACGCAAGTTTCCTTGACTAACTCATAACCTATTAAGGTAGATGTATAAAAGCCAAAATTTTCTTGCCAAGCTTAAACATCCTGCCTAAGACGGGGACAGTTATTATTTCATGCATCCATAAAAGTCGTGCATTGATCAGCAAATCGGAAACCACAATCGGGGCCATAAACTTTCTTGTTTTTACAGAAAACTACAACTAATGCCAAGTTTTAATGTTGAAATTAATCAAAATTATTTTTGGTTACTTCTTTTGTATTTTTTTAAGCTCACATCATCCAAGAAGCCAAAGACGATATGTGGCGAAAAATGCGAAAGCTATTCGCCAATATTCCCAACTTTCTCATTTTTAATTCGATTTTAAAAGTAAAAGAAGAACAACTACAAAACATAATGACTCTAAACAAAACTCCCAAAGTTCCTTTTAAGGAGAGTCTTAGTGCATTTGATTTGAAGTTGCTGAAAGCCAAAGCATCTCTACTAGGGATGGCAGCAAACTACATGTCGGCCCGCCAAGAAAGCCATTCTCTCAACCAACGCTTTTCAGCTGCTTACACTCAATTCGTTGAAGCTGTACAATGTAAAGTGAATCTCTTTAATATTGACACAGGCGAAGATGTCGATGACATAATTTCCAATTACATCGTTCAATATAACACACGTGTGTTCAACAAAGGCCAAAATGACTACATAGTGGGCCAGATCGACTTGTGCAAGGCTCAAATCGAGTGTGGCACAAAGCAACTTGAAGACCATGAAATTCTACTCAATTCCATAAAACAAGTCTACACAGATATAGATAGTTCGATAAATCGTATCCAATACGAAGTAATGCAGCTGCATCAAATGAAAGAAAAGATTCTATTTTCGAAGAACATGCTGCACCATCTCCTTGGAGATATGCAACTAGAACAATCACACTATTTGCCGTCGGTGATGATGAAAATGAGTGGCAATTTCACGACCGCCAATGGGGATAGTAATAGTACTTTCGATATCAGCACTGGCAACGTGTTCAGTAGCACGAAATTGGATTTCGATTCGACACTCAATTGTAGTTCTGCTCTGGCTAGGTCTGGCGATGTGACTATCCTGCCAGGAGCCACACATTCTCGATACATATTGCCACCAATTCTTACCGAAATTTGCACCTTTATGGAGACTCCATTTGAAAAATTCAGTTGCGTGACTAAGGAGTGGTATGTAGCAGTTATATATCTATATTATACGTCGTCGCTCATCTGTGGGCTTTGAGAGTTGGAGTAATTGAAAATTCTTGTTATATTTTTGTTTTTTTTTTTGTTGCCAGTGCCTTTTACTTGATGCCGAATCCACTCATAACCGAATCGCATGAGTTATCATCCACAATTCAGTTGGCACCCGGTATACTCCTTACACCGTACGGATGCTTGCAGGAGGTCAATTGCCGAGTAGCATGGTCCAATTCGATTAGCGATATTTCTTCGGAGTTGAAAATTAATTCGATAACTATCAATACGGGTGGTGAGTAGAAAAAAAAAAACTGAGCTGTTGTAGAATCCTAGTAACATAGATTCTTTCATCTCTTCAGTTAATTCAGCAAGTATGAGAGCTAAAAGTAAGCAACAACAGGAACAGCTGGTAGAGCTGTTGGATAAAATTGAAGTTGCCGACATAAATACAAATCGATTACTTAAAAAAGCAACAAAATATTATAGTTTCTTGCTTAGGAATCCATTAAAAAACTATATTCCCCCCACGAAGTGCATCAATAATCAGACCTACTCGGATTATGAGTCGGAATACCAGACTTACTACCGAATGGTAACAATGGGAAATTTCATAAAGTAATCATGGATATTGGATATTATTTTGCATTGATTTCTCTGGAGGTTTTCCATTTGTTTATTTTTCTTTCTATGAAACAAAGAGAAGTAATCAAGTAAAAGTTTTTTGCGGATAGTTTTCGATTTGTCTATTATTTGTTACTAGTTGATTTTTTGCTTATAAATATATTGTTTTTGACTTTACTATTTAAATTTTAATTACTTTTTTCTCATTATAATTTTGTTCTCATTTCAAGAAATTTTAAAATCATATAAAATGTAAGTAACAGTTAATTGTAAGCTTGGATCTGCAAAGCAAAATCTCAAGTAAAATGCACAGTTATAAAAAAAAAATTTAAAAATATATATCAACTTGAAGTTATTTAAGGGCCGAGGGCCACATTTGCTTTTAATTCTTGGTACGCTGCTGAGGAGGTTAAAAAAATCCCAGAAAAATATGGCTGCTTGGTAACGTGGAAAATTGTATCAAACCGTACAAAATTTTCATCACATTCAAATAATTTAAAAATAAAAGAAGACCAAAAGCATCCGAAGCCGAAAAAATTTTGTTGATTCAATATTTTGAAGAAAAACTCGTTTCACTAAGTAATCTCACAAAAAATTCCAAAAATCACTCAGGTAAACAAGTAATTTTAAGCAATGTGTGGAAACTTCGCTCCTCTCTATCTTCTTAGGGACTAACTACAGAAAGTTTGACCTATCAATTGTTTGAATTTGTAAGCATTGTTGCGTCACGAAATTTTAGTCTCAAACCTCAGTTAGATTCGGATTTAGCACCCCTGAAAACATTAAGGGTGGCAAAATCAAAACTACCCCATAATTTGCTCTCTAAGAGCCTTTTTGA
Organism: Dasysyrphus albostriatus; assembly: GCA_946251815.1. Taxonomy (NCBI): domain Eukaryota; kingdom Metazoa; phylum Arthropoda; class Insecta; order Diptera; family Syrphidae; genus Dasysyrphus; species Dasysyrphus albostriatus. The sequence continues at coordinate 19,373,428 of OX276337.1, forward strand.
GCACAAATTGACTGGACTATTATGAATAGTCGGTATTCTTGATAATTATTCACTGTTTTAACGCTTCTCATTAACCCATAAATATCTTCAAAAAAATGTCGATCCCAAGTCCACCATTCATTATTCACTATTATACCATCATTAAAATGCAGCGAGGCAAAATGAGAAAATAAAAATCCTTCCAACACGCAACCAAGATTAACTCGCCAGCTCTTTCTTCTTTCAATAAAATTTAAATTAAATTGGCTTACAGCCCATCACCAGCACGTGTGGTAATTGGATATTGACCTATCCTTTATCCTAGACTTAAACAATCTATATAGAAAGTACCTGTTACCAAAACACCGTCGACCATATTTTCAGAATATTGGATTTCTCCTCCTGTTGCTTGAATATCCACCACCCACCCACTTTGATATCCATGATTTCTGCACTGCAAGTATTAAACAAAAAAAATAAGTAAAAACCACATGAACAATGAGGATGATGATGATACGATTCCGGGTGTGTGCTTATCGGCTTGGATAATCAAATCTGAGAAAACGACCATAAAGCAAATAAAGCCGTTGAAAGTTAAGCAAACCACGGGTTGGAAAAGTGTGATTATTCCATACCTAAAAATAATGTATTTTCAGTTTTTTTTTTTGAGCAATCGTGTTTGATTTATATCATCAATTTGCAATGCGTATCCTATTTTTATGGAGTTTTTGAATTATTTAGTGAGCGCATTTAATTCAGAAAAGAGAGTTGAAGAATACTTTATTAAATGTTTGGCTTTTATGAGACGCAAAGACAAAAGACAAAGATTTATATTTAAGACTTGCTTGTAAAAATTAAATGACATCTGATGGAATTTTTAACAATTTGTTATATATTGCATCCAAACGTGTATCGCTTAAAAAGTCCAGTCAATTAGTGCTCAAAAGGGTAAGCAAATTGTGGCGTAGTTTCTGCTTCATGTTTTCGGGGTTGCTGAATCCGAATCTTAGGTTTGCGACCAAAAATGGTGCAAACATGCATTTTTGAGAGTTTTTCAGTTATGTATCGAAAACTATAAATTATTCGTAAATTTCATCAAAGTACGACTGTAAGTATGCACAATTTCCATACTAATTACTTTGTGTATGTCTCCAGCATAAACAAAATTATATTTTTCTGATGGTTTTTGATTTTATGAATTCGAATCAAGAATCAGAATTGCCATAGCATGTCAGGGTTTTGAGATATTCGAATCTAAAGTTTTGAAAGAAATGTTACTACCAGATGGTAGTATAATAGTGCCCAGTAAATGTATTTAGAACAAAACACTAACAGTAGATTTTGTCAAGTGCAACAAGGACAAGGTTTTGGGTACTTAAAAAGTACTGCAATACAAAAAATGTACTTAAGTACTTTACAACTTTGAGTAAAAGCATTAATATACGGAGAAAAATTATTGCAGATCCATGTAACCTTTCAACCTTAAAGAGGATAGTAATCTTAAGTTGAAACAAGCGTTTTATCTTTTATGTATAAAAGTTTTATTTCAGATTTGAATGCGAGGCAGTGATTTTAATTTAGAAAAATATAATTGAGCCACACAACGATTATTGCTCCACTAAAATAAATATGTTTATGCATTTTATTTTTCTGACGTTAAAGGTATGCAAGTTATCATCATGCACCACAATGCAATATCCCACCCAAAAGTGCAAATATTCAAAAACAATTAATCCAATATCTTTATTGGAAATATATCAAATATCATCATCCATCCATCTAAGCACCCAACCGCTGAAGCAGCATTCCCTTTGTTGGCGATCATTGCATCTATGTGACACAGCATCCATCCACCCATGGACCCATCCGTTGAGTCAGCATTTCCTATGTTGACGATCGATTCGGTACTTAGGATAATTTATCTTTAAGAATAATTTTTGTAATTAGTTTTAAGCTTGCACCCGAACAAACAGGAACAGATTGGTTCCGAACAATAAATAAATTTTTTTTTTTTTTAAAACAAAAGATAAATAAATTGTTTTAATTTGCATTCTATTTCGAAGTATAAGTGGTTTGTGTTTGGTGCTTTATTTAAAGATTGAATCATAATGAAGGGTACTTTAATTTGATTATTAAATAAAAAAAAACGTGACTTAAATGATAAAAAAAAAATAAAATTAAATTGTATACAAATATGATATGAACATAACATAGCAATTAGCAATGGAATTGCTTTGAACCACATTTTGCATAATATGACCATTGTACAAAGGTATATAAAATATATTACGGTAACGAAGAGTGATTTTTTGTATATATATTTGGTTTTAAATTGGCTAAACTTTTTAAAGTGAAAGTGAATTTGGTAGACATTAAATTTGTTGGTTTGTTCTTGGGCTTCAGGTAAACAAAAAACAAGTTCTTAAATGTATTTATGATGTGATCCGACATTTTCTTAAAATTTTAAAACTTATAGTAGACTTTTGGCAAACTTGCTTTCTTAAATAAGAGAAAGTGACCCATTTTTCCTAAGACTTCGAAGTTTTTTGAAAAAAAAAAAAACATATCAATCGTAATACGCCAAATTGGTCTTGATTCGTTTTCAAAGCCGAATCGTAAATTCTGTGTTATTTCCATATTAAAACCAATATTTTTAATGTTGGCTTTATTTCAATAAGCCTTTTTTACGTCACAGTTTTGATGGCACACAAATTTGATTTTAAAAATACAAAAATTGTAGGTAAGTATACATGCGAGTACCTAAATAGAAAACAGAAAACTTAAAATAAGTGAAATCAAAAACAACAAATAAAACCAACAAGAATATTCCGCAAAGCGCATATACAAATATATCCTTCATATATTGTCTGCAAATGCATAATACAACAAAACCTTTCAATTCAAAATCTATAACAAAAAAGAAAGTTATGAAAAGAAAAAACACATCAAATCTCTGACGAAAAATTCATTCAACAATGTGGCTTAACGTTCGACCGCATTTTCAAGCGTAATCTGAAAATAAAAAGAAAAACAGCGAGCAACTGTGTTAAAAATCCGAACTAAGGGATGAATAATTAAAATCTCTTTGAAAGTGTGTTCGCAATATTATTTTTTGTGGTTGAATTTTTCATGAATGCGATGAGAGGAGCAGAGAAATGGTTTGTTGAACAAAATTCTTTTCATTTTGTAACCATATTGTAACGAATATTTAAATGGCCAGCTCATACGTATTAGAGTACACGGGTAATATTGATATTTTGATTTTGCCCCATAGGGAAAACCATCAAAAATTCTATTGATCCACTTGGACATAATGTATAGGTAAACATATTATTCAGCTTTTTTGTTGTTTTTATATCAAATACAAACTATAATTTATAAATTACATGAAAAATCACTAAATTTGTACTTATAACAAGATTCCAATAATGTTAAATGGCTCAAACCAAATCACTTTGAAAAAAATTGGTCAGTTAGACACTTTTTAGATTAGGTATCTACATAATGAAATTATGGCGAAATTCCCTAAAAAATAGTTTAAAGTTTTTTTTATAGGTATTCATATGGTGGGCGTCACCGGGACGCAGGCTTCGATCCAGGATTTCGTTCAGGGAAATTAAGTTTTTGAGGAGGCTTGCCAGCTGTGCTGGGGTCACGTCACTGCGAAATTATTTCCAGAGTTTCAATAATCTTGTTGAGGTCTACAGAATACTGGAGTACACCTTCATACCGCTTTACACATCTGGTCGTACAATGCGATGTGAGTTTGAATTTTGAAGAAAGCAAGTACCTATTTCACATCTGCCACAATGTCTCGACTCTCGAGTAGCGGGTACTTTCGCGAAATTAAGGCAGTTTGAGACAGTAGCATAATATTTTTAAGCCTACTGTAAGCGTTCAAAAAAAATGTACAGTTTTGATTTGTATTCTTGTAACCCTGTTGAAGCAAATAGATTCGATCTTTTAGTCAAAGACTTATCTTATTTTTTATAGCGGGTTATCTTCAATGAATTGCCATATAGAACTTATCACATTTGAGATTTTTGGTTCAAGACAGCCACCAAAAATATGGCAACTGAAAAAAAAACAGAATTTAGTATGTTTCTTGCAAAAAGCACGAAGGAGGTTTGGCAATGGTCTAGGGTGAATGGCTTCTTCTGGAGTTGGAAACCTCGTCTTAATTAACAATACGATGAAGAATGAAGATTACCTTTTAATATTTTAAGACACAATTAGCCGTGTAGTGTTGCGACTGGGGGTCAACTGATTAATAGGTCTTCCAACAAGACAACGACCTCAAGCACATATCGAAATTTGTCAAGGAATGGTTTCTTCATAGTACCTCTACGTAATAAGAAGACCTTCCACGATCCCTCGGATACAGATCCAAAAGAGGAGCTTATTAAGCTAAGAGACACAAAATTCAAATTAAATTCGAAGAGTGGCAAAAAATCCCAGCCGAATTGGCAAGGAAGGTAATAGAGTCAATTCCCAGATTCTTCCCTTAGGTTCTAGGGACAAAAGAGAAGCAAACGAAGTATTGGTTTTAAGTTTTTCGCAACGTACACTGTTTAGTGTACATTTTTTTGACGTCATAAAAATAAGGTATTTTTTTATAATTTTTTAAATGATTTTCACTATAACATAGTTTGATACGTTTCATATGCCAATTCATTGAAGATAACCCAAAAAATAAGATAAGCTTTTTACTAAAGGATCGAATCTTTTTGCTTCAACAGAGTTACAAGAATGCAGTTCAAAGCTGAAAACTTTTTTTTGACGCTCAAAGTACATCGTTTTTGAATTCCAGTTAAGAGCAAAGCGACCACCGTTAAGTGTAGATGTTACATCCAACTTCCCTTTAGCAGTGACTGCAGCAGTAAATAGTTTTCTGGTTTCTCTCTAATTTTCTTCACCGGATTAATAATAATACGGAGGTTCCTAAAAGGCATCCACAAAAGTGATAAAAACCTCACAAATTTACTATCAGAAACGTATCTTAAGGTAAGTAATGCACAGCTGGTAGACCGTAGCCGTGAGATACATCGGTTGTTTCATCAAAAAATATTAAATAATTTTGTAAAATGGAAAAACGTAGAACGAAATAACCTTTTTTCATTACACTTTATTGTATTTATATTTTATGCTTTGTTCGTTCTTTTCAGACAATTATACCCATTGGCCCACTGTATCCGCACCTGCCTGAACTTGTCCTCGACTTTGATTAGATCGAGATTTTTACTTACTGTGATTTTTACCCGATACATCCGGGGTTTTTATCAGTTGTACTGAGGTTATAACTATTTTTACAGTAATTTTAAGGGGTTTTTACCGAGATTTAAACCAATTCTACTGTGATTTTTACCAGATTCATCCTAGATTTTTATCAGTTGCACTTAGATATTATGCCAGTTTCACTGTGATTTTAAGGCGAATCGTCCAAGAATTTTACCGCAGTTTTCACTGTGATTTTTACCGGATTCGTATGATATTTTTTACCAGATACGTCAGACATTTATACTAGTTTTACTGTGATTTTTACCGGATTCGACTGAAAATTTTAACAGTTTTCACGAGTTTTACAGTGATTTTTTATCGGATTCTTCAAAGTTTTCTACCTGAGCTCTTTAATAATTTCACTACATTCAACAAAAGCCAGGAGGGAAACCATCAGCTGTATGACCATAACGAATCCTTGGAAGATCACTTCCATTTATTTTTGTTTCTTCTCTTTTTGGTTGCCAACACTTTACTGCACAAAATAACAACAATTTTAAATCTTGCTTTAGTTTTAGAACCCCTTTTAGTATGTGTTTTGTTTGCAGTTAAAAATCTATGCTTTACTTTTAAAAATGGACAACAGCATGTAAAAGTAAATGTAAATACATTTTAATAAAAAAAGCCCCATCAATTCCACTTTTTTTCATGACATAGTTCTTATCTGGGTCTTAATCAGCATTCAGCATAAAATAAAATAAAAATAGTATAACAAAAAGAAAACAAAAGAAACCCCATTGCAATACTCTTTAACACAGTCAATAATTTCCGATCGTGAATAAAAAAGCGGAAACGGTCTGCAAATATAGGTATACCCTCTCTGCATTATTATTCTCTGATGTGGAACTCCTGCTGTCGCAATGATGACTTTGTTGATAAGTTACTTCCAACAGCCAATGGCAGCGATGTCAGCTTCAATTATTGTTTGGTACAGCGGAACTGAAATAACTATATTATCTGCAAACATGACAACTGAATTTATTCCACAGGAAATGCGTTCTGTCGCGATGACGACTACTGTATTATGGTGCACCATGCATATAATGAACCTTTAAAGGTTGGTCCACTTTTTTTTTTTTACAAAATTATGGAACGTATTGTAAGTTTTTTTTTCTTAATGACATCAATTGCCAAGTTATGACAGCTGTATTTTATTCAATTACATAGAAGGTTTTTATTGCTCATACAAAAAGAGTAATTTTGTATTGAATATGTCCAATAAAAAAAAGTTATATTATATTGGTCGTAATAAAGCATTATTTCTCTTCTTAAGCTAACTCATTGGTTTATAAATTTATACACCAGATTTCAGTATGCACTAAGTTTCAATTTCTTTGTGACCAAGTTTCAGAATGCACCAAGTTTCAATTTCTTTGTGAAACCTTTCAAGTTTAAAACTGAATTGACACTAAGACTCTTTTATCATTAGGAGTTAAGCAAATAATTCGAGGAAACTTTCTACTCCTTTATCCCTACTTTTGCAGAATCCCTAACTAAAAGACATCGCTATTTAAAATATCCCAAGCCATCAATTAATTTAATTAAAATGAAAAAGTTCCATCAGGGCATAACAACTTAATCTTATCGACACAAATATTTTGCCATCTTATATGAATAAATTATATTTTTAATGCCCAAAATAATGTAACATTCTATATGCATCTTCATCTACACCTTTTGTTAATTCCTTAATTTACATTTTTTAATCACGAACACTCCAATCGAAAACATCCTTAGAACCTTTCAAACCTGATGCCAACGAACGACCAACCGACCAAAGTATGATAGCCATTAAAACGCAATAATTAGGCAAACGACACTTCTTGTCCTCACCAGCCAGATGCTTTTTCATTTAACTTAAAAAGGATAAAGGTATTAAGAACATATGCTTGCACTATCGAATAAATTCCTATAATCGAATCCAAAAGAATATAACCCACGACATCCAAAAGCAACACCAGCAACCACCGCAGCAGCACAACAGCACCACTTATTATCCATCCAAATTTAAAGTAAGATTCAAACATGCTGCCACAGTCATTATTACCACAGCACAGCCACTGTCTTCCTTGTGAAATGTGCGTCCTCTTTTTAACTTAGATCTCGTATAATTATCCTTGGTGTCTCATTCCACCGTTTTTCAAATGTATTTAGTCCAAAAATTAATTGGAAATATAGACACACGCCTGCGTTCCACCAGAACTGGACACCATCACCAGGTGCCATTTTTATTCTTGGCCAGGAAATTATAATCTTGAATGACCACAGCAACCTGCGTAATTTTATCCGCAACAACCAACCCTTACGCGTTCCAAAGATTTCATGTCCATCAGCCAACAGACACAAAAAAAAGAAAGGCAGCAAAATAAAATAATGATACCGTGGAATAATGGCGGATGCAGACTTTCTATCCATTCAAACTAACAAGACGTGTTGGTGGTTGGTGGTGATAGGGATTCGTTCGGTGACGATGTCCATCTCAAGAATCTATATAGAAACATCTTGCTTGCTGTCAGAGGCAGATGCATTATTGCTTCCCCAAAAGTTCCACCTTGCTAATAACTGCAAGGATTTGGTCCTTTTCTCCTTGTTTTGCGTTTTTTTTTTTTAATTTCTTTGTTTGATTTGTGAGCGCTCCTAAGGATTTATACCTGGACTCTCAGTTGGTTGAGTGAAATCTGCAAATGACGGGATGGGACAGCGATAACTACGGACGACGACGGCATGTGGCCGGGACATTTGTTTTTTGTTTTTTTTTTTGGTTCGTGATAAAACGAGTGCCATCGACAGCTTTTGTCTGCCTCCGCGTTCTTTGTTTTCCTGCCCCCAGGCAGGGAGAGTTTAAAATGACCGATGCGTGTGCCAATTCATTACGCTAGATCTGATTGTTCAGGTTTCCGCAAAAATGTCTACCTGCGGGTCATTTCATGCAATGGTATTTCCGATGGACTTAATGCGCCCTGCTGCACACAGGACACACAAACCAGTATCAAACAGATCTGCTACACCTTTGTAGCATCAAGGCTTCATTATTCTTTGTATAGGAAATAACGCGAGAGAGAGCCATCATCCAGGCGGTTGTGGATGATGGCTCGAAAAGAAGACAGCTTTCAGCCTGTTTCCGCGAAGCATATTGAGTGTATACTTTTGTTAGCGAAGGGGTTGTATCCGTTTTTTGTTTTTGTAAAAATAAAGTTAAATTTTAATCACATCCCCGCCGCCGCCGGATGAACACAAACGATGTCCTTACAACACACACATAATCCCTTATTCAGATTCATAGACTGTAAGTGCATTTTGAGGACGTGCGTATAAACATTAATTACATTAATTTAAAATACAAATTGGATTCGTGTCAGGATCTTTTCGTTTACTGTTTCCAATTGTCATTTGCGTATGGTAAGTTTGTAGGTTGTTGATAGTGATGATGGAAATTCTGACCTAGACTTTGTCGAGAGACAATACTTGGACTTTAATAAATATATGTATGTGTGTAAATTTTTGTAGGTACCTACATATACCAACAATATAAAAAGAGTATTAAAATTAAATATTATCGAATAATTATTATGTTAACAACGAAATTGTTCATGCAGCCGCATGAAGTCAAAATTGAATTAATTATTTAACAATATAAATGGGCTCAGGCTATTTAATAATGAGGATTTTTTTTTAAATAATTTTTTTTCACAGATTTTTGAATAACTTTTTAAATTGAGATAAATTTGTTTAAAATTTTCACATAAAAAGATGGATTAAGTAGCATGATTTCATAAATTAACAATTTATTTTTGGATAAAGGTGCATTATAAACTTTAAATTAAAATATTTACCTGGTGGTGAATTAATACATAATATCAGTTAACATTTTCTGTGTAGGTAAATACCTGGTGCATACAAGAAGGTAATTAAATGCGTGGTTTGAAGTATATTTTACTTGCTAAATTCATGTACTGAGTTGAAAGCAAAAGAAATTGTTAATTTCTAAGATTTTAGATAAAAAAATTAATTTTTACGGTTGGCAATTACCAAATTGATTTTTGATAAATTTCAAATTTGATGCTTATTAACCTGACACTGATAAAAGTTTTGTTCATTGAGAACGATACTGACCGTTACGAACCATAAGAAAATTAAAAACAATAAAAGAATAGTTGATCAGTTTTTTAATGAATTGATTCAAAAGATCGAAATTTCAAGGTGTTTCAACTTTCAATTTGGTAATTGACAATCGTACCAGGGGTGATTGTTTTTTTTTTGACAGCAAAATTGTAAAATTGTAGAAAGTTTTTTAATTTTAATAACATGAACAAATGAAATAAAATCAAACTTTATTTTTGCTAAAATATCAAAACAAGATTTCAGTTATTAAATTTTTTCGAATAAAAACCTGAAATGCTAGTTTGTTGAAACTGATGAGATGGTTAATCAAGATCATGGTAATAGTTTTCTTCTAGAAAATAAAAAGAAAAAGACATGGTTTTAGATGCTCTAAATAAAAAATTGATTTTTTTCTAAAGATTTTTATAAAAATAGTTTAATAAAAAATAGATATTTTTTCAGCGGCAACACTGGCTAAAAATAATTTGTATGTTTTTATTTCTACATGATAGTAGTGTAGATTAACACATTTTCTCTGGACTTAACCAATAAGGCACATACCCCAGTAAAATTTGTTTTGGGTTGAATACGAAAGAGCTGATGCACGAACTTCTCATGTTCTCTTCTTTTAATCCTACGTAACTATGGCATAACGCTATTGGTCAGTGTAAAAGGAGTTACTGTCAGTTTAATTTTGCATCGGAAAGCTTCATTATTTAAGACAGAAGCAGAATGATCGGAGAACTTCAATAAGAAGAAATTTGTTTGGTCTTAGCTTGGTTTCACTATCTGCAGAGTTTAGACAAACCATGTTCAAGCCACTTTAATCTAGGAACAAATGTAAAAATAATTTTTTTTATGTTCATATCTGGCTCTGTCTGTATTACTTATTTAAAAAAGTGCTGCAGACTGGTGTTGCCCAATTCGTTAACCTAATTCTACTATCTTAAAATGATTACTCACTAAAATGGGCTTTTCAGGTTATTGATATATGCATATTTTTTTCCATAATTATTTAAGTTATAATTTAAATGCAATGCAGGAATATTTTGCGTTACAAAAAAACATGCTACGTAAACTCCAACATTTGTTGCATTCTAAACAATGTCAATTTAACTAAAAATTTCCTGCATTAAAAAAAAGAGAATGTGATATGAAAAATGTTTTGCATTTAAAAATAATGTCAACAGAATTTGAAAATGTCTTGCATTAAAAAACGCATGCGGAATTTAAATAATGGTGGATTTCCTTTACCTGTACCCTAAGGAAGTACTTCACTACGTTTTGGCTAAATCTAAAACAGTGGGTCAACAATTTTTTTTTTTAAATTTAAACACCTTGTATTCAAAAAAAATTTACAAACAAATTATTTGCATTGAAAATTTATTTTTCACGAAATTTTCAAATAGACCAGACAAAATTACACAAAAATATGGCAAAACTACGAAAAAGTTCCGACAAAGTCCAAATTTTAAGAGGGGGAGGGGGGGGGGTGTTAAAGGGGGGTGAATTCAGTTTTTCTTAATTTATCGAAAACTAAGTTTTTTTGAAAAAATATGCTAATAGCATTAAACATAATAAGATTATGAAACTTTTTTTCGTAGGAGCAATAGATTTTGTTGAATAAAAACCAAATCGCGTTTCTTTTTTAAGACTGCCCATAACCCCGGTTTACCCAAAAACTTGGTTTTATAATGAGGAGATGATGATTTGACAAAATTTGCTCCATCTATTGAACGTATGAAAAAATTACGCAAATCTTTTTTGTGTTAAGTGAAATTTACAAGATAAAATTTGCACCTTCATATTTTTCAAAAAAAAAAAAAAAACTGAAAGAAAATTGAATTTTCACTAAAACGAAAGTCTCATTTTCCTAATTTTCCTAGGCTTTAATTCTATTGACATTTTCTTAAATGCAAGAAATTTTCAAATTCTATTGACATTATTTTTTAAAGCAGTATATTTTTAACTTGCATTAAAATTTGTGTAATCCCACAAATTTTCGATTTCATATTTTTGGTCTGCATTAACATGTTTTTAATGCAGATGTTTACATTCCAATTTAATCTTTGAAAACATTGAAATTTTTACAACTTTGTTCAGGCAACGTTCACAACAGAAAAAATATTGTAGGCAATGTTAAATAGACTGATGCTTCTGTAGTTGGTGAAGTTCAGAAAGACTCCTTACTTGAGAATTTGACAAAATTTGATTGCTTAGGTTTCATTCATCTGGAAAGCCTTATCTCTGATAGCAGATGAGAAGTTGCATATTTCTAACACATCTAACACTGCAAGATTGCAAGCACAAAGGAGAATGGCCGTAATTGTAACATTTTAACCATAATAATAACAAAATTCTGAATTTCTAGTTATTTTTGGACGAGTATTGATGATGACTTATAATAAAGAAGCATGATATACAGGGTGGCGCACGAATCGTGCTACAAAAATAAAACGTAATAACTTTTTTTCTGTGTGAGTAATCGGCTTATTTTTTTTTTATTTTGTAGGTTACTATTTAGATTTATAAAAATGGATGCTTGGGATACGGAGAAAAGAATTTGTATAGTGCAACGGTACCATGCTTTGCAGTCCGTCATTTCCATCCAAAGGGAATTTAGGCGGGAGTTTGGCGGTAATCCCCCGAGTAGATGGACCATTATGAGGTTTGTAAACATGTTTGCCGAATCTGGAAGCATCGCACGAAGGCCGTACCATCGAGATGCCAATGTTCGGGTTCAGGATACAATCGCAGCAGTAGCATCTGCAATACAGGCCAATCCGAGCGTTTCGACCCGAAACTTATCGGGGCAAATTGGAGTTAGTAGACGGTCATTACAACGGATTTTTCATGACGATTTAAACTTGTTTCCGTACAAAGTCCAAATTACTAGCAAGCTAAACCCTCAGGATTTGCCTGTTCGCCTGGAATTTTGCCAAAAAATGATATCAATGGCCGAAGAAGACAACACATTGATCAATTGTTTGTTCATGTCTGATGAGGCCCATTTTGATCTTAACGGCAATGTAAACAAGCAAAATTGCCGTATATGGAATGAGTTTAATCCAGAAATGCTCCATGAGACGGAACTGCACCCAGAATGAGTCACTGTGTGGTGCGCAGTTTCATCAAGGTGTATTGTCGGGCCGTACTTCTTTGAAGAAAACGGTGTAACCGTTACTGTCAATGGGGACCGTTATTTTAAGATGTTGAAGGAGTTTTTTTACCCAGAACTGCGCCGAAGACGTATACCATTCAACAGCGTTTGGTTTCAGCAAGATGGAGCAACTGCACATACAGCCAGAACAGTTATGGCGAAGCTAAAAAAAAAATTCGCAAACAAATTAATTTCTAGGAACTCCACTCTTCGCTGGCCCCCAAGGTCACCTGACCTGACTGCACCAGACTTCTTTTTATGGGGTTATGTCAAGCAAGAGGTGTATAAAACGAAGCCCAGGAATTTAACTGAATTAAAGCAGTTCATAACGACAATAATTGAGGCGATCCCAACTTCAACTCTTCAGGCCGCAATGAATAATTTTTTGATCGTGGAGGTCATTTGCGGTCTATAATCTTTAAAAACAACTAACTATTTAAAATAAAATTTAATTTTTTATCCAATAAAAAAAAATAAATGAAATACATCGATTAAAAAAAAAGTTATTTGAATTTCTTATTGTAGCACAATTGGTGCGCCACCCTGTATTAACATTACTTACTTCTAGACTTTTAGACAAAAATTCATAAAAAACTAGCCTACTTATCAATATCTGGCTCCATTCGGGCGCTCTAAGTTTATTTTATTATAACTTAATGACAATGCCTTTCTAAATCCTAAAATTCAGATCGATTATATCTCGTTTTTTTTATCATTTTTTATTATAAAACTTACAACTACATAAAACTAAATTAAATATAAATAAAACTGCCATAGCAAGCAATTTTTTTGTTGGTGCCACCCTGACTGTCCCTGCTTAAACCTTATTAACTTAATTTATGTAAGTCGGCCATGATACTGAAAAAAAGCAAAGTCAACAAATCAGCCCTAGACTGTCTTAATAGACGAATGCTTCGGCAGAATAAAGCCGCTTGGCGGACACTTTTCTAGTAATCGTTGTTAGGGTAGTAAAAAATAAGCTGTTATTCAAGGATATCGCTCTTGCAATGTGACCCCGAATAAGCTTCAATAAGAAAATATCTATCCTGTTCATATTGACTCCTTGTATAGAACCAGGTTGGAATAATAATATTTGTTCTCCAACTATGATGTTCTGTGTAATCCAAGGCAGCGCCATAGACAATGCCTTTCAAACACCCGAATCTTTTTCTTTTGAGATGGGTGGGGCAATTTTGAATCAAACCAGGCATCTATAGGCAATCATTGGTCGGACGAGGATCATGTTGAGAATCACCTTTACCCTGCTGTCGATCCGGCAGCAATAAAACAATCGTTTCGTCAGGGCAAAAACTATCCTAGCCCCAGTCAGTACAGAATTTATGTATGTATATGTCTGTCGAAATACAAAAAATGATCCATCCAGATGCTAAGGGACACTTTTACTCGCTAGTGGATGTCTATTTGGGGGCTACACGATCACCAGCTTGCACCAGTTCATTCTCATATCCGTTGTGGCTCCACGTAACGGAGTCCTCAACTAGATACTCTCTGATTGCTAAAAGTTGTTATTTAAATTCCAGTCATCACAATATGACTGAATTTCATCGAAGACACGCTGAAAAAGTATTGTAATAACCTCGACGCTTGGAGCTGATCACTGATGTAAATGCTGAATAGTTGATCGCCCCGGCTCACATTTTTAATATTAGAGGTTGTGGCTGAAGTCACACTGCCACTTTTGACAAAAAACTATTTACCATTGAACATATCATAAAGCATAAATAATTGCTTTAGATAAAGACCCTTAAACCATCCGGTGTCGAAGGCCTTCTCCAAATCAACCGGTGCAGTGTGCACTTATTTAACTGCTTTCAAGTTAAGTCAAATGAAACATCACCTGGTTAATTCATTTTTAGAAAGGTTGCTTCTGGTTATCGGTATTTGATGCTCGTGAAATATGACTTCTCAAGAATTTTCAATACTTGTGTTTTGTAAATTTATACTCTAAATACATTTTTTCTCAAATCAAACTTGATTTTTTAAGACAATGTACAAAGTTAAACATTATGTACAGTCAAGTTATTCTACTGAATATAAACGGCTAAGCTCAAACAAATTGGTGATCGTTAAAAAAATAGGTCATCTGGATAGACCTTAATCGACTCTAAGGACCGGTTGCATAAACATGTTTCAAATTTTGATCCGTAATGGAAAATTTTTGCTGGCTGATTTCAGTGGAATTTTTCAGGTTCACTGATGGTTGAAGTATGTTGTAGAACCTAAGTAAGTTTGCCGAAGTTGGTGAGTTAAAATTGCTGAACGACGAGTTAAATATTTGTACAACTGGCCCTAATACTACGTTTGCATTAGAGCCAAAATGAGGTAGTTTCGCAATTCATAGAAAAAGTGTTTTCATTTGTAATTTGGAAGTTTCGTTTGACATGATTTCGTTTAAAATTTAGAAATTCTTCAAAGAAATTATCTCAATTGGCCAAATGAAAACGAAGGCTAAATGATGAAGTAAACAAAAATTCCCTAATTTTTTCTTATTTTTATTTTCACCCTTTAATTTTTTTTCGCATACAAGGTGATTCGCGTAAAATCTAATAATAAATTGAGAGCATGTATGTAGGTTTAAATTAGTTCCTCGTGGCATAATGGTTCGTGCGTTGGACTGACATGCCAAAAGCCTTGCTTCGATTCCCAGCCACTGCCACCTAAAAACAGAAATGTTGTCCCCGAGGTACTGCTTCTTGCGAGGAACTGACAAATCATTCAAGAGTACACTTGACATGAATAAGTGCTTTCTCATTTAGCCGTTCGGACTCGGCAAAAAAAATTGTAGGTCCCCTCCATTCCTGCCAACAACACGCACACAAGAATGGTTGAAAGTCGTTAGCCCTGGTTCTCCACGAATTTTTGTGTCACAAAATGTATTTAAATTTATTTAGGTTTGAAGTACCTAGATAAAAGCTTGGAAAGGAGCACTGGTAATTCTGAGTCTGTTCACTCAAAATTTTCTTTTGTTACATTTATTTGTTTGGGGTCAGGTCAAACCATAGATTTACTTGACTAATTATGTGTTTATATCCATCGTACATACGAGTACATATAGATGCTCGATGACAATATGTATTTGTTTATCAAGTTATTTCCAGCAAAAATAAAAAAATTAGGGTAAAAATGTTTTCTTCCGGTTTAATAAGGAGCTTTTCAATACTATTTCATACAATCTTAACATTGAACAAAAAATTTTGTTTCTCTGAAAAGGTTTCACATGTGCCTAGTATTAAATTACTTCTTAAAAAGGCTTTTATTTCATCAAACACATTTTTTTTGCAACTAAGAAAAAAAAAACAAAATCTCCTCTTTCATAGAACGTGCTGTTTTTTAATGTCTTTCCCCAAACCAAACAAACAACATAAAAAACCAACTTTAAAACTAAGTAAAAAAAAAACAAACAAAAACAATATAACCACAACAAAAACGCTTCCGAAGCCCAAGTTGCGTAAAGCCACAAGCTGAATGTTGCAAGTTAAACTCAAAACCACCAGGCGTAGCAAATGAAAACAAAAGTGGTAACCCATTTTTGTTGGCTTTCCAACTACGACGAACGACGACGACGATGACGAAGATGGTGATGATGATGAACACAATGAAGAAGAAGAAAAACTCAAGAAGTTCTTTCCACTATAGATATTCAGCCACGCGACATGTGTTAACGTTAACTCTTAAACTTACCCTTTTTCGCCTCTTTGTTCCGATAGGAGGTTCTTTTTTCCTTTTCCGTCACAGAAGCAAACGCGCATACCAAATGAGCTCACTTTTCGACAAAAATGCAGTCTGCTGCATTGCTATATACATTTTGTATACCTATGCAAAACGCCTCCGACCGCAGTGAATCTTCTGCATTTCACTTGATTATCAGCCGTCTGTCACCGTTTGGCCTGAATATTTGCGGCCTCGTCATTCTTCAAGCCTTTTTCTTCTTCTCTATAATACACTCCTCTGTCCTCTCTTCAATTGCCTCGTGAAAAAAACGCATACGAAAAATTTCTATGCAAATGCAGTACATACGTTTCTGAGTAGAATAACAAAAGGAGAATTTCACCAGCATTTATTATTTGTGTATTTTATGGTGGCGACTTATAACTCATTTAGTGAGTATGAGAGACCCGATCGGAAAAGGGTCTGGATAATCTATTGTCATGTCAAAATTTCCTCAAAGTATTTTCCTGCTTTAACTCCGGCCAGGAGATCTGTAGCTTTAATTTGGCTACAACGAGTTAGTGATCAATGTTGGCCGCTCGGAACGATTGGACATCATTGATACTAGAGAAATGCCTCTTTGATATGATGCATTGACGGTTGATTGGTCAAAAAGTCTCCCAGTCCTCTATGTAAGTGTTGAGATATGAGATGTAGGGACTGCGTACTAACTATAACAATGTTTCACCCCGCATCAAATTCAAAACAACCTGAGTCTCTTGTCAAAGGAGGCGGTGTTGTGCACGTAGAACTTTCCGACTGTGCCAACAAAGATGTTTTCTCTTGCAAGCTTGGTGTCAAAATCAATGTATTGTCCTTAGGCTTATAGAAAATGTCCTTGGAGTTGTCATCTTGTTTTTCTGAGGGAGTTTAGGTACACACATAATAGGCGTTTTCCTTTTTTAATTCACAATTGAGCTCTGATCAGAGTAACATCGTCCAAACCAAGCGTACTCTGAGCACTGTGAATTATTTTTTAAATACATCTGAGCACTAGCTGTCAAAATTTTTGTGTTCAGCATTTAACTCTGTCTGCTCAGTTATTTTATTTTGAGCTGATAAAGCGGTCTGAAAAAACTCAGAACACTCTCAGAGCACAAATTGTTGGCTCTGAACGCTCTGAGCTAAAAAGAAACACAATGTTTAGTTTTACAGTTCAGGCTCAGCTCTGGACTAAAAAAAAAATGTCTAATGATGCTCATAACTGAAAATTAAGACTTCTTGTTCTTGTCTAAATATGTTTCCAGACAGACATCGTCGTTGGCGTGTCGGCCATAATAAATATCACAGCGTCTTAACTTTCTTCAATAACTTCATAACATTTGATTTCACAATTATGATAAAGTAAAGTTGCACCCCTGGAGAAATTCTCATCCAAAAAGAAGAGCATATTGTTATGGTCTTTTCTGGTGGTTGGATGACACCACCCCGACTCTGGCAAAACAACCAAAATAACAATCACGATGGTAATCAAATCTCTCAGTTGGATGAATTCGATGTTCAAGCACAGACCAAACAAGCACACAATTTTCAACATGAAAAGAATACCTCTGGGGACTGCCGAAGAGGAGGGTGGGATAAATAGCATACACAAAACTCTCCACACTATACTGGACTATGGCCAAGCCTAAAAACTTGTCCCGTTTATGTGTTGACTCTTATTCAAGCTCCTGCTACCATGGCATTTAATATGTTGTGTGTATTTATCGTTGTGCTGTTTTTATCCTCGTCATAGTTGGATGACTAAAAACAGCACCACCTGCTTGTTGGCTCTGAGGACATAGTAGAGTGTTATTCATAACCGAGGCAGAACATTTTTTTCTTCTCCACGCTGCTGTGGTTTAGCATAAGCATGATTAAAATCTGCCTATTAATGTCCCGAGCCACCCCGTTTTGGCTAGCATTATATAGCTCCCATGTAGACGCAGCGTATACTCGTAGTTCAAATCTCTGTCCATTCACTCAATGGTCGACTGCGACAGCCGCTTCGATGATTCAGTGCACCATAAAATAATTAAATATAAAGCTGCAGCAGCACAATCTGAACACAACATACATACCTTATAGCCTTTGATAAGAGAGTACCGATTTTTGTTCTGTTCTGTTATGTTCTGTTTTTATTATTTTTATTTTTTTGTTTGCTAAAATTTAATTTAATTCACAAAATCGAGTTTTCAAAAGTCTCTCTAGCGCAATAATTTGTGGTTTTGACATACAAACCCAAAACTACATGAATATACGGGTAGTTGAAAATGAGTGTATTCTAAACTTGAGATACGAGTTATACAAAGAGGGGTTGGGAGGGTTAATATCATGCTTCCATGTGATAACAATAATGATGCAGGATACCAACCAAATGACTATGAATATTTTTGAACAAAGGGTTTTTTAATTAATTAAATGCAAATAGTGCTGGTATTCAAAACTATTTTACCTAACTCTTAATTATGTAGGTGTAGGTTATAAATATATGTATGTATAAATGATGCTAGAAGGAACAGTTGATGAAGCTGTTAAATGAATATTTATGGTACTTAAGTGCTTAAAGTAGTTGTACTTAAACTGTGTTTCATTTTTTTTTGTCATATGACTTCCTACATATATGTGGGCTCTGGACCTTTGGCACCTCATAAATGGGAAATTTGAAAAGAAATGCCATCTAATTGGTCAAAAAATGGCAACTGGTTCAAGAAATAACTTGTAATAAAGGCTTACAGTTTCTCAAGGTCACGCAAGGTCACCTGTGATTTTTGGCACCTGATTTATGAGAAATTTGCAAAAAAAGTATTCCATCCGAAAGATCTCTAGATCGTGATAAAAGGTCAACAATTTTCAGTAATTGGACAGCTATATTCTTTTTTACGATTTTTACGATTTTTTTTTTTAAGTTTCGTTTTTCAAGATCACGGAAGATTTTTGGCATCTTATTTGGGTAATTTATAAAAAAAAAATTATACTATTCTCGAAGATTACTAAATCATCACAAAAGGTCAGTTAGTTTCAGTGATTGGACATCCATAGATTTTTTGTTATGAATTTTTATTCTTACTTTTCTTCTAACAAAAAAAAACTTTTAAAAAACGTTCAAAAGAATCTATAGCTAAGCTAGCAATTACTGAAACTAGCTAACCTTTTATATATATCTAGAGATGGTAAACGGTTTTACAAATTTCCTATGAATGAGGTGCCAAAAAACGCTTTGACCCTGATATTTTTTTTTTAATTCATTAAAAATTCATAAAAAATATTAATGGCTAACTAATTACTACTTTCTTGACTATGAAGTGACCTTTTAAATGGCGTACTTCCTTTTTTGAAATTAACCAAATGATGTGCCACAATTTTTTTTTCGTGACTTTGATACGAGTTTTGAAAATTCATAAAAAAAACTATGGCTAATAAATTACTGAAAAAAGTTGACCTTTTATCACGATCTACAGATTTTTCGGATGGTATACCTTTTTTTGTAAATTTCCCATGAAAATGAGGTGCCAAAGTTTCATACGTGACCTAGCGTGACCTTGAGAAACTTTAAGCTTTGATTACAAGTTATGCAGGGCTGACCAATTTCTGGGATTAGTTGACACATTTTCTGACCAACTACTGACCAATGACATTTTGTTTTTTCGAATTTCCCATATATGAGTTGCCAAAGGTCCAGAGCCCTCATAGCCGACCTGAAAATGTTTGGCTACTTTGGAATTGTTATTGAAAACTCAGTTTAACCGAGGCAATACCAGTGCAACAACATCCCAGCGGAACCCAGGACTATACCGTATATTTTCTGACATTTATATAGGCGGTGCCATTTGGCATCGGCAGAAAAATTTGATTTTTGAACATTTTTATTGATTACGAGAAGACCTGGTGAAATTTGTTCCAACCAAAATTGATTTAACTGTAACTCTTACTATTCATAAGCGGAGTCCAGTTAAATAAATGCAGTTGCTGGCAAACTGATTATTTAATTCTGACCAAACTTCAGAGAACCACTGATATTCATAAACGCAAATAAAACACAAATTATCTACAGTCAGATTTAAGATTTGAGTTAAGTGTCAAATCTTATCAATTAATCAAATTTCAAGGTAATAAACTAACTCACCAAAATAGGTAGGTACATTTCACAAGTAATTTAGTTAGAAATACTTCTGTTATTTTTGCCAAAAACTAGAGATAAAAGGAAACAGACGATAGTGACACACATGCTTCTTACAACTTCAAATGAGAGAGTGTATGTGCAAAAGTTCACATTTTAAGAGAAATTTTATGTGCAGTTAAAAAAATAGTCTTTGATTACAGCAGAGTTCTTGTTGACTGTAGTAGATTTTCGTTAAGATTTTGAGCTTAACGTGGATCAGCAGTTAATATTTTTATTGATACGAAATTTTAATTCGTGAATTAACTCTTGATCGACGTTTTAGTTAATTTGTGAATTAAAGGTTTGTACGCAATTTTTATTGATATGTCTGTCTGACATTTCAAAATATTTTAAGTGCTCATAGGAACTCAAAAAAAAGATCTATTGCAATCAGTCGAAGTCCCAAATTGCAAGGCACAATCGCACATATTTTACTTTTTCTTTGAATAAAACATAAAAAGAACCACAATCTGTTTACACTGTACTCATAAATATAAAATCTCTTTTTTCTATTTTCTCTCTTCTATGGGGAAATTGTTACATGGGAGGGAAAAAATGAGTAGTTAAGTGTGATTGTGAATAGGTCAATTAGGTTTTTAGAAGATTTGGTGGAAATCTCCTTGATTATGAAATCTTAAAATGTATGAGAATTCTTGTTGAATTCGATGAGATTTTGGGCATTTGTCTCGAAATCTAGATTTTCATTCGGTGTGAGAGTGCTATTATATGAATAATTTCCTTGTGATTCAATCATTCATCAATATCCTTATAAATATTATGTAATATACACAAATATTTAAATATTTGACTCAAAATAAAATACAATATAAAAATAACTATTGGAACACTAACAATAGCTGCGTTTTATTATCTCCGGGTCTGGGTCGAGGTTATCTCTCTACACCTATTCCAAAAACCACATGGGACCCAGGTTTCTATCGAGGCTTATTTCAATAACCCAGATACAAGTTTTCACTCTGACCGGCAGACGGCTATTTACCATTGTGAATGATATCAGCGCTTGGTCAGCAATAGTCCCTTGTGTTAGAAAAGGAGACAGGCCTTATATATTTCATTAGGTGAACCATAAGGAAAAGAGAGGTGGGTATATTGCAGAAGTTGTCTTACTAACCCGCATGGTTTTATTTTCATGAGGTAACCCATATGGGTTATGAGCAATAAAAAAAGGGGCTAATGTCACACTAAAGCTTTATTTAACGACTGAATTATTGTAAATAATAGTTTAAAAAGAATAATTTTGAAAAAAATATCAATTTTAAATCAAACACAAAAAAACGAATGCTGAAAAAAACTTTAAGTTTTTGAGAAAATCAAAAAAACAATGTTTGGATTCTTTATTTCAAATAAAAAATAAAAGTCCTGAGTGTCAAATTTCGGGAAAGATTTTTTTTTTGATTTTCGAAAGCTTAAAATTTTTGCAAACTTCGAAGAAAAACACTGAAAATGAAACTTATATTCCCATAAACCCTTTTTTTAGAACTAAACATTACGGTACCTGTCATTAATTTTGTTTAGAAATTACTATTATGTTTATCGTATTGTTCTCAAAAATAGCACCAAAACTTTTTTTGAATAAAATTCAATAAATGTATTTTAGTAAAGGCTACGCCAAAAAAAACATTTTTCTTATCTTCGATTTTCTTTCGAACGGTATAACTGATTCCAATAATTTTTCCCATGCGGAAACATTTAGGAAACATTAAAAGTATTTTGCACCAGATTTTTCAAAAATTATTTTGACATCATACAAATGTTAAAAAACCTTTAAGACAAATAGTTTTGCTCTCAAAAATGTAGTAATTTTTAGCGATTTTTCAGTTTTTCAAAATATTGTGTAATAATAGTAAATGTTATTGCAATGCAATTATGTATAGTCTTGAAAGTTAAAAAATGAAATTTTTAAGTAAAACCTCTTGATGGAATATTCTTCTTAAAAATTAATTTAAATTTGTCCTATAATAAATTCCATCGTTTTCGGAAACTTTTAAGAATCACGAAAAAACCTATCACCAAATCCATTGGTAATGGCAATTCATAATAGATTTTTCACTACGATGGATTCTGTGATAGTGTTCTTCCGAAGTCGTCACAACTTTCCGATTATGATTGATAATCTGATAGGGCTAAAGGATCAACATTTTAATTGATGTTTAATTTGATTTTAATTACACCCTAACTACGATCAAATGCCAGTAATTCATAATTAAGAAAACGATTTGATTCAACTAAACGATATGCCATTCCTTGTAAGTGCCTGCATATGTACATACATATGTATGAATAGTAACGTACTAACTACTCTTCTAATGGAAATGCTTCTAAATTATCAAAGTCTATGAATTAATGCTTCGAAACTCAAGAACAAAATAACTATCACTCATCTATTGACTATGTTATGTGAAGTGTATACGGTGTTATACCTATAAACACTTCAGTTTTGGTGTATTATGTTCTTCCTCTACATCTGCTGGAGCTTATGGTTAGTTAAAGTCGTAAGCACAATTTGCCTGAATTCTCTTTGGTGTTGTTTAACCATCCAAATCCAGAAGTATACATATGCACGTAAATACATATGAATATGTAGGTATGTTAGGTATACCCTTAAATACGCAAAAGCCTTTATAGTTAGATCCTTGTTCGCCTTGTACAAATAAACATTTGACATATGGTGTCAATAACAAATTAGGCACACTTCTGGCCAACTGACACCACCACACTATAAGGTCGTATGTTATGATGTAAGAGCCAAAGGGAATTTATGGTACAGAGATTCCATACAAGAGTCCTTGTTCAATGAGGAATAAAGTGAGGATAGGATATTCAATACTCTATACCGACGCACACTGACCGAATTCCCAAATCTACCACCAGACTCGGTAATTATGGTTCTAATTTGCACTCCACTTTTGGTTAATATCCTCTCAAACGATTATCCCACTAAAGAGGGTCAGTTATGACGACAATGACGACAAGTAGGTAAGTACAGAGTGACCATCAGGTTAGGGGTGCATCCAGCTACAGAAGATATTTTTTTTTTTATTATAATTTTTTAATGTCCACAACCAACCGGTGTGTGTGGTATTTTTGTAAAATAAAAACCAGTTTCCTGAACGAGAGAAGCCTCACAATTTTCCAATTCATTGAACTGGAAACGTGCGCTTTTAGTGCGGGTGAATCGAGTTTATTCGGTTGACTATATGGAATGTCCTTCGTAGAAAAGGACACCAAATTGAAAAATACTTGGGAAAAAAAAACAAAAACAAACAAACAAGTATTGAGCCCGAGGAGCACGACTTTTAACACCATATTGATATTGGTTATTGGCACATAAACTTTAATCGGATATTTATTAAAAAATAAAGGAACAAAACCAACAGCCCAGTATCTGGTTACTATGAGTCTTTTATTGTGGTTGAATAAACTCGCATAAGGTTGAAAAAAAGAGCAGGAGCGTGGAGCCAATTTTACTAACGAGACAGGTGGTAATGGCCATTTTGCCAACACAGGAATTATTTAATATTCGTTATTGATTTAAAGCCATGAACGTGAGTTGGAGATATATCCAAGTTCAATATAATAAATGTAGCAAATAGTAGGTGGAGTTTGCCAATTATATAAATACACAAAATTGAGTGATTAAAACTTGATTGAAAAATGAGACATTGAGGTTTTATAGCGACGACCTTTAGTAATTTAAAAGTTCATATTGCATGGCACCTACATTATTTTCCTGAGTAGCCTTAGTGTACCTTTTATCACTGTCAAAAAATTTATTTGTTTTATTAAAGGTGTACGGGAAAAACTTGGCTTAGTGCACGATGTGGCAGAGTTAGGGCAAGTTTTTCAGTGGGAAATCATCCTAGTCTCTGGGGTTAAGGCTGAGTTAACTCCATAAACGTGTTTTTCAGTTTAAATTAGCTCCGAGTTAACTCACCTTTTTTGGAGAGTTAACTCAGGGACCAAATTGAGTGCCTTTTCAGATGTGGTGCCATCCTCACTTCGATAGGGAAAGTTATTGTTAGTGCAACTTTGTAGTGGCGCCTTCTCTATTCTCATGCGTCAATGGCTTAGAAGGGGATATCCATAATGTCGCACATCGATGGCCCTACATTTTTGGCAACTACATTTTCCTCAACTGAGAAACAGTTTCTGAGTTAAACTGGGATGAATTTATTTTCAGGATTAGCTTAATCTGATTAATCTAAGAGTCATTATTAACATCGAACTGAAAAACTGGCCCTTAGTGTGATTGCAGTATTTCGGGTTTTTTACTACATCCTTATTTGCATCTCTTGATCTATGAAGGATCACAGGCTGATGAAGGATTGTGGCCTTTCATACTCTACGATCTCAATGTCGCTGCGTTCAGCCATCTAGATAAAGCCCTCTGGCATCTGCAAGGGCTTGGTTTTTGAACCGGAGGGAGGTTCAGTCTTTTTTATCGCCTCGAACTTAGGGCCTGGGATTCGAAGACTGGAGCATTTTTGTCCATTCGCGTGTCTTGAGTTTCTAGACTACGTCAATATCCTGAAACATCTTATAGAGTTTGAAGTTGTTTCTTATCCCCAATATGCTCTCCTTGCAGACAGGATCAATTATCAGTCAAAGAATTCTTCTTTTGAAAGAGCCCATCAGTATCAGCTCTCTCCTCTCTCTTTCTATTTATCGCCCAACACTCGGAATTATAAGCAGCAGCAAGACTTTGTAGTGTTAGGGGTTTTGTTGAGCGTTTATTTCATCTTACGCAGGACGAAATTTTTGAACATATCACATTATAGTGATAACTCTGTGTATGTTTGGAATAGTTGGGAAGGCGCTTTTGTGTAGTTGCATATTGCACTGCGTATTTTTTAATGTCACGTGAC
Source organism: Dasysyrphus albostriatus (assembly GCA_946251815.1). Lineage (NCBI taxonomy): Eukaryota > Metazoa > Arthropoda > Insecta > Diptera > Syrphidae > Dasysyrphus > Dasysyrphus albostriatus. Next base: position 19,398,701 of record OX276337.1, read on the forward strand.
ACTGGACTAGTTTTCCTAGGCTCCAGAGTTCAACCATCGCTGTATGGTGATTCAAGACCAGTAATTCATTTCTTTTTCCAGAATTTCCAGTGAAAATTCGGTCATATTGATATTTGACTGTTAAAGTGTTACAGAAGTATTAAGGAAAGTCAGACGTAGGAAAGGTTTCTGAGTGTGACGTTTAGCAGGCATATGATTCAATAATTCTTTAACGATATATGTATGTTCATGTACATTGTATCACATTTGTACTGTCTGAACAGAATGGAGCTGTAAATGATGTAAAAAATGCTGCAGTGAAAGTTTAAATTTGTCCAACTCTTACAGCTGAGTTTGCAGCATTTTTGACATCTATTCCAGCTACGTCACTCATTCCGTTCAGGCAGTTAGGCATATGGAGCTGATAGACCAGTCGTCAGGCGCGCTTCCTTCAATCCAATTTTGGTTGATAATTGGTGTTCATTGACCAGCGTTGAGTTCTCTTCTTGCTCCTGTACTCGCTCTACCTGATGTCCATTAAGCAGTTGCTAGGAGTGCTAATATATTAAATCTACTATTCCGTGTGTTTCGATGACTAGATTAACCTCATTTTTTCGAAGAGCTTCGGCCAGCAGTCAGTTGCTTGGTTTATAGGTGTTATTTCGATCACGAGATTCTTCGATGTCCTTAAGCTGGAAGGTTGCGTATGCCCTCTTCTTTCTACGCAATGTTTCTTCTCCTTGTTCAATACTCTTCGTTTTCTTGTTACTTTAACTTAAGGCTCAGCATATTTGCGTGTACATCTTTTGTCACCTACTTAAGGTGCATGCATTCATCATCGTATCACGGAAGCAGTTGCCATTTGGTCATTATTTTTTCACTTGGTTGCATTGTCATTTTGTATTCCATTTGGTATATTAATTTTAAAAATAAAAAAAGAAAAACTTCACTCTACTTTTTTCGTTGTCAAAAATTAAATAAATTTGGCAAAAAACATAACACCGAGGCAAGAAAGTTGCAATGCACACACATTTGTTCACTAACGCATCCAAACTCAAGCAACTTGCGCATCAACTGGTATGGAATTTTTGAAGCCAGCAGTGAAGCAAGTTGGTAGACAAGCATTTTGCTTGGCAGGTGGAATGCTAGTGCAATGCTTATTATGAATTCGACAGGTAGTGTATATACGTAGGCAACTTACTAGCTAGTGTGGCCCTCAGGTTAAGTGTTTTTCTCATCGTTTAATGTAAATGATGTATAAATGTATTATATTAGGCGTATTTCTTTTTAGTTCAGAGCAGAGCCTGAGCCGCCAAACAAACAATTGTGTTTCTTTTTAAGCTCAGAGCGTTCAGAGCTAATAATACAATTTGTGATGGTGAGTGGGGTAACTTGCAGAAGAGGAAAGTGAAAGTGAAGAAATTTGACGTACTTTCTTCTGTTCCTTCTCCTATTCAATCTAACCATTTGAATCGTTCCTTTGAAGGCGCAGGTATGGATACGAATTACTAATTTTATTTTTCGTCATTTTTAAATTACGAAAAACACAAAGAGTTAAACAAAATCTGCAGAGTAAATAAGTGTAGGAAAGTTCATTAAAAGTACCCTATTACACAGTGAATCTTTGCGCCTGTTTTTTTTCTCAAAATTTAACGGGCGTGAAGGTGCAATCAGATCTTTTTTCTCTTTCGCACCCTTCGCACTCATGAAAATTCCAAAAGAGGCACACGTAAAGAATCATTGTGTAAAAGAGGACAAAGAAATGTATAATGTCCTCTTTTACACGATGGTTCTTTGCATCCCTATACGAATTTTTATGAGTGTGAAGGAGAAATAATCTGTTTTCACCTCACACCCGTTGATTTTGAAAAAGAGTCAGATGGAAATCACATTTTTATCAGGGTTGCCGTGTCTTGAACAAGTTCGATAGCCCAATTTAAAAATTTTTGCAGCCCAAAATTGGAGTCGAAAAAGTAGCCCAAATAGTAGCTCAATCACAATGAAGAATAAAGTTTTCATAACTTCAATAATTTATTTTTATTTTAAAAACAATGGAAAATTAAATAAATGTTTTGCTCATAAGATAAAAAGAATTATAATGGAAATTCATGGAAAAACAGACGAACTGAATAATTTTAAATTGAAGTTTGTTGGGGTTAATTTCAAATGTCAAAACCAATGAGTATATGTCCCCTAGTTCACTAATACACGATGATTCTTTGCGTCTGACTATTTTCAAAATTCAATGGGTGCAAAGGTGAAATCAGATATGGTTTCTCCTTCGCACTCATCAATATTCAAAAAGAATCAGACGCAAAAAATCATCGTGTAATTTGGAACAATTCAGTGAATAAAAAGTGGTCCCAAATTGTCGAGTGCTTAGGGGGAGAAAAGTGGTTGTCGACAATTTCGGAAAAAGATAGCCCAATTTCCGATAAATAGCTCAATCTGACAAGCCTGATTGTTATATGGGGGACTGCCCATTTTACACATGCACGATTACTGAATGCATTCATTTGATTCATTTGACTACTTATTGACAGATGACTAAAAGCATAGAATTCTGCGTTTATAAAGGGGGTTTGAGACTGGCTTAAATTATTTTAGTCTTTTTAAGCTAGGCACGATTTGTTATTTTTATTTTCAATTTTGGGCACGAAAATGAAAATCATGTGGAAGGAAATTGGAACAGTGACCACGGGTTTTTTACGGGGGTAATTTATAGCTTTTTGTGGTTAAGGCTTTAGTAACTCCAGGTATAATTAGGGCGTTTTGCAGTTTCTTATTATTTGTCAGTTGAGCTGAGAATCTTGGTGCAATATGGAAACAGTCAGAATAGACTGTTTCATTGTCCCTAAAAATGAAAGAACGTCTAAGAATTTACATACACTCTTGCCTTGCTACTTATCACCGTACTATGAGATCATAATCAATGCTATTCAAACAATTCCTTAAACCAATCCCGACTTATCATCATTAATGTTATTATTCTAAATTTACATAATGAAACCAACATGTTATGCATATTGATTGGTTGACTCTATTATTGACAACAACTATCGAATACAACAAGATCTACATACAACCACCAAGAGAACAGAAATCATCATTTAATCAACTGATAATGATTTTGAAACACCTTTTCTTTGATGATGAATATTGATTTAGTTGATGATGCCTCTACCCTACCAAGTAACAAACCTGACCGACATGCAATGAGCTACCGTCCTTATCTATGCATAGACAGAGAAGAACACCTTGATTGTCTCATCTTAATGAATAGCAGCTACCATCAAAGCATCAGAATTTACCTAATTAACAAACACTTTACATACCTACATAATTATATTGAATATGAAAAGGAGGCGTATTGCTTTTCATACAGCACAGGACAAGGTAAAGTAAAGGTATAGGTACAAGGGACCTCCATCAGTAGGAATAGGAAGGTCCGTGTTCTTACACAGAAATGAACAAAGCTCATTATTTTTAATTCAACATGTTGTGAGCTGTAAAAGAAAGATACGGCGAGGGGTCAGGTCATCGTTATTTTTAAGGAAAAAGGATCGACATTTTCCATCACAAAATATATTTATGCAAATTCAATTTACTTGATGAGAATATTTAACTAGATGGCGTTCGTTGTGAAGAATTATTCTTACAAAGGTATCCCCAACCCTCAAACCCTTATAGAGACCTACCCCAACCAACCTTCTCACCCTTATCATTATCGGCTACCTCGTCAAACCAAGAGTAGCTTTCTTTTCAAATTATTGTAAGAATTAGGATGTAATCGTATCAGAGGGAAGGAAGTTAAAGGCAAAAGTATTTAATTCGACACGCACGTAGCAATGCTACTCGTACCTCCTCGTACCCTAAATGTATATAAGAATCTACTTATGTATAGCTAGCTACTCTTGGATTTGTCAGAGAGAGCATAGAAGCATAGATAGTAGAGAAGGCGGACAAGTTGTAGACAAAATACTAGTTCATGTATGTATACCTATACGTTTATGTAGGTAGCTGTTAGAGAGGGTGTCAGAAATCAATACTCATAGAATATGCAGAGTGACAGTGGAATAACAAAAAGGAAATTTGTTAATACATCCACTTCCACATCCACTCAGCTAATGGAAAAAAGTCATGTTGTTGGTCGACAGGAAACTATTTTCGTAATGAAAAAAACCTTTCGAGACAAATTCCAATTTCTTACTTGAACATGGATTTAGATTTATTTTTATTATGGAAGCTCTGCACATTTATTTAACAAAAAAAAACAAGATGGATTTGTGACATGAAATATGGGAATTGGCGAAAGTTTCGACTGGCTACTGTTCTATTTTTAGATAAATTAAGAAGAACTAGAATTTTCATTTAATTCACAAAAAATAAATATTTCATAAACCAAAATATTTACATTTACATATATAAAAATTGAAAATTAAAAATAAATTTTTTTGACATTTTAGGACTTGTCAAATTTCTAAAAACTTCTTGATTGAACATGAACTTTATTAAAAAAAAAAGTAAACGGAATAAGAAAATTCCATCAGCTTTGCCTTCAACTCATTATAAAATAACTTAACCTCACATAAGTACATGCATTCGAGTGGTCGTTGTATGGTTTTTTTTGGGTTTTATATATTTGAGTGGGCCTAAATCGGCTCTAAATGAAGAAAAAAAATCCCAAATTTTTTCAGATTTAAATTTTATTCCCTATAGTCACTGTAGGGGTTAATTTATTGAGTGAAATAAGTTGCCAAAAAATTCAGAGCCCACAGGATGTAAACAAGAAAAAAAATCCTACAAGAGGGGGGTAATATCTCTCCTCACTTGGATGGAAAACGTAATAAAATAATTGCATAAAATAGAAAAAAAAAATATTTGAAAAACGACGGCAACACTTACAGTATAGTTTCGTGACTTTTTGGAAAGCCAGAAAAGTCCATTTTTAAAGATTATTTTCAAATAAAGTTTTTTGAATAAACAATTTCAACAAAAACTTTCAAACTTAAAAATTTAAAAAAAATATTTTTTCTTTAAAATATTGAGCTTGATACAATTTATTGCAAAAACTGTTCATTAAAAAAAAACTTAATTTTAAAACTGATCGCATGAATGGATTTCTACCTTTCCAAAAGCTACAAAACATTACTGTTTAGTATTAGTATTGCAGCTATTTTTAAATAAATTTTTTGCAATTATTTTACTAAATTGCCACTCCCGTCTAAGCGGATGAAGATACTAGCCGCCTCTTCTAGGATTTTTTTCTTGTATTCATCCCACCTACTTGCCCTGAATTTGTTTGGTACATTCTGCGCGAGTTTCAAAAAATGCAGAAAAAAGGGGAAATTTAATTAACCCCTACAGTGACTTGGGGATGAACATAAAAATTTGAAAAAATGGGGGAACATTTTTCTTAATAATCGTATTTGAAGAGACTTTTGAAACTTTGTCCCATCACAAAATAAGAAAAATTGTAAGGGTAAATATTGGTAAAGGGTTTTTCAACAGGGACGCTACAAAAGTAGAGCGACAGGGACAGAAAACGACACCATATTTCTTGCCGCTCTTTTTACATTTCTCTTCAGTAAGGTTTGCCATTTAATGATGAAAAGATATACGAGCCAACAACGCGTCGAAATTATTAAAATTTACTACCGAAATTCGGAGTCAGTGGCCTCAACGTTAAGAGCGCTACGTCCTATTTATGGTCGTCATAATCGTCCTAGCAGATCAACAATTGTCTAGCGGAAAAATTTGAATCCCCAGGCACAGTACAAACAAACATCCTTAAAAGATTAAATTGCAAGAACTGAAGCCGCTTGACCACCAGAAGCGTCGCATGTTCGTGAATTGGGCTGAGCAACAACTTGAAAATGATTCGGATTTTCATCGAAAAATCATCTTCAGCGATGAGGCTCATTTCTGGCTGAATGGCTTCGTCAATAAACAAAATATGCGGTATTACTCAGGCAGCAATTCACACGTACTCCATGAGTCATCATTGCATACCGAAAAAATTACGGTTTGGTGTGGTCTATGGGCCGGCAGCGTCATTGGGCCGTACTTCTTCCGTGATGATCAAGACCGGCACGTTACGTGAATGGGGATCGCTACCGTTCAATGATAACCGAATATTTTTGGATGATATGGACTTGGAGGACATGTGGTTCCAACAGGACGGCGCCACAAGCCACACAGCGAATGTCACAATCAATTTATTGGAAACCAAGTTTGGAGAACGTGTTATCTCACGAAATGGTCCAGTCGCTTGGCCACCTCGATCGTGCAATTTGACGCCGTTAGACTATTTCCTGTGGGGCTACGTCAAGTCTATGGTCTATACCAACAAGCCAGCGACGATTGATGAACTTCGTACGAATATCAAACGGTAAATTGCAGCAGTATCGGCCGATTTATGCTTGAAAACCGTCGAAAATTGGGTTCAGCGTCTGGACTTCTGTAAGCGTGCTCGTGGAGGCCATGCAAAAGAAATCGAGTTCCATACATAATGGCATCGAACGTACTTTCACAGGAATAAAGAATTTCATTGATATCCAAAACCGTTTTTGTTTTATTTAAAAAAAACTTTTGTAGCGCTCTTATTGAAAAACCCGATATTTCTGTTTAAAGCTATTTTTTTCAGAAAAGTGATAGAGTGACTACTTTGTTTTGGAACAGTGACTTGAAAACTATAAAAAAAAGGAAACATAAGTTTTTTTTTATGAAAACTTTATGCCAAAATGTATGCTTCAGCCCAATCCTCTTTGTAACTCTCGTGTTCCTAATCAGGAAGGAATAGCACTCATAGATAGGTTAGTTAAGGAAGAAGTGGGGCTATTAGTAATTTATACTGACTCACTACTTACAGCTCCGGATCTGCGATTTTTCTGAACCGGGGCATAAACTGGAATTTGGGGCCCCTCCAGTTTTTGAGGTTAGTTAAAAAAGGCATATATGTAGGTACTAGGTTAAGTTTTTTGTAACCGGGTGGTTAATAAGAACTTTTAAACGATTTGAACTCTATACAATACAAACACAAGGCCTTAGCTGGAGGTGGATTACAGGGGTTTGATCTCCCACATATATTTCAGCGATGGTATACTAATTGTGTTAAAAACTTTCTGGAATTTACTATACTAAGCTCGCGTGTTATACAATTTTAAATGAAAATTGTAAGATACAATTTAAATTTTTAAGTCTGAATTCATGCTTAAGAAGGCAAAATGCCATAAACACAAGCTTCTTAAAATTTTGTTTTAACATATACACACCGGAAAGTACAATTTTAAAATCTCTGCACCGAAGGCCAGAAAATAAAATGGTGAAATTTTTTCTTGAAAAATTTAATAATCTTCCCCTCTTCCCCAAAATAATGTCTGGCTTAGGCCTTGTACACACTTATTATGCCTCTAATCCAAAAGTTTCTTCAATCTTTTTAGATTTTTTTAAATGGGAAGAAATCTTAGTTCGAAAATAAACCAAAATTCAAAATGTTGCAAAAAAAAAAAACAAGTATAAACAAAAATTAATTTTTGAATGATAAAAATATATGTGCCTTCATCACTTTGTGGCAACGCTGGCAGTAGGTTAAATTTGCTAAAAAACTAAATTCAAATGAAATGAAATTACATATTTTAAAACAATGCTTACAATCACCCTGTATTGTAAGCATTTGTTTTTCAAGTCTTATATTTTTGAACTCTATTCATATAAGGACACTTAATTATTATAACCACTTCAGCATTCGACTTAAAGCTTATAACAAAATTAAATAATAAAAAACAATTACCTACTTCAGAATGTAGAATAAAAAGTTAAAAAATCAGTAAACAAAATTTTTCAATTTTTTTTAAATTTATTTTGAATTTTTCAAAAATTGTTAACGTCACTTGGTTTTACAGTAAAAGAATTCGCTTTAAGCTTTTATAAATTGGGAATTTTTTTTTAATTAAATTTTATAAATTGGAAATTCCAACAACCTCCATCGTTTTGATTTTTAAATTTCCAAGAAAGGGAATTTTTTCCAGAATTCCTCAGACTACAGACATTTTGATTATGACTTTTTCTCGATCATTTAAAATAGAGTTTCAACATTTGGCTCATGTAAGTAAAGTTAGCTTTACTGAAGCAATCAACTCTTATATTTCTACCTTAAATCTTTTGTGAGCTTTTACAGAATTCTTTATTAGATTTCACTATTCTCGGAATAAGAGGAACAAAAAAAAAAAAAAAACAAACAATATAAGGGAAATATCATTTCATATGTCGAAGAATTAAATCTGTCTTTACGCCACTTTGAATAAATCTTTATTTAAAAAATATCTTCTAAGTCGTTTTAGCTACGCCTCAAAAACAATGACAAATCTAAAACTCTAGTTAGAAAAAAATGTAAACACCTCCCAGCTAAATTTCACACGATGTCATGTCAAAATGGCACTAAGATACTAAAGAGCCTTTATTCCGGCTTTATACCTAGCTTAATCTGCCTCTATTTCTCGTGTACTTTTCCGGATTAGAGGCATTGTAAGGTTTGAGTAACTTTATTCCGTCGCTAAAATGAGTTTATTTATATGGCTGTTAGTCTATAAAACTTGACACCTTTTAATTGTTGAGTTCTATTTTTAGACAATTTTTTCAACTTATAAAATCCATTATGAAAATTTTATTTTTTTCGAAGTAAATTCGAAGTAACTTGTTAGTAACAAGAGAAAGTACGTTCTACCCCTGTCGTGCATTTCCGTTCAATTGTTTTTTCATTATTCAAAGTATGGAACGTTTTTTTTTTAAATAATATTAAATATTGTAATTTTTCTTTTAACAGATGTCTGATAAAAAGGGTTAAACACTTGGGACAGCCACGTAGAATAATTATAGTAACGTTTCCACAATATACGCTTAATTAATGCAATTTTTCATACACCTGGATGTGTATTGTAAATAAAGGGTGATTTTTTTGAGGTTAGGATTTTCATGCATTAGTATTTGACAGATCACGCGGGATTTCAGACATGGTGTCAAAGAGAAAGATGCTCAGTATGCTTTGACATTTCATCATGAATAGACTTACTAACGAGCAACGCTTGCAAATCATTGAATTTTATTACCAAAATCAGTGTTCGGTTCGAAATGTGTTTCGCGCTTTACGTCCGATTTATGGTCTACATAATCGACCAAGTGAGCAAACAATTAATGCGATTGTGACCAAGTTTCGCACTCAGTTTACTTTATTGGACATTAAACCAACCACACGAATGCGTACAGTGCGTACAGAAGAGAATATTGCGTCTGTTTCTGAGAGTGTTGCTGAAGACCGTGAAATGTCGATTCGTCGCCGTTCGCAGCAATTGGGTTTGTGTTATTCGACCACATGGAAGATTTTACGCAAAGATCTTGGTGTAAAACCGTATAAAATACAGCTCGTGCAAGAACTGAAGTCGAACGATCTGCCACAACGTCGAATTTTCAGTGAATGGGCCCTAGAAAAGTTGGCAGAAAATCCGCTTTTTTATCGACAAATTTTTTTCAGCGATGAGGCTCATTTCTGGTTGAATGGCTACGTAAATAAGCAAAATTGCCGCATTTGGAGTGAAGAGCAACAAGAAGCCGTTCAAGAACTGCCCATGCATCCCGAAAAATGCACTGTTTGGTGTGGTTTGTACGCTGGTGGAATCATTGGACCGTATTTTTTCAAAGATGCTGTTGGACGCAACGTTACGGTGAATGGCGATCGCTATCGTTCAATGCTAACAAACTTTTTGTTGCCAAAAATAGAAGAACTGAACTTGGCTGACATGTGGTTTCAACAAGATGGCGCTACATGCCACACAGCTCGCGATTCTATGGCCATTTTGAGGGAAAACTTCGGAGAACAATTCATCTCAAGGAATGGACCGGTAAGTTGGCCACCAAGATCATGCGATTTGACGCCTTTAGACTATTTTTTGTGGGGCTACGTCAAGTCTAAAGTCTACACAAATAAGCCAGCAACTATTCCAGCTTTGGAAGACAACATTTCCGAAGAAATTCGGGCTATTCCGGCCGAAATGCTCGAAAAAGTTACCCAAAATTGGACTTTCCGAATGGACCACCTAAGACGCAGCCGCGGTCAACATTTAAATGAAATTATCTTCAAAAAGTAAATGTCATGGACCAATCTAACGTTTCAAATAAAGAATCGATGAGATTTTGCAAATTGTATGCGTTTTTTTTTTTTAAAAGTTCTCAAGCTCTTAAAAAATCACCCTTTATATTTACTATACAATATATACATGTATATTGTATATATTGATGATTTTATGTGCGTGTATAATGTATAGGTATCCCTTTCAATATTCACCAAAGAATATTATAATGACATTTAATAATTACGCTGTACGTCCAGAACAGGCTAGGCGTGCATTATATTATTTTGCGAACAATTATAGGGCTAAGAGCCCCTTGCATCTGGACGCTTGGCAATAAAACAGACAATTATGATGGTTTGGTTACAATGCACCGTGATGTAGGCGTACATTGGTATAACGTATATAATGAAAGGTTACCCAAAGGTGCAATTGGCTGAATGCATAACACGTACTTTTGGTATAAGTAATTATTGCATTTAAATTTTATATTCGTTTTCATTGGCTTTTTTATAAAAGCAACGATACATTCATTAATTCTCGTTAAAAATATGAGAATTATTTTATTTTATTTTTTTGTAAAATAAAGAATAATTAAATATTAATGACAGTTCTACCAAGTTATTAATGAAAAAGACTTTGTGTGTAAAAACAAAAAAATCCTCATAGCTTGAGATTAAAATTACTATAAGTAAACTCTTATTATGGTTGAAAAATGAAATGATAATTATGATGGAAGTAAAAGTAGTCAATTTCAAAGATAAATAAAATTAAAATCAATCTTATTAATACAAAAATCTTAAAAGGATTTTTGATGTAAGAAATCTTAGTATGAGGCTTCTGTTGGGAGTTTTCCTTCTAAAAATAAAAAAAATTGGTAAAATTTGGTAAATATGCAAGTCATTTGAATTTGTCTAGGTCATATTTGATTTCTATCTTTTTGATGGGAAAATTAAGAAAACTGAAATTTTGACAGTTGATAGAAATTATTCATTTAAACATAAATTAAAAAAAAATATTCTGTAATTCGACAAGATTTTTTTGCATAAAAAAAATTTGGAAAAAAAATTATAACCTTTTAAGATAAAATAAAACACAACCATTTGCTTTGAATATTCGAATTGTAATTTCTATTGGTCATAAGACATGGGGTATAGTCGAATTGTAGACTCAAAACATCAATTTTATGACATATTTAATTTGCTGAATTGTGGAACCTAAGTTGTGGATACTTGATGGTACGTCTTCACGTTTTTAATCTGCTACATTTAAGTCCTGTTTAAGTTCTCATTAAATCGTTGCTTGTACTTCCGTACATATTCTTTGACTGAAATAATTCAAAAGGTAAATTCTAAAATGTTTTTTTGGACCTAAATAAGTCAAAAATATTTTCGTACGGTGTTACATAACAAAACAGTTTTAGATCTTTAAGTAAAAAGTCATAAAGTGAAGGCTAAACATGTATTGAATTACAATTACTTAATAATTACTTAATTTTTTTAATCAATTTACATACTATTTCTTAGAACAAAAATATGTTCCCCAAATACATCAAAATAAATTATACTTACGGAACAACATGGATATAAAAAGTCTGAAAATCAGAAAAATTCGTTCTTATAACCTAATTTTTATAATACAAAAATGGATTTAAGCAAAGAAGGACACGATGCATTGTTATTCATTTCTTATAAGCAAGTCTTTTTTATATTTATGAGTGCTACTTATATCCGTAAAATATGTTTTATAAAAAAGTATTCCGTAAATACGCCGTAGAGACTTTTAATATTTTCACTGTAAATATTTATTTTATTAAAAAACAAAAGCATTTTTTGAAAAGGTAACAGAAACTTCCATTTATCATCAATCATCATAAATTATTACTCCTTAGAACAAAAAAGATTTCATGTACGCCACAGTACATTTTTATTAATTTATTTTTGTATTTATTTACAAAAACTTTTTTTTTAAATAAATGCATAAAAGGTAAGCTTCATATTGACAAAATGCAGTTTCTTATAATAATTAACATGGTACTTCTCATAATTTTGGCCCTAAATATATAACACAGTAGGTATTTTATATAATATGAATATGACCCTAGCACGAAAACCTGGAAACAAAATGGTCAGAGCCCACAAAAGAGAACTTTGTCTATCTAAATCAGTGGTTCTGAACTCAGATTGGCTTGCTGATGCCTAAGAAATAAGGCTAAGGTCAGGCTCCAGAAAATAATGTCCGAATTCGGTTTTGAGTGCACTAAGATGACCAGGGAAATATATTTTATTGACTTAAGAACATTAAAAATCAAGATGCTGAGGGCTTAAGAGCATTATAAGTAAAGACATGGAAATTATGAGAAAAAAATGTTTAAAAGCATTAAAAACTGTAATGAAATTAGCTAAATGTAAAAAAACGCCATCTTATTTATGATTATGGAAAAAAAGTAGTTAAAATCATTGGAACGATCTAAAAATTTTTTTTTTTATCGTAAGTACCTATTTATTTATGTGCATATAAAAATTGAGTTTTAAAAATAATTTTCAGCCCGTTTTTGAGATATCAAAAAAAAAATTGAAGCTTGTTTTTAAAATGCAAAACAAAAATTTTTGAAAATAATGTGTGCACTGATTTTTAATCTTATTTAAAATTTGTAAATACAAAATTAATCTTAATAAGAAAATTCAAAATAAAAATAAAACGTTCTTTGAGAAGTATACTATTAATAGGTGCTATTTGCATTTTTATTTTTTATTTTTGGTAGTTTATCGCATTAATTTTATCAGATAGAAGAATTTCAAAAAAAAAAATCGTGGGAGCCATTTTTAAGAAAAAAATTTCCCTAACGGTTTCTTAACATTTTGTATGAAAGGTGCTATTATTTTTTCATAAAAGAAAATATATTTTTCTTAAAATACTTTACAGGGTGTTAAAAACCTTAAATATCGACTTTTATACAAATTGACCGTTTTGTTTTCATAAAAAATTATGACGTAAAAAAAGTTCAAAATTATATTTTTTTTTTTAATTTTTACCGTTACACAGGTGGTTAAGTCTTATTTTAGTAGGAAATTGAATACAAAGAAAACCAAGAGAGCAACAAAGTCGGGATTTGGTGATAAATTAGTTAGAGGTGTCTTCAAATTGTGGCGAAAAAAAATTTTGGGTTTTGTAATTTTCTTAGATTTTAGAGGCTTGATTCTTAGCTAACTTTTTAGCCGGCGGAAGCTTGAATTCAAAATAAACCGTTAAAGCTACAAATTTTTGGTTTGAGCAACAAATTAGTATGAAAAAAGCTACAAATTTTTGCAAAAAAAAAATTTGAGAATCAGTTTTTTTAGTATTTCGCTGGCCCTTTTCTGATCCTATGTTGGTAAACCGGAAATGCGCTTTTTTAAACTTAAATTATTAATAAAAAATTATTCATAAAAGATATTAAATTAATTTTTGAGCAACAAATTAGCATTTAAAAAGCTACAATTTTGGGCATTAACAGAATAATGATTTTGGGATTTTCGTCCGCTAACTTCAGTCTTGTCTTAACGGAATTTTGAATACATGAAAAACCGTTACAGCTACAAAATTGGGCTTTGGGCAACAAATTAGCATTAAATTAGCTACTAATTCAGGTTATAATTAAAAGGGTAAATATTAATTATTTTAGATTTTTACCGCTTACTTCAGAATAATTTTAGCGGAAAGTTGAATAACTCGAAAAGTACTCGGGCTACAAATTTTTGGTTTGAGCAACAAATTAGCATTTAATTAGCTACAAATTCTGATATAAAAATTTTTTGATTCCGCCATAAAGTGTCCGCCAAGATAAGGGATGTTAGTATTTGATTTAAAAAAAAAATGTTTGAATATTATTTTTGGGTAAGTTTTAATGAAATTCTATCAAGGCAAAATAAGCTAAACACAAAATAACATTTTTATTTTGTAAAGTTAGCAAAATCCTAAATTTTTTCGAATGTTGAAAAACATTTGTGTAATTATCTCTTTCAATTTTCTATCGACATATGTTGAATTTAGCAGATGAATGCATGATGAATAACGCCAAGCTTTATGTTCCACATCCATTTCATTGCAAAATTTGTTTAAAATACATGTGTTGAAGGCATATTTTGAGTTTTTTTTTGTTTCACATCAGTGTCATACTTTTAATCATACAAAGTCAATGCTTTGACAATGAAAAAATGAGGAAAGACATAACACCGTATAAGGATTTTGAGTTTAATAAGCAAAGGTAATCTATTATTTTTTATTTTTAAATAAATCAAAAATGTATCGAACAATATTGAACTTTCAAGATGAAGTTTGAAGATGTATATGTATTTTAAAGTCGATTTTTGTTAAATTATTTGTGGGTTCCTTTTTTTTGTTTAAGCAAGATATATCCGCGCACCGCCAATGCTGCCCTTGTGGACACCCGTGGGTCCACAGACCACCAGTTGGAAACCACTAATCTAGATCCTTGAAGATCAAATTAGAGGAACAAAACGGAATCCTTACCGGAAATCTATGCTTACAGGAAAATAAGGAAATGCTTTTGCTTACACACTTTTTCTTGCCGATCAATAGATATTGAAAGAAATTTGTTTAAAAAATTAAAGAGACAAAACTGCGCGGAAGTGCTGGGAGGGGAAATACATCAATTTTGTTAAAAACAATCGACCATATGGAAAGTATTTCGAACATTATTAAAAAACAATTTTAAGTACTTTTAAAAATCCAAAAAATATTAAATTTTTTTAATTATAGTACGCAATGAAATTTATATTATCTAGTCTTACTGTTTTTAAGAAAATCGAAAATTAACAAAAAAATTCTTTAGGAGGCACGATAAGGATTTACAATATTTTTTTGAGAAACAGATACTCAATTTGCTGAATTATTTCTAAAAAAAGTTGTGTTGCCTACTTAGGCTATAGCTCAATGGACAGGCATTTCGATAATTAAAATTTGATCAAAATCTTGAGTTCGATTTTTTTACGAGTCCATATACCTGGTACCTACTTATATGCTTTACTTACATGTCTTCTTTGCAAATAAACAATTTTAAGACTACTTTTATGCACAAATCTTATTTTACTGAAATAATTATTAATTAATTATAATTCCTTAATTCAACTTGTTGAATTGTTGACTTAAAATAAGTTATTCAGGAGTTGCTTCTAAGCAATTTGACTAACTGTCAAACCAATTAGACATACCCTACAAGATAAGAACTTTTAATCATTAAAACTGGAAGTTGTTATTATTTTTTTGTGCCAAACCTATCAAGTTTCAATGCCTTGCAAGTAAAAAGTTCATTAACCTTAACCAAATGAATATCGTGTTAGATTGTCGAACTTTTTTAGCTTGACCATTCTGTGTGCGAGTACCTGCTATACCTTTTTACTGTGTGCAACATAACTTGTCATAAATACTTCAAGATAATATTTTATTCTTAAAAGAAAGGGTAAGGAGCTCACTGTAATGGCTTTATCTAGAACATGTATCTTTCTTTTCTGTTCGTTACTTCTGCATTCCTTTAGGACAAGTTGAGCTGTGCAATTTGAGGAACTGCGCAAAAACAACGCACCCTCTTCTAAATATTTGCAAATTGCGTCCCTATTTTTCCCTTATAAGATCATCCATGTGAATCACCGGTGCATTCAGATGTGACCAACGGCTATAAAGTCCTTCTAGCATCTTGTATATATACGTTTTGTGCACGCATCATGCAATAAAATAGGTGCTGGGGATAGGTACACAAAATAGACGGCATTTATGAGATACGAGCCGATTCCAGGATAAAAGATAGCAGCACAACAACGACGACATGGCCAGTAGACAAGACATACAAACATACCTAGCTTATATTATTCCTTGGACTTTGTGCCTTGTACCGGTTGGTATGAAAACAGGAAGGAAAGAGGGTGCTTTGGTAATTAGACTCGGGACACATTTGTTTATCTATAATGCATGGCCGACATGACTGCATTGCAAGATGTGATGGTGGTGCGGGATTTGGCTTTTGTGCTCCCCAGAGAAGCGGTTCCAGTTGAACTATTTGGTCTTCGGTTAGGAAAACGACAAGAAAGCACAAACACTGCACTGCATGTATACGAATATACAATGCACTTGTGTTGGTTCATCCAGAGCTAGCTCAGGTGGTGGTCATTTTGCGGTATGAATGCAGGGATAATTTCAAATTTCCTCCAGATGCATTAATTATTACTGAATGTTATGAATATTCTTGCAGCTGCAACCCTCTTCTTATGGGGTTTGTTATTTATGCTGCAGCAATATGAAAATTGCTGCAGATATCTACTAATAATTTATATACGGGCAACGAATCTTATATTTTGATTGCGTAAAATGCAATGCAATGTACTTTGTTGTGATAATTGTTTTGTTATAGAATATAGACTTGAATGTTCTCTGTACACCGACTACATAAGTTTTAAAAATATCCTCTAAAATGAATTTATACTAAAGGAGTTATAAAATAATAACTTATTTCTATTAGGAATGAAAATAATTTTTCCAAGATTTAACATTATTTGGGACTCTGTCTTATGGTTTAATTTAGTTCTTATGCTGTCATGGGTAGGTATTGAGTTTATAAGTAAGAAGGCATGAGAATTGTTGACTTCTTGCTTGAGATGAAATGAGATTAATACTTCACGATGATATTCTTAGCATTTGAAGCTATCGGTTTCTTTAGACAGAAGATCTCGAAGCTCAAAGGGTAGACATTTTGCTTTCAAGACACAAGCGTCCTGGATTTAGTATTAAGATAGTTCTTAGGCCGAAAGGCATTAGCATTAAGAATTTCCCAAATGGAATCAACGGTGGCGTCTATATTTCCAGTGTAGGTCTACTTAGTGAAAGCCTACTTAGGCTAAGGCCTATTAGTATTGGTTAACCTATAGCTAAACTCTATTGCAATTATACTAAGGGCCAGTTTTTCAAGTCAGGGTTAACTCAGAGTAAAATTAGAGTTTGCTTTTCCTGAAAATAGATTAAACCCGAGTAAAATCAGAAACAGCTTTTCAGTTCAGGGTTAACTCAGAGTTAAATCACAGTAAGCTATTCCTGAAAATAAATAAACAATTTTTCAATAGAGAATGAACTTTATCTTTTAGTTGTTAAAAATCTTGGGCCATCGATGTGGCGACACTATGGATATCACATTTTCTTGCATCAAAATAGAGATGGCGCCACAACGGAATTTTAGTAACTTTCAATTGCGAAAACGAGATGGCGCCACAACTGCAAAGGCACTCAATTCCCGTATTACGAAATACAGAACCAATAAAAAAAAACGATACTCAAGGAAACGACAGTCATACTTGAAAACATTGCCAGATAAAGTCAAAAAAAATCTAAACCCAAAAAAAAAAATATAATAAATGTGTGAAAGCTGCATAAAGTCATATGTCAAAACTATAAAAACGACTGTCGAAAGCAGTCGTGAAAGGATTTTAAACGATATTTGTAATCGTAATTCATAATTCTGGCCCAGGCCTTACACCGAGACTAAAATGATTTCGCACTGAAAAACTGGCCCTAAAGGTCTGATCCTCCAGATTTGATGTCGTCCCATCGATAGGGCCTCCTAGCTGCATCAAGCTATTAAGTTTCGAAACAACACTAAGCCCAGTGCCTATGTACGTTCTGTAACTCTCGCATCGATAAAACTGGTCGAGAAACGTTGAAAAATGGAACAAAACTCATACAAATTTGTTTCAACTTTCATCATTTCTCGACCGTATTTGTCGATGCGAGAGTTACAGAACGTAAGTACAGGATACGGACGGATTAACTTTCGACAAATCTTGCAAACGAAATGACGCCAATAAACTTCAGATCTGAACGTGGAATCTCTGTGTCTTTGTTGGCCAAATACAGCCGAACAATTAGAAGAGTTTCTAGACTGGCTACGGCTACGAAGCAGATACGTCACCATCTATCACGAAGTGCCGGACAAAAGAAAGTTGAAATTTTTAATTTTTCGAAAAAAAAAAATGTCACCATTAAAGCTAAGTATCTACCTATACTGTTTTTTTTTGAATTATAAAAACTTGATGGTGAGAAAAAAAATTGTCCTCAAAGAAAAAATGTTCATGTTGTAAACGAAATTTTTGTATCCGCCTGATTGTTCCCAGATTGGTGTTTTTTCCAACTAAGTGGTGTAAAAATTTACAGTGGGAAAATATTTCAATATTTTTTTTTATTTTTTGGGTTTTGGTTTGGGGAGGCGGAGGATTATTATTACCATAACCGCAGTTACCCATCTTCGAATTTTATGATTATGACTTGGTACGCACAAATCATTCCTGACCTTAAAAAATCAAAAACTTTAAGAAATTATTTAAAAAATCCTATGGCTAACCAAATACTGAGACATGTTTACCTTTTAACCTTTTATCACCATCCAATAGCCTTTAGATGTTTTAAATTTCTTTGAAATATAACATAATATAAATGAGGGAACACAATAACCTTGAATCATTCAAAAATTCTTATAAAACCGATAGTTGACCATTAGTGAGACCAGCTGACTTTTCATGACCCTTAAGTGACCTTTCAAATAGCATTTTTAGTTAAAATGACCCACAAGAGGTGATCTTTTTTTTTAAAAGAACTCTAAGAATTCTTACAAAAAATCTATGACTGACCAATTACTCGAATAGTTTTTCATATCTAGGTAGGAAATAGTTGCAGCAGAAAAAGTTAAGGTTGATTTTTTTTGCTTCCAGTATATCAACATGGTGGGATTTTTTTTGGAATCCAATGGGATTCTAGAAATCTCATCTAGCATCACTGATCTATCTTCAGTTTACAAATTGGCAAGAAATAGTTTTATGCAAAAGCAAATTAAAATGCCAAGCGCAATTTTGTTTTGGCAAAAGAATGTCAGTTGCATTGCTTAACGTTTTTACAGCTCCCGTGCCGAAGAAAAGTTTATTGAATATTGAGATGAAATGTAAAATCACTTCTCTCCATGATGGGTTTTACAGTTTCATGCAAAACAAACCTATTGCTTACATGGAATTACAAAGCAAGTGACTGGCATTTATCTTGCGTATTGCATTACACTTCAAATGGTGGCATGCAAATGGTCTTTCATCCAAAAACAATTGTTTTCCATTTTTAGGCCTATAATTTATTAATTAAGAGTGAATTAGACTCAATTGGTGGCTTGAGTCAAGACAAAAAATATTTGCCTTGAATATTAAACAGAATTATGCACAGAATAGGCGGGAAGTGTTTTAAAAAATTGATTTTTTTTATTAAAAGTCAAACACTCCCATAGCACTCCTATAACACTAAAACTATGAATTGATATTAAGACCAACCTTATAGGGTTTCATCGGCACTATTTATTGGGTAAGTTTTAAGACTTTTCACTGTCGAAAGTTCTTTCCGGTGCGTATGTTGAAGCCGTTAGAGCCATCAACATTTTTAGAAGCTTGTAAATATATCTAGTTGTTTATGGCTTTTTGTCTACCAAACAAATATTCAGCCTTTTAAACTTTACATTGTAACGATCCACATATATGTTAAAACAAAGGTTTGTGCCGATGAGTGATAACTGGAATTATGAAATGCACACCCTATACCAAAGTATCACATGCTCCTAGCAGGTATCATAATATGTAAATCACAATTAAAAAAGGATTACCTTTCTGCCAAGGGAGAACACAAGTAAAAACAATGCGTACCAGTTAAGTTTACTGACATTAAAATAAATGCACGCTTAAAAAACAATAAAGTAAATTTCATATTGCCTGTTTGTTGTATTATTTAGAGACTTATCATAGTCATTGCCATTCTGGTTTTATGTTGGTTGTTTTGTTCTCAGTGTGTGGAAAGGTCTAAGTACACAGAGATTGGACACATCAGAAAAAACAGAAACACCTTGCTGGGTAGGTGTACTGTACATTGTATATAAGGTTCACTAGGGAATATCCTTTTCATACCCATATATACGACCATACAATTAAACTATAGCTATAGGTACCCAAGGAAAACAAACAACAATGTTAAAATCCTCATTAATTTGCTTCAAAGGATGCCCATGTCCATGTTGTTCATGTCCTATACTGTACCCCCAGAAGTTAATTAAAACATTTTCCCGATTTTATTTGTTCGCTTGTCGCTGTTTTGTTTACATCTACCTAGGTAAAAATATATAGGTACAGAGGGTACATTATATTTCCCTCGCTGAGCTACTTTGTTGAAAATTACGAACAAAAAAAATATAATCCTGGCAGCGAGGAGGTATACGAGGAGGTAGGTCCTTATAATCATGGACTGGACAATGGCCATGCGGATAATGTTTTTATGTTTAATTTTCCAGCAGAAACTTCAAAAAGTTCAACATCAAACTGTCAGCATATACCTACCTAAGTAGGTACCTTCTATAGAATGTAAGTTTGGACAGAAAAAAAAAAAAAAAAATCAACACAAACTGAAGAATGACACGATAGTGTGGAATGAGAAAAAAAGTTCTAAGACATGCGTCCTTGTGTCATTAAGTCGGCAACTTTGTATACTTTACCATCAAATATTACAGGTTAGATGACAGCAAACGCGAAGGACAAGACGCGACTCCGAGTCAGAGGACTTCATCGGCAAGATGGAAAAGGAAGGGTTGGCGATAAGGAAACTATACTACCTGCACCGAACTACATCATACTTCTTGCAGGAATGTTATTTTGTTACACTTTTTTATGGCTATCTTATTGTCAACCATTAATCAGGGCCTTACCCCGGAACGGCTAATAAATAATTTGCACCGTTAATAATAAATTCTTCACTCACTGTGGAGAAGGATATCCTTTTTACAGGTGGACTCACGTCAAACGTATTTAAAACCTAAAAACTGTCGTGTGTGGTTTGGTGTGGTATGTGTGTGTGTGTGTGGTTAACCCAAGGGCGGATCCAGACTCTGCCCCAGGGGGGGGTCACGTTTCTTAAAATTTCAATAAAGTACTGCACCCAAAAATAATTTTTACTTGCGATATAAGGCCAGTTTTGTATTCGAGCAAAGTGGGTGGCAAAATTCTGTCTGGTTGTTTGTCTGTCTGTTCTCAGCCTAAACCACTGAAGCAATTTTCTTCAAATTTTTAAATATTTTTTTTTTTAATTCTTCAGAGGGGATATTTTTTACCTTTTAAAATCACGGTACTTGCTATACAACCATTAAGAAAAAGCTTATTTATCTGAAAAGCAGCTTCAACGAATTTGATAAAAAGCATTAAATTACTGTAGGTATGGTGAACATTCTGGAAAAAAAATCCGAAAAACTTTTAATAACGATGCCTGCCATTTAAGAGTTTTTGAAATTCGATTTGTTCAAAGAATTTCAATCAAAATTTGCATGCAAAAGCTCCATAAAAATCTCAATAATATTGCATATCAAAATAAAAAAATAAACGTTGGCCTTTTAAGAAGATATTCATTTTTGTTTTGAAAATTCAATATTTCAAGAACGAGTTGATGAATTGTTTTGAAACTAGTTTATAAATGTATTTTAAAATTTATTATTATAATAATTTAATATAAAAAATAGCTTTTTGAGAAAATCGCTACAACGATTTTAATCTTGTTTGTGCTTATATTCATATTTCTTCAAGTTATCAAATTGGTTTTAAGCCTTAAGCTATTTGAAAAGTTGTTAAACAATTAAAAGAACAATTTAAATGCCCTTATTTTATATGTTTGTATATTCTTTATATATGTAACTACTGGCATATTTTAAAAGTTCTTAATTACAGGCAACTTGAACATCAGAGCAAGTACCTGCAATACAGTCGTACATTTTATTTCCATTGAAAATATTTTTTTTTAAGAAATTATTTAATTAAGGAATTGAAGCCAGAACCATCATCCCTCTAGATACTAAAAATATTGTTTAGGGAAAGTTTATTTTTGCCCTTAAAATCTTAACTCATTTACAATTAGATCGTATTTATTCTACAAGATCTATTTTGTTCTTTTGCCTGGCAACTAGAAGCTACTTTTGTTATACTTACCACTTTCCTTAATGACATCCCCCGAACAAAACAAATTCATGAAACGTCAAAATTACAAAATAAAAAACTTTGTATTCCCAAAATCTTGCACCCAAGTTAGTGGAAAAGCGTAAGCAATTACAGTCTTGGGAAAACGAAGTAAAATGAGGTAGTTTTTCCATAAAAAAAGGCTTGCTACCACTCATGTCTTCGAGTTGCTCTATGCTTTAAGTTACTTCATAGTGCCAGAAACTAAAAGTTAATCGCAATTAACAACTTAGTTGCCTAGTGGTTGCTTGACCTTGATTTTGAGATTAAGCAAGCGATATGTCATTTAGGATATTTGCAAAGAATGTATGCGATCAGTAAAAAGTTCAAAAAGTTTAATTTTATAAATTTGTTGAGATGAAAACTTTGAATGAACTGTAAAAGTTTTTCGAAGTACCGCCCAATTTTTCGCACTTCACGTAAGAAATTTGCAAGATACCAAAATCTAAAATATCGAAACTGCAATATTTATAGATCTCACACTAAGTAAAAATAAAACATAGCATTCTCACCTTACAATCTTGTCAACCAAAATCTCGAATACCTGCTCAAAATTGAGTGGTCACATAATTAGAGGGATTTTTATTTGCAAGATCTCAAATGCGAGTTTTCATTTGCACGGTTTTGAAATTTGTGCCCAACTCAAAAAGCCGTTGATAAGGTCAACTAGCTACATTAATTGGTTGTGGATTTGTTCTAATGGGATTTTAAAGTTTTTTTTTTCTTAAAGTTATTCCAGGTCACTGAACAAAATTTTTAGGTCCTTATTAAGGTTATCTTAAGAAACAAATATTTCTTTTCAAAGGTCACTAAATTGTTATTAAAGGTCACCTAGATTCATTGGTGACATACATTTTTTTAAATGAATTTTCAAAGTTCTTTCATGGTTCAGTATTACTTTTTGAAAATTCTATGTCTGAAAAATTATCTACTGTTACTACCTGCCCTTTTGTGACCAGTAAGAGTACACATACGGGATGCCATGAAATTTGTCATCTGAATCGGTGTACGGTGTCAGAAATGTTCACAAAATCATCAAATCAATTTCAAATTATTTTTACGGTAAAACAAAAAGTAGAGTTCTGAATTGTTTTTGAAATGAAAACTATTATTGTTTTTCTGGTAGAAGAATTATTTTTTCAACTTTTCACGAACGATGTACATATCGCCGGCTTTCTGTCAAAACCTAGCAAGTCCTTAAATGACATTTTAATGTACTTTTGGTCAACAAGAATTACTGAATTCGAATATCAATGTCTAGTGAATGTGCCATGGTTTCTTTTGGCTCTATCAACCAGTTTTAAAACCTTTCATTATCTTAAAATTCCATTTTAGTTTAGTTTAGTTTATTAGTCAATCAGAAATCTCTTACAGACTAGAAATAACAATTTTTTGAATAAATGCAGAAAATAAAAAGTAAATAAATGCATCTGGATGTAAGTTTACTAATAGCAATAATGAAGAATTATTATGATATACAAATTTAAAAATATATATTATATATTATTCACTAATAAAGATAAAATTTTATGTTTAAACATCTCTCTTGAACAATTTTCGAATATATCTACATTTTGACGAATTGAGTTTGCCTCCTTGATGCAACGAGATATTGGTTCATTATAATCATAATTTGTCCGGTGAAATTGTACAAAGAATAAAACAGTGGAACGAGTATCTCTTGTGGGAATATGAAAACCATTTTTTTTAATAGAAATGAATATTGATTCGAGATGTGAGAATGTCACGAACAAACATAATTGAAAAGAATTTCCTGCGAAAGTCGAGAGTATTAATCCCGATTAATAAACATCGAGTATTGTAACTGGGAGTTTCAAAATTCCAATTAAGTTTGGAGATAGCATACCTTGTAAATCTTCTTTGCACTCTCTCGATTCTATCTATTGCTGTTATATAATAAGGGTTCCAAACCACAGAACAATACTCAAAGATGGACCTTACCATTGAAAAATAAAGACTACGTAACGTAAAAATATCTGAAAATTCACGGGCATTTCTTTTTATGAACCCTAGCATAGAGTTCGATTTGCTTACAGAAAAATCAATGTGCGAATTAAATGTTAATTTATCATCCAGTATAACACCTAGATCTTTTTTTTGGGTGACTCTTTGCAGAGTTTCATCTTGCAAACCATAGCTATAATGAATGATATCTTTTTTCCTAGAACAGGAAAGAACTTGACATTTGGATACGTTCAAATGCAGAGAATTTAATTCACACCATACAGAGAGTCTACAAAAATCATCTTGAAGAAGGATGCAGTCTTGATGAGTAACTACTTTTCTAAAAAGCTTTAAGTCATCAGCGTATAAAAGGCACTGAGAATTTATAAAAATCTCCGAAATATCATTTATAAATAGAAGGAATAACAGTGAGCCGATGTGGCTTCCCTGAGGAACTCCTGAGGGAACATGAATATGGTCTGAAAAGAAACTTTCAATTTTTACGATCTGCACTCGATTAGTTAAATAAGATTCAATCCACTTAAGGAGGCTCGAATGAAATCCTAGACATGCAAGTTTATGAAGTAGAAGCTTATGGCTTACCCTATCAAAGGCTTTTGCAAAGTCTGTAAAATTTTATTACCTTTCAAATCGGTGTTTTGTGTCTTCTAACCAATTTTTCAAATTTGAAATTTGTTTTGACAGAAAGCCTACAATATGTAATTTTTACTTTGATTTTTGTTTTTTAACTCTTTACATACGCACGTTTAATTAAAATAAATTTGAAGGCGAATTATATCCTTTGAGCTGTGAAATTTTTTGTTTATGATTGAATTCATCTGTCTAATATTTTATATCTGGGAAAAGCCCCAGGGGGGGGTCATGACCCCCATGACCCCCCCCCTTGTATCCGCCAATGGGTTAACCACCAGACGCGTTTCGCGAAACACCTTTGGACTGTGCTGTGTCAATCTCTTTTCCACGTTCTTTTGTCCTTTCTGAAACTGTGTCGCCATGCGTCTTCCGTATAAAAATTTACCACTTCGTTTATCCTTTGGTGTCACAAGGATTAAGTAGTTGAATAAATTTTTATCCTCGAAATTGGTAACATAAACTTTGGCAATAAAAAAACACGTAAGGAATAATAAATGAAGGCCACATAGTGACAACGGATGCCACTTGAATATCTATGTAAATATGAACATTTGTATAGGAAAAACACGAAAAATGATTCTACTACAACATCTTGCTTATTTTTTTTTTAACTTATTGTTTTGGGGCGTTTTTATTCTATAAAGCAATAAGTATACCTACACTTTCTTCAAGTCAAGTGCCTTTCGTATTTCGTCCTTGTATCTCCCAATGCTGATGATTCCCCTGAAGCTAAAAGTGAGCATTCAATTTGATTATTATGTGTTGTTGATTTTTGTTTTAACTTGTCCTTTTTTTTGAAAAGGATACGACATGACATCAGGAAATCTTCGATATGGATTTGAAATGTTTGTATCTGAGTATAATTGGGATATTTATTTGAGTTCACCACATCAGAAGCAGCTATGGGTATTGGATATAAATGGATGAAATAATATATCGTTATGTCTATATTATTAGTAAGTAAACTACTACCCTTCTCTGGTTTGATTTCGAGACTTAGAATTATTGTTTGGGTTTAGTAAAAAAAGACACCAGATTATTTGAGCAAACCTCACAACATAACTTTAAAATTGGCAATAATTTGTTTCTTCTTTTTCCAAATGAAATTATTTTCGACTTAATTACTCGCAACAAATTTCGACTTTATTTCTAAACTTTTGGCATTCTTATTTTTGTTATATACGAGTACTTCCAGCCTTCGAAACTCGAGTGCAAATAATATTATTGTCTAATTGACAAACTTAAAAATAAAACTCTAGATATTTTTTGTATATAAAATTAGAATACCCGTGCTATAAATTAATTAAACATTGAGGTTTCCATGCAAATTATAGATAGCAAGTTATTCGCGCTAGTTTCACATTTTTGTTTATACGCCCTTGATTGCGTATTTACTCATCAATAACTTAAGAAATTAATACTGATTGCAGATGCAAGCGCACCACCCTCCATGCATTCCAACATTAAGTAAAATATCGCTGAAATAAACCTATTGTATAGAAGCAGTCTTTAGCGTGGAGAAGAACTGAGGTAATTTTTATTATATGAGCTACTTATTATTATTTTCTGCATCACTGAACTCTGCCATCGGACATTCCAATAATTTTTCCAGTCAGTGCTGGAAAATTGGTTGGTTGGTGGGTGGAATAAATTGAAACGTCACATTTAGGTAACGACAAATAAAAACAAATCAATACTCGGTCTCGCTCGCATTTAATATAAATACAAATTTCTTTAATTCTTTTTAAGTTTTTGGGATGCAGTTCTTAAATGAATTTTTACATTATGCACTTTTGTGCAAAAAACCTTTACATCTTTAATTTATGTGCTTTTTGCTTTTGTAGACCGCGCAAAATGTGTATCAAAATTCGTTGATTCGCGTATTTTATTTTTCAACATTATTTCCTTTTCGGCGGGAAGTAAGGTAAAAAAATTTTTTGAGTTTGTTCGACGATATTTCCCAATAGGTTCAGAAAGAAAGGCATCTTTGTTTTGTCAGCCGGAGGACAAAGTCGGAATCAAAAAACTTCCGATGACGGACACAGAATCATGAACTGCACGATGACGAGGCGAAATGTCTTCATCATCCTTATTCCCTTATTCTTAACATACACAAAGAGACTTGGTGGTCTTGTGATCAAAAAACTGTCAGCCGAATTTTGATTTCATCCCAATTGATGAAGTACATGCTTCCGGCCAATATCTTGGATGTCCGAAAGTTTCGAGGGACAAACATAAACTTATTATACTTTTTTGGTTGTATCTTAAGTATGCGGATTTCCATGACGCCACAACACCGAGCAGATGTTGTGACAAGATTTGATTTCGAAAAGCTGAAATTACGGAAATTACGAGAGAACATCAGAACTTTTGCTGACCAAGCATATGTTTTAGTCTATGAGGAATTCCGCTACAACTATCAAGTACAAAAGACTAGTGGAGACATTTTCAACAATTTATCAGAAATGTCACCAATGATGTGCTGAGTTACTCTAGAGTGAACAGTGCCAGCGTGCGCATGCAGCTAAGAATGAGGCCTTAAAGCAATGTTGCAGACAAGAACTATAGCTGCTACGATAACAGCTCAGGAGCTCAATTCGAGGGAAGAATGTTCACTTTCCAGGAAGAGTAAGAGAGACATGACCCGAGAAGTGAAGAGTCGAGTTTATTGAGGGTTGTACAGGGAGGGGTGATGTTTGTAATGTAAGTTCTATCAAAGAATGATTATTTCAATCTGCTCAATGAGATCATGGTAATAGATGAACAGTTAATGCTGAAAATCAGGAAGGAAAACTTTTCTAGATAGCTTAAGCAGATTGAGCAAAGACAAATTTTATTTCTACATTTTTTTCTCTCAAGATAAATTCTGAAGGTGTAGAGTTAAAAACTGCAGTCGAATGAGAATAATGGCGTAGCTAGAAATCTAAACAAAAATTCCTTCAATTCACTTAAAAATTTTAAATACAGAAATTAGATTTTTGTAAAGGATTTGAAGAATGAGGATGGATGAAAATACTTGTAAATAGTCTGAATTGTTCACTTTTATACTTTTCTGGAAAAAGAAAATATCTTATATATAGTTTGTCCATCAACTGTCAAATTATGTTGGGGCAGGGCTACGATATCGATCAATTAAGAAACCCCTTAAAAAGTTTTTTTTTTAGTTCTCGGGAAAAAGTGATTTTAGGGCAATTGGTTGACATTTGGATCAAAATAACTCAGTCTGCTGATTCCAACTCGGTCTAACCCAGTTTGGAAATCTGTTAAAATTTTTTATTGAAAACAAATATTTTCCTTATCTGTATGTTCTTTTGTACCCTTTTCCATTAGCTACGCCACTGACAGATTTAAAACAGCTGTTCTATTTATTCTATTCTCATTCTTATAAATATCAACATTTCATTCATGTGTTTTATCTTTTATTTATGTTGTGCGTACTCACGCCTTGATAATATGTAGAATAAATGAAACAGGGAGATGATTTCAGTTTTTAAAAAGCGAATAATACATAAAACGCCACAATTTGTCCGGAAAAATAATAATGCTTCTAAATTCTTTTTCCACGCAAAATTAAGTGGAGACTTTCTTTTATCTTTTCACGTACAGCGGTTACAACTGTCAAATTTTGCGCTGGAGCTGCGTACTGCTTAGAAAAAAATCTGAGATAAAATTTTTCCTGGCGAAGATAGCCAACATTCCGTTGCTAGAAAAAATACTCCTTCAACCTTCATCAAGTGCGGTTAGTGATTTTAAAACTTTAGGGTCATTTTATTCATAGCTAATCATTTCTATTGAATGATTATTGTGCTTGTTAACAATAAATAAATAAAATTAAATCAATCAATGTTGAAATCTTACGTCAAATTTTACACCTGTTTGACACGTGTTAAGGTAGGCAGACAAACGCTTATTGGTTCAACACCTCTAGGGCTATTATTGATATGACTTACAATGTTACTCAAATGACTTAACTTTTTTATGTCTTTGGCTCTTTGACTTTGATTTTTCGGTCTATTTAATAGTTCATTAGTTCAAAATTGTCAATTTTTGATTTACAGTTAGAGTAAATCTTGACATATATTTTA
Source organism: Dasysyrphus albostriatus (assembly GCA_946251815.1). Lineage (NCBI taxonomy): Eukaryota > Metazoa > Arthropoda > Insecta > Diptera > Syrphidae > Dasysyrphus > Dasysyrphus albostriatus. Next base: position 19,427,567 of record OX276337.1, read on the forward strand.
TGTAATAGCTTTTTGTACAAACTTACTTAAAATGACAAATACTTGCATTATTCCATCTTTTTGACATAGATTAAATTAAGTACTTTAATTTAAGGTGATTTGGAATCACTTGTAATTCAAAGTAAAAACATGAGTTGGGTAAGATAGTAGACGTAGAATATTCTATTTTAGGGAGATAACAGAAACTTTGCAATATATTCTATTCGAAATAAATGAATTTGGTTAATAATAGCTTTGTCCAGATTTTTAGCTTCAACTGGAAATCTTTTTTGTTTGTAGGTTTCAGTTAGGGCCTTATTACGTCTTTAAGAGCTGGTTTTTACCAATTGAAGAAACTGCTGAACCTCATTTCTGTCATGATATCTCTCTAAACTTCCTCAGTCATTCTCTAAAAATAATCTTCTTTGTGTGGTCATAGGACCAGTTTTTGATCCTTCCATGCAAACACTGCCACTTTGTATATATGAACCTCTTATTAAGCTTCATAAGCTTGTGGGTTACTGTAGTGTAAAACTCAACACGAGGTAATTTTCCTTACTGCTGGTAATTTTGTCACTGGTTCCCAATATTTGATGGTGCGATAGCATTGGGCTTATTTATCAAGAGGGGTTTAAAGAGCGAATCAGAAAAGAACCTCATCACGGTCTGATCTCGAAATTCCTTATAATATCTCCATGTTTTGACTGCGTGGATGGGGAACCAGGAAGAAAGTTGTAGCAAAGTTGCTCCATTGAAACATTTGGACATCCACGGAGTGGATTGCAGTGTGGTTTAGCAGGATGATTTCATGTTTCGTTATGAATATTGAGATGTGGAACTTCCCAAAAGTCAGCACAATGTTTCACCTCACGCAGTGCAAGCTTAATTTTCCGACTGTGTCACCAAAGATTTATTCTCTTCCTAGCTTGCTTTAGATTCACCTTGGACAATTTGAATGTCATAGCTAAGACTCTGCTTGTGCTCATAATGTAGGGTTGTGTTCAGGATCTTGTAGAATATGTCACTGGTCCTCTGTGGTGGGAGAATTATTTTTGGAATGGTTTTCCCACATGACAATATATTATTTTGCTCCTCTTTACATTGTCAACTGATTAATTTTTAAAAATTCTAAAACAAGAATCACTCAAGTGTAATTGATTCTCCGAAAAACCTTGAAACTGCCAAAATTTCCACAAAAAATGGATCTTTCTTCACAGATTCACACATTCCGTATCTTTTCAAGAAAAAAAAAAAAAATATAATATAAAACCTGCTTATTCGAGTGATAATCGATAATCTCATGTCAATAATTCCCTGAGCCATATGGTTTATTCTCCAATTCCCATTAAGTATTGTTAAAAAATCAGTGACCTTTTTACACAAATAAGTCTATCAATCACATGCCCGCCAACATTATTCTCTTTTTTCCCATCGGCACTTAAGACTTCCATAAGCTACTTTTCCCACCATTAAAAAATATAAATACATAAGCATACCTATATATTCCGCATATATTTATATATTATAAAAGACGTTAGCTAATTCCAAACAGCAGTTATGCTTATGTAGGTACATTATAATACCCACTTTCTATTTAAGTCCTTGTCTTCATGCAAGGATAACTTTATGCGCTTAAAAGAGGAATTCCCAATAGCTTGAGTTGCCATTACAAGTAATCGATATTGTCGATGTCAAAGGACATCAAATACCGTTCGTTTATTCTTCCCTCTCTTCTGCCTGTGTCCATTGCTGATGTCGATCCGACTACGGCAACGATGTCCTTTTGCGTTTTCCCATAAAGAATTTTCAGTTTCCACCATCCACCCTGCCCTGGTGGAACTTCATAAATTTCACACGCACTCTTATAAGTGCCATCACTCGTAGCCTGAAGGCGAATCAACAAAAGCTGACACCTTTCTTCAACCCGAACCCCGGTTTAGTCCCCAAATCGATACCGTGTGATACTGTCACACAGACTTAATGGTTGGCGTTGGCGGTTGTTTTTTTTTGTCACGACTCTTCTTCGTCCTTTCGCCCAATCTCAAGCATAAGATGATTGGATGCCATGGATTTTTCACAGAAGATACAAAACATTTGTACTGCTAAACATATAAATCCTTGTTTACCAGAAGGATCCAATAAAAAACAATTCGGTTGCGATATTGACTGAGTAATGGGGATAAGGAAGAAAGGAGTTGGTAAGGTATCCCAATAGTGCCGCAGGGAATGACAATTTGTTTCTATTTGATTCCTATGCTGCACTATTTTTGGTGTTGCCTCATGGAACATGAGTATTTTTCGTCCTTATTCATGCATTCAATACGTTATTTGTATGCGAGTCTTCTTAGGACTTCCGGATTGTAGTAATTTTCTATGGTTTCGCATTCGCATATCTGGCTGAACACAATGGAATTTAACTGAAGCAGACTTCTTCTTCTGTTTTAATACAATTGTTGCTACAGCTTCAGCTTTCCATTGACGCCTTTTTATAATATTTTCGTGCCTTTAAACTTTGAAAGTGCTACGAACTATACCAGCTACACCATAAAGTTCACTCAACAATTCCTTTCCAAACGATGAAGCTGGATTATTTCCTTCCTATCAAGATGACTGTGCGCGGTGTGATATGTGATTATGGTTATTGTTATAGTCTCTGATTTTCTATCCCATTTCAATCTTCAACTCCAACTTAGCGTGACGTGCTGACTTCTTCTCGGTGGAATTTTATGTTCAATTTTTTGTTGTTCGTTTGTCGTTGGCATTTAAGTCTTGTCTATGTTTATTAAACTCAAAACTCAAATCATGTCACAGGATAAGAAATATTTTAGAAGCAGAAACAAGGATGAAGGATAATTGAAAAAAAAAACATAAAATAAAAACGAAAATAAATAATGTTACATTTCTGTACCTAGAGGATTTGGATTTAAAAAATAATTCATATTTCACTGAAATTTATATTCATAGTGATTTTCTTCAAATTTTTGAAATTAAGGTTTTTTTACAGTTATTTAAATTTTTTATAGCTTACAAAATAACTGTGCTTGAAAACCATTTTAAGGAAAAGCTTATTTTACTGACAAACGGTTCTAACGATTTTGATAAAATAAACTCATCAATTACTTTTGTATGCATAGTTGATGGTTTTTCGATCATTTTTGTTTCCAAAAAATGTTACTACCGCCTTGACGGTACCTGCAAAATAACGGTTTTTAAAAATTTGAATGCGGAAACTTTTTTGAAAATTGCATATCAAAATTTTGAAAAAGAATTGTTGGATTAAAAAAAAAAAAAACATTGAAGTTTTTTTTGAAAATTCAATTAGATATCAAAAATGGGATTGATGATTTTTTTTTGAAAAGAGGTTGTTATAAACACATATGTAAATAAGATTTTAATAAATACTCAAAATTGGCACACCAATTTAAATTATTTTCAAAGGTTAAGACAATTGCATTTATAGGTGTTTTATTTAATCAAAATTGTTGAAGCCGTTTTCGAGAAATTAGACTAATGAACTAAGAAAATATTCAGCAACAGTTAAAGGGAGCGGGTCGAAATTCTGGTTTCAAAATTATGCTTTTCAAAATACAGTTTTTTTTCAAAAAAATTTCTGTTTTTATTCAAGTTCTGTCTGTCAAAGTTCTGCTATATTCTTAGATGTTGCTCAAGCCTTTGACAAGGTTTGGCACTTGGGACTTGAGTACAAACTGCAAAGGGATCTTCCCAGGCAGTACTACGAAATACTGAAATCCTACGTTACGAACCGACTCTTTAGAGTACGGTACGACCAAAATTACTCGGAACTAAAGAAAATTGAAGCCGGTGTACCACAAGGAAGTGTCCTAGGACCAACCCTGTATCTGTTATATACAAGGGATATTCCAGTGGACATCAACGCTATCATGGCCACCTTTGCTGATGATACTGCAATATTGGTGCCAGATAAATCGGTTACGAAGGCTACACAAAAACTGCAAAATGCAGTCGATAAAGTTAGTGATTGGACGCAAAAATGGCGAATCAAACTAAATGAAACAAAATCGACGCATATAAACTTTACAAACAAAAAAATAAACAATGTTCCTATTCTTATAAACAGTACAACAGTACCTTACTCCAATACTGCCAAATACCTTGGAATGACTTTGGATGCAAAGCTTAAATGGAAAGAGCACATCAAAAAGAAAAAAGACGAACTAAACTTGAAGTACAGAAAAATGTACTGGTTACTAGGAAAGAACTCTGACCTATCTATCCAGAACAAACTAATGTTATATAAGCAAGTACTGAAACCCGTTTGGACGTATGGCATCCAACTATGGGGCTGTACAAAGAAAACAAATGCTGAACCCATCCAAAAATTCCAAAGCAAGGTCCTTCGCGGAATAATAAATGCCCCTTGGTATATAAGAAATAGCGATCTACATCGGGACCTTCAAATTGAAATGGTTACAGAAGTGGTTAAAAAACACGCTGTATCACACAATCAGCGACTGCAAAGTCATACCAACTCCGAAATGGAGACCGTCTTAAATGTACGAGACAATGTTCGGAGATTAAGAAGAACCAAGCCTCATGAGCTGATGGTCTAAAAGCTATGGAAAGTGTTATAACTTAAACTTCCCACAATGCGACTGATAAATTAAGAAAGAAAAATCATTTGTCGATCTTTCATAGATTGGTCCTGATTCACCGGTGGTTTTAGTGCGGTAAGAGTCCCACACTACTTGGTACTGATTCTTACCGAGTGTCTTTTGAAGATTTCCATCGGATGATAAAAAAAAAAAAATAAAAAAAAAAAAAAAAAAAAAAAGTTCTGCTTTTCAAAATTTTGTTTTTCAAAATTTTATTATTTATCATTTTTTCAAAATAAAATTCTGCCTATTCTGCTTTTTCTCAAATAATTTGTATTATTAACGAATATAAACCAAAAAAAAAAAAATACAACCCTTCGTAAACCATTTGTTTTATTTCTGGTTTGCACCATGTCCAATTATAATCTTAGCATTGACTTTTTTTCTTAATAAAACAAATGACCAGCCACGCACAACTTATCTTTTCATTTATTCTTATAAGTACTTTTATTGGTTATTGAGGCTGTAACTTTAAGTGCATAAATGGTGTAACCCACTTTTTTACAAAATTTTTTACCAGATCGATGTCTTATAATACTGTGTTTACACAAAACCAGCAAATTTTGTTTGGGATTTCAAATTGGTGGACCTGGATTTCATTAAGATTTCATTGAAATCTTGAGCTTTCATTGAGATTCCGATGAAATTTTCATGAGCAAGAGTATGAATATCAAAAATCGAATTTTATTTTGAAGTAGGTCATATTAAGGTTAAACAATGGTATCGTCGAAAGATTTTGACAAATTAATGTAAGTAAAACCCAGGAGAATCTAAAAAAATCAGCTTCACCACTTTTTCACCAACTAAAATAAATTTTTTCTTTAAGAAAACTGATTTACGAAATTCTGCCAATAATAAAGAGAAAAAGCGCGCGCTTTTTAAAATTTTCCAAACCTTCTTTTTATTATTGACAGAATTTTGTTAAACAGAATTTTGAAAAACAGAATTTTGAAATGCAAAATTTTGAAAGCAAATTTTTAAAAGCAGAATTTCAAAAGCAGAAGTTCTAAAAGCAGAATTTAGCAAAAAGAATTTTGACCCTGCCAGAACTTCGACCCCAACCCATAGTTAAATACTTAAAAAAACCTTACGATTGTGTATGGTAGCAGAATAATTTAAGTTATACTTTTTTTGTTTGTACTCTTTCCCTCTAAGGTATTTTATCGGGTTAATGTTTTGACGTGGTAGCTGGCACTGTGGTTCAATGAGAGGAAATATTCATTTTATCGAATGTTAGGTAATTAGGTTTTTGAAACGCCTAATCTGATAAAGTACTTTTTGAACCATAAAGAACAATTTCTAAACATTAAATTTTGCACCGCAAAGAGTTTCACCCAGTGTTTTGAATTAAAAATGAGTAAATTTTAGTTAAATTAATTTTTTTTTAATTTTTTCTCTTGTAGGCATATAAAAATTATAAATTTAACACAAAATAAAATAATGATGGACGAAAAAATTGACAGACGAATTTTTTAAAATTGTCAGTTTGTTTCAGTTAAATTAAAAGTTCAACGACAAAAAGTTGATGTTACCTGATGTTCCCTCATTGGACGTATAGTAAGTTCATATTTTATACTGAACCAATAAGTCAGTGTAATAAGTAAGAATAGGTATAGGTAATAGCTCTTATGTTCAAGACGCTGAGGGTTTAAGAATATTATAGATATATGTAAGGACATGGAAATTATCACAGAAAAATGTGTAAAAGCATGAAATATGATCTTTAAATTTGCTTAAACAACTTCTTTGAGAGTTTGAGAAGAACAAAAGGATGCCATCTTAATTCTGGTTGTATGAGACAAAATTAAAATCGTATGAGCGGCTTTTTAAAAGAATAATATTTTATAAATATATCAATTTCTTAAAATAATTTAAAGCAAAGCTTTTATTATACAAATTTTAAGTATTAATTTATTTATATTATTAAGAAAAATTGGCAACCCGTTTTTGAAAATTATATTAAAAAATTGAGACTAGCAATATTTTTTAATCTAATTGGAAATTTGTATATATATATAAAAACTAATCTTAATTTGTTCAGTCGATAATGAGAAAATTCAAATTAATAAAAAAAATCTATGAGAGGTACTAACAATAGTTGCTATTTGTATTTTTTATAGTTTTTGGTAGTATATAACACTAATTTTAGTATACAGAAAAAGTTTATGAGTTTTATATATCGCATCAAGAGCTGTTTTTAAGAAAACAAATATTTTTCTTAACGGTTTTTTTTTAATATTTGTATGGAAGGTACCGTTATTTTTTAATAAAAGTAATTGTTTTGTTTAAATACTTTTAAGAGTGTTATAAAACCTTTACATAACGAGTTTTATAGAAATTGATCATGTAGTTCTATAATACTTAATTTTTTAGTCAAAACTTTTGACAATACCTATTTTTAAAATCCAAAAATAATTTTTTTTGAATATCTTGGTAAGAAAAACTTTTTTTAATGTTTTGAAGCATCTGTATAAAAAATATTTAAATCAGAATTACCATTTTGAAGATAAAATAATATTTTTATAAATACGCCCCCAAAAGTAGGTGTTAAAAAATTTGTCCAGTACAGTAATCATTAAAAATCACACTATCAACTACGTTTTTAAGGAGCAGAATCGTCATATATATCAATTTTGAAGATAAGATTACCTTTATTGAAGAGTGGGCGTATCAGTGGATGATGTCATGTCTGAAAAATTCATTCAAATCGGTTAAGTTCTTCCCATTTTATAAATTTGTCAAATATGATAAAAAATATCGTAAGACATCATTAGAAAAAATGTACGCCAACTGGCAAGTCCACTTTTAAAAAAAGGTAATATAATCCTCGCAAGTTGTTGTATTTATATGAGGTATTTGTTTTTAAGAAAAGTTGTAGATTATGTTATTTGTAATAATTCTTCCGTACAAAACTTTCTTCGAAGCCAACTTTAAATTGTTAGTTTTTTTGATTAATTTCCATCAAAGCAAAACGAATCTCATATGCTTTTTGATTCGATATTTTTTTGCAAATAATTTTTTTGCAGTACCTACCCCAAATTACCCAAAATAAAAAGTGTTTTCTTTTATTTTTTTGAAGATCCTCATTTGTAGGCATAATTTTTTTGACTCAATTTAATAATTTAATGGTCAGATAATTCGATTATTCAACTTCAATTGATTTTATTTTGCTGTCAAACAATTTTGTTTTATATGGTATGGTCGGCTTTGATTATCAATATCTTAGCAAATAATGACGTCGTACAAAAATTCACAAACAGTTTTGACAATTTGAGTAAGATTTTTACAAAAAAATTCTGTAGAAATAATTTTTTTGACTCTTCACCATTAGTTTTAAAAAAGTACTAAAAAACGGCTTTTTGTGGTTTTTCAGTAAATTTTTTGTTGTTTTTAAAATTTTAATTGCATGACTTACGTTGTTATGCAGATTTATTTAAAAAAAAGGCAAAATAAACTTTATTTATGGAATCAGAAGGACACGAATCGTATTTTTATGAAGTCTTGACTCTTATACGATGACTCAAAAAAAGATAAATTTAGCAAAATTTTAAGGGTAAATAATGGATAATCTCGCAATTGGTTTTGTAAGGCCTTATGACCTTTCCAGAAAAAAATATAAAAAATAATTTCCAAGCAGTTACTGTAGCCGTTTGGAGGTGATAAAGTACTTGTGAGTAGATGAAAACCCTTATCTAGTACTTTCAACAAAGTGCACATGCTTTTAATGGCGAGTAAATACATTTAACACGGGAAAGCAGTTTGATGTGTTTCATTGCAAATATCTAGCAAAGTACTAATGAGAATTTTGACATCTCAAAAGTAAAACGGCTTATGTTATGATTTTTTTTTTTTTAATGTTATAACAAAAAAAAAAAAAAAAACATGCATCCATGGACGTATTATTCACGTATTTAAGGAAAGTAGCAATTTTTAACAATTTTTGAAAAAAAAATACTAATATTGGAAAAAATTTTTTTCGGAAAGGCTATAAGGCCTGCTATAACCAGTTGCAAGGTTACCTATTATTAACTGTAGCGAATACTACAATACAACTTTTTAGAAACATCCCCCTTATTGTGGAAAAAAAGGATTTAAGTGCGAATTTTATTTAGGTTTCATTCAAACGGCTATATATTTGAGCTATGGTCACTTAAAAACAAGTTTTATACTGAAAATGATTGTTCTTAAATAGTAAAATATAAAACAGAAGCAATTATTTTTTAAAAAAACTCGAAACAACAAAGTTTTGAAAAAAACAAATTCTAGAAGAGGTTGGTTTCATTAGATTTTATCGTTCCAACGAACATAAGAAAATTTGGCTTTTCTGTTCTGTGTACAACATATCAATAGAAGGGATACAGATGGATGTTTTTAGTGACCGGCTTCCTATAGTAAAATAAAAGAACTGATAGCTATATGGTTTTCAAACAAGCAATAGTAGGTACATTATTGTATGTTTTACCGTTGTTTTAATTTTTTTTTTTAAATTGTAATTGACAGCTTTTTAACACTGTTTTTGAATTTTTTGGTCTTGCATACAATTTTAATATACAAAACGTATACAAAATTAAGTTTCCTAGAAAAAACTTTTTAATCCTTTTTTCGTTCGGATGAGTAAGAGGCAAAATATGTACCAAAAAACGTTTTCACTAAAAAATTACTACAGTTTTTCGACAGTTACTCTTCATTAGAAATAAATGTCAAAAAGCTATTAACAAAATCTGTCAATAAATTTTACTCTTTGTCTTATAAGAGCCGAGAAAACCGGTTTTATGTTTTTTAACGCCCTCTTTCAAAATGGTGGCCAATTCTATTCTAGATCTGAAATGAGGTTTGGTGATTATATAAGTAGAAATTTTCTGCTTTATTTTTTTTTTCAAACCCAAAAATTCAGTCTTTCTTCATATCTTCATAACTTCTATTTAAAATTTTGCTTAAGAGACTGTTTAAATTTCCCAAAAATGAAGCATTGAGGGAAGCTTTTTCACCCAGCATAAAAATTCTTGAATAATGAATCACAATAAAAAACTTTATAGCAGGATGTAAAAATATTAAATATTTATTTAAAGTTAAAAATGAGTTTAATGCTATACTATAGGAGGAAGTGTTATGAATAAAATAATAACTCTTACTCCTTCTGTCTGTTGTTAATATTTTCGACGGTTTATTTACGAATAAAAATTGGCATCATCAGGTGTTTTAACTAAGTGCTATTTGGTATTGGGGGAAGGATATAAATTCAAATTAGTAAAGATACGTCATTAAAAGATGGAAGTTACGAGTGTAATAAAGTTGATGTTCATGAGTGATAAATTTTCGTTTAAGCAAAAAAATTAATATTTTAAGCCTTTTTAATGGTATCCATCACTAAAGAGTTATTATATGAACAATATACCAACGTTAAAAGGAGCTTAATTTTATATTTCACAAAATGATACTACCTCTTTTATTTTTACTTTTAAAATTAATTTATATTAGTTTTATGTTCGTTTGCTGTACATAAATTCAAATTCAAATAAACTTAGCTAAGATAATTGGAATCATAGGAGAAAGGTTTAAATAAACCGGAAGTCAGAGTTACCAGATGCTTAGAAATATCTAATTCTTTTTTGGTAAATTGAAATAGCTATCATTTTTATTGAAATAGCTCTCGTTAGAAAGATTACAATCATATCAACCAATCAATCATTTATTGTCTTAAATTGAACAGGAAGCCAATATGTGCTAAAATTAAATCTTTTTGTGTATACTGTTGAAAACTACTAATTTCTAATTTCTGCACAATTTTATTTTTGTCTATAAAATGTAACAAACTATGACCTTAAATTATTTGAAATTGATAGTTGTGGGCAAAACGAGTAGCAATATTGTTTGTAAATATAAGGCAAAAGCCAGTAGGTTTTCAAACAATATAGAACAAATATTGGGTTTAAAATAAGGTGTCCATCTTGTACCTTAACAAAAAAAGAACCCTTTCTTCCCAAATACTATAAAAAAGAGAACTTTTAAAAACAAAAAAGAGAAAATATAAAAATAGGAAAAACAAAAAAGAAAATTATTATAACATAAATTCCTAAACAGGCAAATATATATTCTGCACTAAAAATGGACATTCTGTTTACTAAAAAAAGTATTCTAAAATAATTAATTTATTTTATTTATTTAAAAATATTTATTGCAATATAAAATTACAAAAAATAATAGCAAGTTAAAGGCATTAACAATCAAGCCATCAGCCTAGTAAAATAATTAATTTTTCGATCTGGTTTCGTCATTGGAATCTAACAATTTTCGCTCGTAGAATTTTTTAGAAGTATCGTTTTAATTTTTACTTGCGATATTAGGTACTATAAGGCAAGTTTTGGATTCGTGCAAAAAAAATTTTGAGATAACAATCAAACATGACATTACGATGATAGAGAACACAAAAAAGTGGGTGGCATAATTCTGTCTGTTTGTCTGTTCGTCTACAGCCTAAACGGCCCGATCGATTTTCTTCAAACTTGGTACATAGTGGTTTTTGATGATTATGCCCACAGGTTTTTTTCATTTTTTAGAACCAAAAATAACGGTACCTACCATACAATTTTTTTTAGCAATTTTACATAATCGCATTTTTCTCAAATTCAATAAATTACTTTAAGTAAAGGCTTCCTGTGGGTGGAAAACCATTTTTCAAAAAGTGGTAATTAATGGTACCTCCCCAAAGAACCATTTTTTTTAATTTTCAATTTTTTTTTATTCTTTTTTAATAATTCTTTTTATACGGAGGCCTCCAAAAAGTATTAATATTTTTGTGTACTCAAATGAAAAGCAATAAATTTTTGGATTTTTAAAGAATGTTTCAAAATTGTTTTTTTTTTAAATTAAATATTTCGAAAACAATATGATCTATTTTTTTAAAACTAAGAGTTTTTAGTATTCTTTTAAATATTTTTAGAAAAATTCTTACATATATGAAAAAATAACGGAACCTTCAATACAATACGGAACCTCAAAAACGACTCCTGCGATTTTAATTACACTTTTTCATATACTAAAATTAATACGATCTTCTACTAAAAGTTAAAAAAATTTGGACCAAGCAACTAGTTATTAGTAGTATCTGCCATGGAGCGTGTTTTTTTATTTTGAATTTTCTCATTATCGGCGGAGTGGATTTAGATAGATTTTTTTATATACAAATTTTAGATATGATTAAATAATATTGCAAATCAAAATTTAAAGAAAAAAGTTTTTGAATATAAAAAAATGCAATTTTTTTTTTTGAAAATTTGATATTTCAAATACGGGTCGACAATTTTTTTTCAAAATTTAAAATGTTTGGTTTTAAAAGAAAGATTTTGAACATTTTTTCAAAAATATTTTTTTTTGAAAATTTTGGCAAAATAAAAACTTTTATAAATGCTTAAAAGTTTAAAAAATTATTGAAATCTGAAATCCCGTTTCGAAGAAAATAAAAATTTAAAAAAATGTTCTTTGTTCTTCTGTTTTTTAAAAAATGGTTTCCCATCCAAAGGTAGCCTTTTCTGAAAGAAATTTAATGATTTTTTTAAAGAAAAGTTGTGGAGCTGTTTGAAGAAATATAGATTTTGTTAAATTGCAAAAAAATTGTGTGGCAGGTACTGTTTTTTTAGTTAAACAAAATGAAAAAAACGTGAATCACCAAAAACACCAAGTTTAAAGAAAATCGATCCAACCGTTTAGGATGATAAATAGACCCACTTTTATCGTCTTCCCTGTTACATCGTACTGACAATCTGATAAAAATCTCTAGATTTAGTTGTTTTGACGAGTGAAGTTAGCAGCAACTTTCTCAAAACTGAAGATAATCGATATGGAATGAATTTGGCTGTTGAGAACTTATTAGTTGCATTATTAGTTTATATTGGCAACACTGTTTCTATTGACAGTGCAGTTGGCAGCTAACAGATGATTTACATTTTTTTTTATCATATTAGTTTGAATAGACTTGAAGCAAACAAAAGTTTGGAAATTGTAGTTTCTCATAAACTATTGAAAATTTTCGTATACTTCTAAGAAAACTACGTTCTACTATCAAATCGGGATTAAATTAATTCGAGGTATAGTTTTCAAAAGTTTACTTTTCCCATCAATTAAGGATGTTGTAAGTACCTTATATTAATTTTTAGTTCATTGGGCCGTGGTCGTGGTTTACCTTTTTCCACTTCGATTTTCCGCATTCGGTTGACAGTCACCACTCACCAATAGTCCAACGAAAAAGCTATACTTATTATAAAGATACATACATTTATAGGGTGTTCCACAGTCTCTGCCGCAGAAAAATACAATTTTCAGTCGAAAAACTTAAGAGGTAATTGTCTCGGTTTTTAGAAGTTATTATGGTTTTCATGATTTTAGTACCCGGTTCTTTTCACTGCCTCTAACTGTAAGGGCCAGTTTTTCAGTACGAGATTATTCTCGGAATTAAATCTGATTTGACTTCAGAAACGAATTTTTTAGTCCATCCTAAGTTAGCTCACCTAATTGGGTGAGTTAACTCAGGGACTAAAATCAGGATTTTTTCCGCTGTGGTGCCAACACAATTTGGCAGTGAAATATATTCAGAAACGGTATCTATAGTATCGCACATCGATGGAAATAGATTTTTGACAGCTGAAAGATGAACTGGAAAACTGTTCCTGAGTTAACTCGGGGTTAATTTATTTTAATCTGATTTAACTCAGAATCAACCCAGAACTGAAAAACTGGCCTTAAATAAGCTTTATTATAAAAATATTTCATTTATTAAAGAATATGAATTGAACTTTCATGAAAAGAGTAAAAAAAAATAATACTCAATAATTTGCTTGTTTGAATAAACTGATATGACAGTGGTTTTTCTCTGCGGTGGTTACTGTAAGACACCCTGTATATTACACAAGGAACTTATATGAAAGTACCAGTTAGAAAGCATTCGTGGGTGGCAATTTAGTTTCGGGATATGTTGTGAGGGTATAGTGGGTAACTTGAAGAGCTTGTTACGCCCTTCTAGATTTAAGTGGTTACTTGTTGACATTGGACTTCTATTTTGCCATCACAGATTATAAAAGGGATACTTCTGACAGATGGAAGCATGCTCGGGTTTTTATCGTATGCATGACAATCAGTGTATGAGTGTATTTGGATATTTTGATTTAAGGTTGAGTGTATTAGTTACGAACGCTTCTATTCTATCATCTCTGTTTTCTATATTGAAGCATGTATGTAGGTATATACGTATACGACTATAGAACATTTGTATTTTCGTAGATTTTGTCAATTTGTCCAGCATTTAAGGTTTGAGTTTGGATTTGTAGAGAAATGAATGAATTTTATCAATTTAGTGCAGAAGGATTAAAAATCGATGTTGTATGGGTCTTTTCATTAGAATGACAAACAAAAATAGGCTTAAATGCATCCTGATGATGCACAAATTGTGAGGAACCTTTTCTCAAATATTTGCAACAAATGACCAGTAGGTTCTTGAGTGTAGAGATATAGGATCGTCTTTTTGTCTATTATTTGGCCTTTAACAACTTATAGGTAGGTACTGTAAGGGGTATACATAAGTACCTATTGGTTTTCTTTAAATACTAAATTTCTAGGTTTTAATGCTTACATTAATATTTTAGAAAGAAGTGAAAACAAGGAATTTTTGGTATTAGGTACCGTTGATAGCGTTGGTCGGTTATGAGTGGATGTATCTCATTTTGAACAGATTTGGATTTTTCTGCTTATTTTCACGAATGTGGTTTAAATAATTTAGATTAAACTTAAACATATGACATTATGATGACAGAAAACACGACAAAAATTGGGTGGCACAATTTGCTGAAATGAGTTAAGAGTACTCAATGCAACGAACACAGTAACCCTAAAATGGGTCCTAGGATATAGGGATCTTCACGGGAACGAAATGGCAGATGAACTGGCGAAAAGCAGATCATCTCTTGATCCGAGCCAAATCGATGCCTCAGTGCTCATGCCACTAGAGCAAGAAAAAAGTAGAATACACCAGAGACACCTCTGGCTTGCCACTAAAAAACATCCTAAAATTCATTCAGAACTCAGGATGGTTGAGGGAGGCCCCTAAAACTTAAACTTTAAATTCCAACCATTTTTAACATAATAGACTGAGAGCTACCAACGTCAAAAAAGAAGTCATTTTAGTATGGCTGACTTTTTTATATATGTAAAAGGGTGGTCCTCATATTGTTTTTTTTTTAAATTGTTAGATGAATAGGCATCAAATGGCTCTACATTGAAAATAATTTTTTTTCTAATTTTTTCAGATTTCTATTTCACCCCCCCCCCCCTATTGTCACTTTAACTAATTATGGTGAACCTTATAAAACGCGAAAAAAAACAATCTGAGTTTATAGATTAGATTAAGACGAGAGAAAATAGTATCGGAGGGAGGTCTATTTTCCCCCACCCATATTTTCTCCAAATTTGGCTCAAAACATGAAAAAAAATTATTTAAAAAAAAACGGGAACACTTAGAACGTCACGCTTTAGCATTTTTAAAAGCCACAATTCCATTCTAAAATATGCTTCCTAAATAAAGATTTTATTTTAAATAGTTTAAAAAAAATAGTTTTCAAACTTAAAAATAAAAAAAAAAGTTATAATTTTTTGAGATTAAAATTATTTTTTCCAAAACAATTCAAAATAAATGGCTGGTAGGAAATGTTGCGTTGTCCGTCATCTTGAAAAAAGTGTGTTGAAAAACATTAATAAAATGTTCTCGGCTCCTATTGAACCTAACACCTAACAATTTTGTAGGTTAAAATTTCTTTTAAAATTCTTTAATGCAATTTTTTGACATTTCTTTCCAATGAAAAATTATTGTCGAAAAAGTGTCAGATCTTGTTTGTAAAAATTGGTTTTTTGGCATTTATCTCGCCCCTTGTTCGTCTGAACGAAAAAATGGTTTCTTGAAGAGTACCTGATTTTCTATTTTTTTGTTTGTATTTTTAGATATTATGTGAAAAAAATAATGTCTTAAATGCAGGGTAACAAAACTGCCAACAATCCGCAAATAATTCCTTAGGGGATCTTACGTTTCGTAGGGGGCTGCAAAAAATAACGAATTCTTGTAGAGGGACACAAGAAAAGTGTTTTGTGTCTTTAAAAGGTTGGGGCATTTTTATAAAAAAAAACACTTAAAATGCAGGAATAAAATTGTCAAAAAACAACTCATTTGAAAGCTAAAACGCAAACATTTTTAAACAAGTTATATTTGTCAATAGTTTAAAAAAAACATTTTCAATTTATTTAAAAAGTAGTTTTTTCAAATTTCAACTATTAAAAAAAAAAAACTTTCAAATATAAGTGGTCTAAAAAATTTTAAATAGTTTTTGAACATAATTTTCTGACTTAAAATAAAAAAAAACAATTTTTTAAGTTTGAAAATTACTTTGTTCAAAAACTATTTACAATAAAGACTTTACTTAGAAAGCATATTAGAGAATGAATTTTGGGCTTTAAAAAAGTTATAGCGTGGAATTTTAAGGGTTCCGGTTTTTTTAAATAACTTGTTTCTGATTTAAGTCAACTTTTTAGAAAATTACCCCTCCCGCATAAACTATAAAAAATATACACCACCTCTTTGGTACTTGTCGAGCCATGAGTATCAAGTTAGCAAAGCAACTTTGACGAATCGAAAAATGATTAGATTAATTAGTCGTTAATTAGTTGTGACAGTTTCGAATTTTTCGTTTAATATTTTCTATGTTTTTTTCGGTGCTTTGCTAACTTGACAAATCTTGAAAAGCGGTAAAAACTTCTTCTACTTAATATTTGTTTGGCTAATTAGTTTTTTTATAATTCACCGTTAGTTAGTCTTAAATTAGTTGTGATAAATGTAATCTAATCGCGCTATCTCTTCTATGTTTTTTTGAGTCCTCATCTAAAAAAGGGGTAAAAACTGCTAATATCGAATGGTTCATTGCTTAAAAATTTGTCATTAACAAGTCTTTAATTATTTATGACAATTAAGAATGTGTAGTGCAATTTTGTCTACTTTATTTGCACTCTTTGTTTACTTCACATCTAGTTAGCATATCACTACCTCAGAAAGTGGTAAAAACTGTCGATACCGAATGATTAATGGCCATTGTTTATATGTGACAATTTCATCATTTTCGTTCAATGTTTTCTATGTTTTTTCTTTTAATTTCTTAATTTATATAAATTTATATTTGAAAAGGCTCTAAAATTCATTATATTGAACTGTTTGTTGCTTTATTACGCTTTCACTGGGTCAAATGGAGTTTTGTTGGAAAATACTTAGAAAACATCGCTCGAGAAAATTAGATTTTGTCACAACTAATTAACAACTAATTAAAGGCAAATAATTAATTAGTAAAATTCTATGTCTAGAAGTTTTAACCACTTTTCGAATGAAAACATGGAAAACATAAAAAATTAGAAATTGCCAAAACTATCTAACAACTAAATAAGCATGAATTATTTAATAGTTTTTAATAGTTTTTTACACTTTTTGAGGTAGTGCTATGATAATTTGATGTAAAGTTAACAAAGAATGCAAATAAAACGTAGAAAACATTATACGACAAATCCGAAACTGTCACAACTAATTCAAAACAATTTAACGACAAATAACACACACTGTTAAATTAAATTTTTCACAGCTAATTAAAGACTAACTAGAGATTTGTCAAGTTAACAAAGCACCGAAAAAAACATGGAATGACAAATTCGAAAATGTCACAACTAATTAAGGATTAATTAACGGAAAATTATCCACCTACCCATTTTTCGATTCGTCAAAGTTGCTTTGCTTCTTTAACACTGATAAAATAATGACATTCGTGTATCAAAGTTCCGGTTAAAACGTTATTTTTGCTAAAAATTTATTTTTACCCAAAAACTAATATCACGTCCAAATTCCCCGTGAAAAAAATACTTAACAAATGTTTGACACAACTCTAAATTAAGTACTTGGAAAAGTAGGCTTTTTTCCACCACAATTTCATTGTGCAAATTTGTTTTTCGAAAATACACGTCCTTTCAACCAGACGATAATATTTAGTGTAACCAATATGCCATCTCGTATACATAGCTGGCAGAAAATTTCTCTGGAATAAATTATGACAATCAATTTTCCCATGAGGTAGCAATAATGACAACATACAATATGCCATCGAAAACAAAAAATTTGTGTTTATCACGTATTTTATATGATGCACGTGCTGATTTTCCTGATAGAGGATATTAAATTAAAAAATAACAAAAATATTTTATATTAGCAGAATGAAGTGAGCTTATAAAATATATTATATACATACATAAATATATAAGTATCTGGTGATTGTGAGAGATATTTAATTTATTCATATTAAATACCCGAAAGCTTAAATAAATATAAAAATTCAAATAATATCACGATAGAGTTATCTTGGGCAAGAGGGAGCTAGTCCATATTCTCAGTCATTTACCATAGCTTAACAGTGGAAATTTAAACTAAACTTTTGTTTTAAACATAAGTTTAGCAGAACAATTGAACTCAGTTCAAGGTGGTTTGATCAAGACTGTGTAACAGAGGGTTGTAAAACTACTGGCACTTGCGACAAAAAAATAACAGTATTTGCGTAATAAGGTGTTTTTATGGTTTTCAATCTGGCAATACTTTTTTCGGAGTTGGTCTGTTTGACAGCTGTCACTTGATTTATGCTCGGGAAACTTTGAGGGGCCGTATATTCTCTTCCAAGGTGTCAATCGTGCGTTAGACAAGTGACTTCACACGACGCGAGATAATGCGCTCAACAAAAGTTTCCTTCAATAAATTGATTGTTCCGCAATGCATCGCGTGAACCGAACCATTATTTTGATAGTAAATTTGCACGATTTGCAAACGTTGTCCTGTAGTAAGTCTATTCATTATAACATGGCAAACCAAACTGTTCATAAATCAAGTGACAGCTGTCAAAAAGATCAATTCCGAAAAAAGTATTGCCAGATTGAAAACCACACTTCTCAAAAACACACTTTACAAGTGAATCTTTCACAACGGTAACACCTTTCTGTAACTCAAAATATTCAGCTGGAAATTCAACTTGAATACTTCTACAATTCCCAATGCTTCTGTGTTTATAATAACCTTCGAAAGCAGTTGCATCTTTTCTTATAACAAACCTACACTGGCTAGTGGTTATGGCTACCTTATACACATAAATCCACAAATACGAGCAGAACGCGACGCAGCTGCAGACGGAGCTGCATACGCAGCTGGACAAATCAGCCAACTTTTAACTATTGCATGCATCTTTTTTGACGTTTCAAAATTGTGAACGCAACCAAGTCTTTACATGGGGTTTGAAGAGAATTTCAAACCCTTTTTAATCTCAGATAAAGACGTAAATAATTTTAGCTTCCATTTCATCACTATCCACTTTAATTTTTGTTTTATTTTCTATTTTTTGTGTTGAATTAAATTCGCACAGCTGACTTCAAATGCCCAAAATATCAGAAAGCTGTACAGCACACTGAGGGTGAGTAAAAAAAAGCACGTACAGCATTTTGTTGACAGCTATTCCAGTTGCAGCTGCAGCTCCAGTTGCAGTACTCTATTCAGGTCAGGCAGTTAATAGAAATTACCGATGTACCATTAGTTTTGAACTTCTGAATGTCAAGAGGAAAAAAACGGAGCAGAATATAGCATTTTGCATTCGTGCAGTGCGGTTGAAGAACTTCTTGCTCAAGTGCTCTCGCAGACTAATTGCGGGCTCAGACGTTTAGCGACGAATTTATTTTTTTGGGTAGTCCGTAAATAGTTGGCACTAAAAATTTGTCCTGAATTCTGCGGCAACAAGAAAAGACAGATGCTAAGTTTGACCCAAAATGTATAGGTTAGGTACGCACGTGTAGGATGATGGATTTGTGCACTCAAAACTGAGCTATCTCCTATCCATTTTCTTTTATTAATTTGTTTTTACGTCAGATATATATTCAAACTAAGGTGCTTTTGTCGTTCACCCCACCCCCCCCCACCTTTACTCTTATATTTTACGTAATATAATTGAATGCTTTGTATTGCTCAGCTATCAATTTCAATCATCCTACTTTTTTTGCAAACTTTCAAAGCAATTTAAGCCATAATTCTATGTTTTCTTCTTTTTTTTCATCTAGGTAGGTAGGTACATATCTACAAATCCGTCAGTTGAATTGCGAAATAAATTATTCCCTTCTATTCCCAACAATCTGATTGGACTCACCAATCGTCGTCACCACAGTAGTCAGTAGCTGTGAATAGTGAAAAGGACTGCAATTGCTGCAGCTATACCTACACAGTGCAGAGTGCAGGAGGTCTACCATAAATCAAGGACTCCTTTGTAACAGAATTTATCATCTGCTTGTTTGCATCCGCCAGATGATTGCAATTTGCATCCTCCACACAATAAAATATAAATAAAAAAAAAACAACAAAATAAAATGAAAAACAAAATATATGTAGTTGGTAGGTACCCATATAAATACAGAACGAAGCAATTTATACAAAGTTGTAGAGAAATTCTTTTATTCCTTCGAGCACGATTTGCATGGGTCCTTTTTATGTATATATACCTAACTAACCAAACAAACTTCAACTCACTACTAAAACCAACAGGTTCTCCTGACACCTCCATCAACTTTGTTCAAGTTTTCCTTCTGCTTTGGATCTCTGGATCTCTGGAAACCAACCACAATCACCATGGGTCGCTGTATAATGATGTAGAACGTTTTTGAATTTCTGAAAAATTATCCTTTTATGCCGATTGCTGGAGGAGTTTTATCAATTCCACAGAAGAAAACCTCAAACCACAAGAACGCCAACAAGACACAGAGCAGAGTAGGTAGAAATGTGCTGAGCAGGTAAATCGGTAAGATAAATAATAATAAAAAAAAAAAAAAAAACATGTACATAAGAATGACGATGACACACATCAAAGCATAGTGATAAACGAGAAAGGTCCTGGCTGGGTATTGAAACAGATATTTTCTATTAAAAGAGAAGGATATTATTTAATGCACCTGCGACAGATGTGAGAAGTATTAAGAATAAGCAATCTGGAATTTCGCATCGATATCACTGTGACTGTTAGGAGGAGCTCTCTTGGTTTCTTATTCTTTATGTTATCTCGTTTCCGATTCGAATACAAAGTGGAGTTGTTTAATGTGCAATAAGATACTTTTCTTGTCGCATGGTAAGGCATCAGGCAATGTGGAACACTTAAGGATTTAAACATCAGAGTACGTACAAAAAAAAAAGAACATTCTATTTATCTTCTTGCTAAAAAAGTCTTGAGTGTCCTTTTTCTTCTTTTAAGGATTTAAATGTTGCGAACTTATTTATAAAAAAAAATATATCTAAGTATTTTCTTATGTTTTTTGATGAGTAAGTAAAATAAATTCCTCTAGATCAGTTTGCAAACAAAAGACAATGTGAACTCCAGAGTGTTCTGAGAATTCGTAATAGAAATAGAGATGGTGAAACAAAATTTAGCAAATACTGAGAATGACGAAACATTTTGCTTTACTTGTACATATTCATCCACTTCCAATAATGGAGAAATAATGCACTTCATCACCGCACTCACCTTTCAGCCACTTTTGGCAGGAAATTGATGACATAGGTTGGTAGTGGATTGGTAGTGACATAGGTTTTTATATAAATTAAGCATTTGGTAGATTCTAGAGTATAGTTCCAAGGGCAATACATACTGACAAATTAAGGTACCTATAGATTTAGTAGATAGCCATGAAAGGACTAGCTCAGTGACCTAATTAGCGCTAGTTTACGCAAAGTTCTCTTTTGAACCGCAAGTCGTTTATGTGTTTGGTATTTAAGAAATTGGATTGAACAGTCAGTGGATTACTGGCTTACTCACTGGGATCACTTTTGGCACCACTTTCCATTGGACTATCATAAGGCTTTCTGAGTAGTACTGGAAGGAAATCAATAAATAATCCCACTCTGAGAGTTTGTCAGAAATCAACACAGAACACAACAAAAATTAAAAAAATAGTCCAAGTTCTTCTTAGAGCCATTTAGCGTAGAAATAATTCTTTCAAAGGTAGTAACTCGTTACGAAGTCATCCTCCTCTAATTTTTTTCTAAAGAAAATTAAATTTGACTTAAAAACTTTAACTGAGGCTCAGAGAAGTGTGAGCGCCCTTGAGTGCTTACAAAACACATTTACTAAAGTAAAATAGACTTTGGAAGAAACTTGATTAAAACTAAAAACAAAACGCGATTTTTTTGTTACTTTTAGTCTAGTTGAATTAGCTCTTGCTTCAGAAGCTATGAGGGCCTCTCAAGTGCACCTCACTTAAGTGAATTTAAGTGAAAATGGAAAATCTTAAGTAAACCTCACTCAAGTGAAACTGTAGACGCTGAATCACAAACAAAAATGGGTTTTTCCAATACAGTTTGCACTTATGAACTCATAAGCCCAATTAATGTGATGAATGTAGGACTCTTTTCATTCATTGAATCTATTAATTTTAATCAACTTTCATTAAAATTATAACTTAAAAATGCCTTTTTTCCAAATTCTTAAAAATTAGCTATCGCTTAATTGGCTCGGAAATAATGAGAGCACTCTACACGAAAGCATTTGGCTATTGACCATAATGAGAACACTCTTGACAAAAGGGTTTTAATATCGCAAATAATCAGAGAGCTCTAGATGTGAGCGTTTAAAAATCGAACGCTTGCGAAAGCAAAAAAAAACTAAAATTGCTCACACCTCATGGCTCATGGGCGAGCGTATCAGGTAAGTGCTCATTTTAAAAAGGGCCGCTCGCGAGCATGTTGCTTTCAAAATATTAAGAAAATCATAAATATTTTTCAAAATTTCGACAGGTGCACAATACAATTTATATTTTAAGAAGCATCTACATAAAAATCAGTCATAATATTTTTAACATAATAAAAGTTTGGAGCCCAGGTACAATTAATAACCAATTTTTTAAAAGCGGGTTTTCACCCTTTTGACTTTACTAATAATTATTTTTTGAATTTTTTACTAAGAACATTTTTGAAGCCGTTTTTGAAAAAAAAAATTTGTAATTCTAAAAAATAAATTAAAAAAAATATGTAAAGGAAGCAGAGTTAAGAAAACTCATTTTTGTATAAAATTGTGTTTGTATTAATTTTTTGAAATAAAATTTTAATTCAATGCGAAAGCTCGATTTTTTTTTGTATTAAAAATAGACGTTAACGCGAACTGCAAAAATTTCTCGCATTAAAAAAAATGTGTCCAACAAAATAAAAAATGATGGTAACTAAGAAACTATCAAATTTAGTTGACATTTTGTTTTGAATGCAAGAAAATTTTCTTTAATACAGCAAATTTTCATATTGTTTTAGCATTTTTATTTAATTCAGCAATTTTTTGACTCTCATACATTTTTTTTAAATGCAAGGAACTTTCCATTTTGCTTAACATTTTTTGTATGGAAAACATTTTTAATCTGCATTAATATTTTTATTTTATGAATAAAATTTTTCGTTCACAATAATATATTTTTAAATGCAATTTTTGGTTTTGCCTTTATATTTTTTATAATGTAAAAAAATTCATTTGCATTAAAATTTTGAATTACATTGAAATTTGTTTTAATGCTGGTTGTTAACTGGTTGGATCTCATTCAAGCAAGTTTTAAAAATTTTTTGAAAAACGTCGAGCATGTTGATCCTGTCGTTCTCTGAGAGAAAGAAAAAAATTTATAAATATATTCCTTTATTTCTAAGCAAAAGCATAACAAAAAGTTACAAATCATGAAAACCCTCATAAGGAATAGTCACAAAAGCTTGTGACTCTCGTGACTCCGGACAAGAGAGAGAATCGGGCTGTAAAAATTGTAAAAAAAACGTGTAGGGGGAGTTACAAAAAATGGTATGTATGTATGTTGGGAGCAAAGTTTTAATAAGTTTGATCAAAATACATACCTAGCCATATACAGTGACGTAGCGTGAGTCTCTGCCACCCAGGGTGGTGGACAATTTTGCCACCCCCCCCCCCCCCCCCCCCAAAAGAGCTTAAGGTAACACTTTTTTCTAAAATTATCTCATTTCACAAATGAATGTTTTTCAAAAAAGTTTTGCTACAAAGAAAATTTTATTTATGAAAAAATATCTCAAGTAATTTCTCATCGTCAAAACTCAGACAAAAACGTGGGTCTCACAATAATTCTGTTTGTAGGTTTGTTGGCTTGTCCCTTCGGCTACAATCTTAACGACTGGAAAGATTTTCTTTACACTTGGTATAAATTGGTCTTGGGTCATTCTCCTCGTTGATTTTTTCACTTCTTTTGTAACCCACAAGTAACGTTTTCTGACACACAATTTTTTTTTAGCAATTTTACCCAATCTTATTTTTCTCAAAAACAAATTAGCCCAGGAAAATCAGACTTTTAATTCTTCAGCTTTTTTTTCACTTCAAAGCTTTGTTTCAACGTCTATAGCAATTCCTGAAAAGTTCCGTAAATTTGGGTGGGGGCTAGGGCTAAATTTCTTAGGGGAGTTGAAGGGGGTAAAATTAATATTTTTCTTAATTTTTTGGAGACCTTTAAGTTTTTTTAAAAAAAAAGTGAAGGTAAATTGTAGATTATTTTATTCTACACAAAAAAGATTAACATACTTTTTCATATAAGCAATAGATTCTTAGAAAATCATGCAAGAACTTCACGGTGGTGTTTTGTCCAAAATTTTATTAAGGCTTTATTAATTGATGTGCAAAAGTTTTTATACGATTTGGGTTTGGCCATATTTCCAAGTTTAAGGGGTGCCTGGGGTAAGGGTAAGACCACCATCTTGAAAAAATTTTTAGTTCAACAATTCGATGAAATTTCCTTTAACAACAAAATCATGCATTAATAACATTTAGACAATAAAATTATCTAAAAAATTAGCTATTAACGAACTGTATAGCTTGTCAATTATTAATGCTCATAGAATTCTAGACAAAAAAGACTATGACACTTTTTTTCGTAGGAGCAACCGATTTTGAGAAAAACGTTTTGTGTAGAATAAAATAAGCTACAATTTGTATATTTACATGTCTTCAAAAAAAACTTATAGTTTTCAAAAAATTAAGAAAAATATGAATTTTATATAAAAAATCATTTCAGTCGTTGAGATTGTAGCCGAATCTCACAGAATTATTGTGAGACCCATTTTTTTTGTCTTCCTTGTTCCCTATGAATAACAAAACTCAAGTTTGACGATGAGAAATTAATTGAGATATTTTTTCATAAACAAAATTTTCTTTACCTACAGCAAAATTTTTTTGAACAAAATTAAGCCCTTGTCTCAATTTACGGACCTTTTTAGGAAATGCTTAAGACGTCAAAACAAAGCTCCCCATCAAAATTCAGTTTGTCGAATTTTTTTCGTAATTTTGCCATTTTTGTCTAATTTTTCTGGACTGGATCAACAACAATAATTTTTGGTTTTCTTGACAACTGTGTGACTGATTTTAGTCAAAAGTAAAAGATCTTAAAGTTTTTTGAACCGAAATTTTCCAAAAGGTATTTTTTGGATTTCAACAGTACCAACAAAAAATATCAAATTTTTTAACTGTATATAAATAATGTTACGTATTAAAATTAGCAAAGCAAATATTTTTCCACAAGAGAAATATCAAAATATTTTTTTTTAAATTCGATACATATTTCAAAATTTGGCTGATATTTTTTTGAAAGTTTTATTTTATCTGTAGGTATAAATAAATTAACTTAAAATTTGCATGCAAATATTTCTCCTAAGAAATTTAAAAAAAAAGTTCCAGCTATTTTTATTTTTTTTTATAAATTCATCATGAATCCAGATGACATTCTGTATTTCCACTTCAATCGAACAACAATTAACATATTTGTCATAAATTCCATGTGTTTAATTACAATTTTTAAAACCCGATTTCTTTTGAACATAAGAATAATATTTTTTTTATTAAACTAAATTTAGAGCCATTATTGTAATAAATAATGTTACTTGTCTATTATTAATTAAACAAAAATCAAAAATTTACATAATCGATTACAAATACCTATCAGTTTGGAATACAATGCTGAAAGTTGGTTATCAAGTAGTTTTTAATACAATTACATGCCACAAATATATACAAAAAATGAGTGAAATCAAAAAGTGTCGGGTCAAAAACTCTTTGATTTGGCATAGATACGAGATTTGGCAACGGCAGTACGTAATTTCTTTCCCATTCCAACTGTTTTTGTTTACGCAAACAACCAACCAGGAATCTGTTTTTAAGTCGCAAGAGAAATATACATCCATATGGTACATGTTTCATAAAAAAATACATATATATATATAGGATAAACCTATACATATAGGAAGGTAGAATAATAACTTAAATTGCATTTTGTATTCTTTTTCAATCGGCTTATGTATGGTTTGTTTTGTTGAAATTCAGCAGATGCATTTAAATGACAAACAAAAAAAAAAAAACAAAGAGTTTTTGGAATTTTTTCATCAACACCTTGGCCAGAAAAATGTTTTTATTTCCTGAAATAAATTTCATTTTAAGCTAATGGCTATGACACATGATATGTCATCAGTTGAGAATAATATGGTTGCATGTTAACAAAAAAAAATATAAATTTGATACCGTCGAAACAAAAAACAAACAATTTTTTTTGCAAAATTTGTTCTTGACTTTTAAATGAAATGTTGTGTTTGGATTACCAATTTTTGTACTAAAGTTGAAAACATTTAATTTTGATTTAAATATTGGAAAGTTAAGACTTTTTCTTTCTTAATAAATGCGTAGCCATCTTGAAAAAGTCTTCCAAAAGATTTATTTGATATTTAAACCGTTTTGCATAAAAATTTTAAATTTCAAATTAGTCGTCATATAGTTATGACCTTGTAAATTTTTAGCTGACATGTGTCTATTTCAAGGAAAGTCTTTTAATTTGTTTTTCTTCTTGTCTTCTTATATAAAAAAATTCACATAATTTTATTTTATAGTAAAAAATTAAGCGAGGAAAACAATTTTTTTTCAAGAACGATATTTTGATTTATTTTGTAAACAATAACAACAGATGTCATCAACACATTTTTATTCGTTAAAAAAATGATGCTCTTTAGTGACCAAGTCTAACCAATTATTATATAGTTCGCTGCACACCTGAAGCATACCTACCTACCATACCAAAATAAAACACGTATGTATGTAGGTAGAAACATCTTTTCATAATCGAAACTGCACGTGTGTCCTGCATGTATAGCTACCTACCGAAAATAGATATCCTTGTGCGAAAGTATAAATTTTCTCACATGATTATACTGAGTAGGTATCATTTTTTTAAGCCTCATGACATGATTTGTAATGGAGTAAACAAAGGTAAGGTATTCGACAGGGTTGCGAGTGTGTGAAGTTAGCCCCCCTTTTTTGGAATTTGTCATTTTTGAAAGTTGTTCCAGATTGTTCCCGGTTTGTTCCGGATTGTTCCAAATATTCAAAAATGGGGGTTTTAGACCCAAAAAACTGTTTTTGACCTAGCCCCCCTTTTTTCAAAAATCGAAATTTTGAAAATTGTTCCAGATTGTTCTAGTTGTTCTGAACATTGTTCCAAATTTTTGGACCTCTATGTTAAAAATTTCAAAAGTTATGGGCAAAATTCGAAAAAATTGTAGCCCCCTTTTTTTGAAATTCTTACTTTTAAATTTTTTTTTTGGTTTAAAAAAGTGTTCTAAACATTGTTCCAAGAAATTAAAATTGTAGAATTAATATTTAAAAAGATATAGTCTTTCAAACTTTTATTTCGAAAATGTAAACTACGGCTCACCTGTTTTTTTTTTTTTTTTTTAATTTTTATTTTCAACACTTAATAACAAATATATATTTTGAGGAAATATTGTGTCCTTACATAAGCAAAAACTGCTTAAAACAGAGCTTTAAAAAAACATCTTTAAGTTTTTGAATTTTTAAAAGCCCCTATTGGCTCCCCTTTTACAAAATTCAAAAACCCAAAACTTGTTCCAAGTGCAGAATCGCCTAAATCCAATTGTTCCAAGGATTCATTCAAAAATATTCAAAATTGTAGATTTTAAGCTGAAAAAACACTTTAAATGAAAAAATACTAATTATCCTTGCTCTGGCCCCCCTTTTAGGAAATTCAAAATTCAAAAACTTGTTCCAGGTTGTTCTAGGGCTCTTCTAAATTGTTCCGAGCTTTCGTTTCTAAAAATTGATTTTTAGTATTAAAACTTTCAAAAAAATGCTCCTCCGTCCCCCCTTATCCAAAATCGAAAATCCAAAACTTGTTCCAAGTGCAGAATCGCCTAAACCCAATTGTTCCAAGGATTCATTCAAAAATATTCAAAATTGTAGATTTTAAGCTGAAAAAACACTTTAAATGAAAAAATACTAATTATCCTTGCTCTGGCCCCCCCTTTTAGGAAATTCAAAATTCAAAAACTTGTTCCAGGTTGTTCTAGGGCTCTTCCAAATTGTTCCGAGCTTTCGTTTCTAAAAATTGATTTTTAGTATTAAAACTTTCAAAAAAATGCTCCCCCGGCCCCCCTTTTCCAAAATCGAAAATCCAAAACTTGTTCCAAGTGCAGAATCGCCTAAATCCAATTGTTCCAAGGATTCATTCAAAAATATTCAAAATTGTAGATTTTAAGCTGAAAAAACACTTTAAATGAAAAAATACTAATTATCCTTGCTCTGGCCCCCCTTTTAGGAAATTCAAAATTCAAAAACTTGTTCCAGGTTGTTCTAGGGCTCTTCCAAATTGTTCCGAGCTTTCGTTTCTAAAAATTGATTTTTAGTATTAAAACTTTCAAAAAAATGCTCCCCCGACCCCCCTTTTCCAAAATCGAAAATCCAAAACTTGTTCCAAGTGCAGAATCGCCTAAATCCAGTAGTTCCAAGGATTCATTCAAAAGTATTCAAAATCAATTTTAAGAAACGAAAGCTCGGAACAATTTAGAAGAGCCCTAGAACAACCTGGAACAAGTTTTTGAATTTTGAATTTCCTAAAAGGGGGGCCAGAGCAAGGATAATTAGTATTTTTTCATTTAAAGTGTTTTTTCAGCTTAAAATCTACAATTTTGAATATTTTTGAATGAATCCTTGGAACAATTGGATTTAGGCGATTCTGCACTTGGAACAAGTTTTGGATTTTCGATTTTGGAAAAGGGGGGCCGGGGGAGCATTTTTTTGAAAGTTTTAATAGTAAAAATCAATTTTTAGAAACGAAAGCTCGGAACAATTTGGAAGAGCCCTAGAACAACCTGGAACAAGTTTTTGAATTTTGAATTTCCTAAAAGGGGGGCCAGAGCAAGGATAATTAGTATTTTTTCATTTAAAGTGTTTTTTCAGCTTAAAATCTACAATTTTGAATATTTTTGAATGAATCCTTGGAACAATTGGATTTAGGCGATTCTGCACTTGGAACAAGTTTTGGATTTTCGATTTTGGAAAAGGGGGGCCGGGGGAGCATTTTTTTGAAAGTTTTAATAGTAAAAATCAATTTTTAGAAACGAAAGCTCGGAACAATTTGGAAGAGCCCTAGAACAACCTGGAACAAGTTTTTGAATTTTGAATTTCCTAAAAGGGGGGCCAGAGCAAGGATAATTAGTATTTTTTCATTTAAAGTGTTTTTTCAGCTTAAAATCTACAATTTTGAATATTTTTGAATGAATCCTTGGAACAATTGGATTTAGGCGATTCTGCACTTGGAACAAGTTTTGGGTTTTTGAATTTTGTAAAAGGGGAGCCAATAGGGGCTTTTAAAAATTCAAAAACTTAAAGATGTTTTTTTAAAGCTCTGTTTTAAGCAGTTTTTGCTTATGTAAGGACACAATATTTCCTCAAAATATATATTTGTTATTAAGTGTTGAAAATAAAAATTAAAAAAAAAAAAAAAAAAACAGGTGAGCCGTAGTTTACATTTTCGAAATAAAAGTTTGAAAGACTATATCTTTTTAAATATTAATTCTACAATTTTAATTTCTTGGAACAATGTTTAGAACACTTTTTTAAACCAAAAAAAAAATTTTAAAGTAAGAATTTCAAAAAAAGGGGGGCTACAATTTTTTCGAATTTTGCCCATAACTTTTGAAATTTTTAACATAGAGGTCCAAAAATTTGGAACAATGTTCAGAACAACTAGAACAATCTGGAACAATTTTCAAAATTTCGATTTTTGAAAAAAGGGGGGCTAGGTCAAAAACAGTTTTTTGGGTCTAAAACCCCCATTTTTGAATATTTTTCAAAAAAAATTTGGAACAATCCGGAACAAACCGGGAACAATCTGGAACAACTTTCAAAAATGACAAATTCCAAAAAAGGGGGGCTAACTTCACACACTCCAGGGTTGCAGGGATTGAAGTTTATGGCTGGCGGTGCTAAGAAGAACTGGATTGTTTCTAAAATTAAGAAGTTCAATGTTTTTTTTTGCTTATACTTCTTTCTTCAACGTGCATATAGTTAAAATTTTTATTATAACCATGTAAGTTAAGATATATTAGGATTAAATTTTGTATAAGAAAAAAGATTGGCTTATATGGCTTTTGCTATGCATAAAGTTTAAAATATCTGATTGTCATTCCCCTTTTTAGTTGCAATATAAATGGTGTTTTTTTAGACGTGTGGTTTTCAATCTGGCAAAACTTTTTTCGGAGTTGGTCTTTCAGCCATTTCATAATTAACAGACTTATTTCTGAACAACGTTGATGTTGACGATCTTGGTTTCAACAAGACGGCCCTACTACCCAAGGAAACGTTTCTTTGAATTGCGATTTTCTTGAAAACGATATGAGCGATTTAAAATTTCTTATCACGAAAAAGCTGCTAAAGAATATAAGTTGTATTTAGGTATCAAAATTTTCAATTTTTGTTTTGAAAACTTAATCAACCTTATTATGAGTTTCACGTGGAAAATATTTCGCCCGAAAAATGTTTGTTTCCTCAGAATTTTCTTTTCGTCTGAACTCCTCTTGGCTTGAACTAAACAAAAAAATTGTGCAAAGGCACCCTCTGCTTTTCTTCCATTCACCGTCAAAAAATAAGTGACAATTTAAGCTGAGCTATTAATTACGATAAATTAAAAACGAATACTCACAAAAAGAGGCCACTTCGTTTTTCGTGTGAAAATCAAAATAGGCAAAAAGTGAAATGTCAATTTTTACGCGTGGAAAGTTGTTTATGTGAAATTCACAAACGACACTGTCTATCATCAGTTCCTGAAGGTTTGTGTTTAATAAAAAAATAACGATACCTTCCATAAATACAGGGTGGCGCACCAATTGTGCTACAATAAGAAATTCAAATAACTTTTTTTTTAATCGATGTATGTCATTTATATTTTTTTTATTGGTTAGAAAATTAAATTTTATTTTAAATAGTTAGTTGTTTTTAAAGATTATAGACCGCAAATGACCTCCACGCTCTCCCACGCATATGCGGCACCTGATCAAAAAATTATTCATTGCGGCCTGAAGAGTTGAAGTTGGGATCGCCTCAATTATTGTCGTTATGGACTGCTTTAATTCAGTTAAATTCCTGGGCTTCGTTTTATACACCTCTTGCTTGACATAACCCCATAAAAAGAAGTCTGGTGCAGTCAGGTCAGGTGACCTTGGGGGCCAGCGAACAGTGGAGTTCCTAGAAATTAATTTGTTTGCGAATTTTTTGTTTAGCTCCGCCATAACTGGTCTGGCTATATGTGCAGTTGCTCCATCTTGCTGAAACCAAACGCTGTTGAATGGTATTCGTCTTCGGCGCAGTTCCGGGTAAAAAAACTCCTTCAACATCTTTAAATAACGGTCCCCATTGACGGTAACGATTACACCGTTTTCTTCAAAGAAGTACGGCCCGACAATACACCTTGATGACACTGCGCACCACACAGTGACTCGTTCTGGGTGCAGTTCCGTCTCATGGAGCATTTCTGGATTAGACTCATTCCATATACGGCAATTTTGCTTGTTTACATTGCCGTTAAGATCAAAATGGGCCTCATCAGACATGAACAAACAATTAATCAATGTGTTGTCTTCTTCAGCCATTGATATCATTTTTTAGCGAACAGGCAAATCCTGAGGGTTTAACTTGCTAGTAATTTGGACTTTGTACGGAAACAAGTTTAAATCGTCATGAAGTATCCGTTGTAATGACCGTCTACTGACTCCAATTTGCCCCGATAAGTTTCGGGTCGAAACGCTCGGATTGGCCTGTATTGCAGATGCTACTGCTGCGATTGTATCCTGAACCCGAACATTGGCATCTCGATGGTACGGCCTTCGTGCGATGCTTCCAGATTCGGCAAACATGTTTACAAACCTCATAATGGTCCATCTACTCGGGGGATTACCGCCAAACTCCCGCCTAAATTCCCTTTGGACGGAAATGACGGACTGCAAAGCATGGTACCGTTGCACTATCCAAATTCTTTTCTCCGTATCCCAAGCATCCATTTTTATAAATCTAAATAGTAACCTACAAAATAAAAAAAAATAAGCCAATTACTCACACAGAAAAAAAGTTATTATGTTTTATTTTTGTAGCACGATTCGTGCGCTACCCTGTATTTTGAAAACATCTTATTTTTCTCAAAAAAATTTTGTTGGTAGATATGCTAAATTAAGTGAGATCTACAACCAAATGCAGTAAGTAGACTCTCCTAAAATTCCTTCGAGATTGTTCACTTTTTCGAGCGGGCATTTGATCCAAAATACACATTTTTTCCAAGTAAATGTTCTTATATTTTTTATTTAAGCATTAAAATAACTTTCAATCAGGTTTAAAAAAGAAACACCCTCAAGGAATGTTAAATGCTTGTGAGATATTTCTACAAAAAAAAAATCTACCTTTTTTTGTAAAATTTAGTGTGTTCACTATTGTGGATAGTTGTTGACTATTTCCAGATTCACTAAATCGAGCGTCTACTGTATTATAAAAGCTTACAAGTAGCAACTACTTCTAAACAGTCTATAAAACATAGTTAAAATTTTCTCACTATCGGAAGAAAAGTTGAAATTATACTGTGTGAAATTTTTAAGAACTCAATTTTGAATTAAATAAGAAAAACTACAGTTATGTTTTGAAAATTCGATATTTCAAAAAAATTCTTTCTTTGACGTCTTTTTGAAAGAAGATGTGGCTACATTTTATGGAGCTCGGGCCAAGAGCGTGTATAAACATGAGTGGTATAAAAAAAAGGGTCAGTGTAAGCAATTTAAAACTGTTAAGTTTTAGGGTAATCGTATTCGGGTATTTTGAGTAATACGTCCAGCCCTCGAAACTAGAGAGCTTATTACATTATTTACATAATTTGTCAAACTGAGCTACTTATGTATTATTATCTGAGCTACTTATTGTTATTTTTTGCAGTACTGAACGCTGCCATCAGACATTCCAATAATCTTTCCAGTCAGTGCTGGAAAATTGGTTCGTTGGTGGGTGAAAAAAATCGAATCGTCATATTAAGGTTACGACAGATAAAAACAAAATATTACTCGGTTTCGCGCTCGCTTTAGCTCGCACTTATTACCCAATTTTCTTTTATTATTTTTAAGTTTTTGTGCTGCAATTATTTAATAAATGTTTGTATTCTTCATTTTTGTACAAAAAAAAAAAAAACGTTCAAACGATACATAATTTATATGCCTTACACTTACCTTGATAGAAATCATCACTCTGTTAATTTATTAAGAAATCTTTAACTTACCCTTATACTCGTATACACATAGCATTTATATACCAAAATTTAAAAATAAATCTCCATCAATCAAAGCCAATCTAAGTATAAAAAAAACAGCAAAAAGATACCACCCGCATGTTAGCTGAGCAATGTGAAGCAAAATAATAATACGAAAAAAAAACAAATTAACCTGAAAACAAATCTGTGCTGCAAACGAGATTTTGCACTGAAGTGTCCTTGGTCCTTGTCGCAATGCCTCTTTGTGGTAGATACCTACCAATACAAAAAAAAAAAAAACACAAACAAAAAATATGTTGATGCTCTGCTGAAATTGATCCACATGGTGCCGCGTTGCAATTAACATAACAATTTTCGATCCAAAACTACAAACAAGGCATCTCCTCCTGAAAACTGACCTCTTGAGAGCAAATCACTTAAAAACTGGTTCCACACCGCCTGGTCTTGGCCATGCCGTCATGGCTCTCTGGTCCTGATAGAATGCCTTCAATATGCTTCAACTTCAACCTACGTGTTTTATCCAAACGGCAGGTGCAAATGTTTGCCTCTTCACCATCATCTACCTGATTTAATTTCGTATGTCCTCACAGTCCTCTTGGTACGGCTCTCGACTCCTCCTTGACGTTAATCGATCGGTCACAATGTTTTATTATTTTTTTTTTCGTTGTTGTTGTTATTGTTGAATACATTATACCAACCCAGGGAACATGGAACTGTGCAGAGATAGAAGAGTGGAGACTGGACAATGGGATTGTCTTTTAAGGCCAGCTGGTCGGCGTGTGCATGCGATAAGGGAACGTATGGCGAGCATAGCATAAGGATTTCTCTATTCCAGCCGCTTCAGCATCGCTCGCATCATGCGACCAGCTGTTCCTTACATTCGGTGGAACTAATCGCCACAAAAAAATAAAAATAAAAATACCCAAACCAAACCAACAATGCTGATGCATGTGTTTAGTTTTTGGTACCCTTTTGGACTTGACTCTTGAAGCATCAGGTTCTAAAAATTTAGTGGCGTTAGCTCTCGCCATTCGCTCTTTTTAGTATGATTAGCACGTACAGGGGAACAGGTACTGAGATCTGAGAAGAGTCAAATTGGATAGCAGCTGCGCATTGAGAAGGCCGAAGAACCTCTCGATTGTTGTTTTGTATCTTTAATTTTTTTTTTTGTTCCAGAGATAAGCTACAGCTCTTACTAACAATAACATTTTGAAAGTTGTTTCCAGGAAGAAATACTACATTAGTACTTACAAGTAAAGTGTTGCCACTGTTGTATTACATATTTTGAGAAGTAAAAAGTTAATTTTACTTGAAATAAAAATTGTGTGGGTTGTTTCACAACAGACCCAGTAGACTAAGTATATTTTTATTTTTTGTTCAACAGATTTCATCAAAGCAAAAGGTTGTTCTGACTGAAAGAACAATAATAGAGTGGCTTTTGTATCATCCTTAAAAAATATTAAAAAAATGTTGATATACCTCACTCAAAAATTTTAGGCATACTAAGAGATAATTTATTTGTCTCATGAATGATTTATTTATGTTGCTTTTGTCAAATTTAAATGACTGACATTGACATGTTGTCATAATTTCTTACATTTTGTGGCTTCATCGTATGAGTTTTGATATCTTCCGTGAAGATATCATTTAATCAATTTTTTGTATAGAATCAAAAATTACGGTACATACATTTTTTTTTAGAAATTTTACATGATCTTATTTTTCTCAAAAAATGGCTCCACAATTTTTCCTAAAAATATTACAGTAAACAAATGAAAGTATATGCTACCTCAAAATGAAATCCATTTTTCAAAAAATGGTCATTAATGGTACCAACAAAAGATTATCTGTTTTGAAAACTGTGCAACTTATATAAATAATTTTGTCTATGCAGAAGCTTCTAAAAATAAAAATAGTTTTATGTCGGAAGGTACCAAAATTTAAAAAAAGATAATTTTGATATATTAAAAAATACTCCTTTTTTTGAAAACTACATGATCGATTTTTTGGAAATTCCATACTTTTATGTTATAAGAATATATTTTTACGTTTTTAAGAATATTTTAATAGAAAATTTTATTTTTTCATTTATATTTTGATGAATACTTAAGACTTGCATGACAAATTTCTGCCTTAAAAATGTTATGAATATTTTTAAATATAAAAATATATTTTTTTTAACCATACCAACGATTTTAAAATTTTGTTTAAGAAGAAAAATCTGTTTGTCTAATACTAATGGAAAATTCGAATTCAACCAACCTTTTTTGAGTCTATAGCAAGCTTAAGCCATCAATATTTAAACAACAGTTATGTTTGCAATTTAGCTTAAATTAAAATAGTACACTGAGTACTATTAGGTATTTAAAATTAAAGAATAGGCAATTGGCTGCAAATAGAAGGGCAAGAACTACTCAAATTGTTTGTATTATAGGAGAACAATGATCAAAATGGGGCAGATTTTGATGTAACGTATATGAGATAAGTTTCTGGTGGGAATCGATAAAAAATAGTTAAAAAAAAGTTACTTTTAATAAAATAAGAAATATTTTCCAACTTTTTTCGTTACTTTTAAAATCCACACAAAAGCTGCTAGAAAAATAAAACTTTATTCATAACGACAAATTAGTCTACAGAAATCAGTGCTAAATTAATTGACTTGTTACTTTGCATTGATTAATGCAAACATTAATTAACATTGTCTCTAATGCCAAAATTATCTGACCGATTTGGATTGGGTTTAAGTACTTAAGTCACCTTGAAAAGTGAAATTAGATATTTTTTAAGCCTGAAAGTTGAGCGCTTCAATTTATATCTTTTTGTTTAAATATTAAAATTAAATTAAACCAATGAAGTGATTTTCTTCAAGTGAGATTTTTTTGTAACTAGGAAATAAATTTTTTTAAGCTCTAAAAATAACGGGACTTGCCATACATTCATTACAGAAAAGCTTATTCATCTCAAAAACGGCTTTCACAATTTTGATCAAAAATAAAACCGGTGATTTATTGTCAGTATAACATACTTTTTGATAGGTTTTTTTTTTTTACCAAAAACTGTTATGTATTTAAGGTACCTGCCACATAACGGTTTCTTGATTTTATAAAATTTGTATGCTGAGGCTCCTTTAAAATGTTTATAATATTGCATATTAAAATTTTGAAATTAAAATAACTTTTTGATTATTTTTTTTTTGAAAATTTAACAGGTATTTCAAAACCGGGTTGATGAATTTTCAATAAACGTGTACGAGCTGTACCAAGATGTGGATGTAGTCCAAAGAACCAAAACACGCCGACTACACTGGCTCGGCCACATCGAGCGAATGGACAACAATGCTCCAGCCAAAAAAATCTTCGAATCCCAGCCCCCAGGTTCGAGACGACCAGGAAGACCGAACCTCCGCTACAGGAATCAGGCGGTTTCCGACGCAAGAACGCTTGGTCTCGATGACTGGAGGAAGCGTGCGAGGGACCGCAACCGATGGAAGGCCGCAATATCTCAGGCAGAGACCCTCCATGGATCGGGAGCCGGATAAGTAAGTAAGTAAGTTTGAATACAAAAGTACTCAAAACTGGCATACCCAAACAGTTTTTTAAAAATTTTAACAAAGTTGGAATATAAAAATTAGTTTTTAATAAAACTTTTCCAACGATTTTTGATTTGTTTTCATATACAGTATAGTCTAGTAGACAATCGATTTGGTGAATCCCAAAATAATGAGCTATCCACAATAGTGAGCACAAAAAATTAAAAAAAAAATTGAGTTTATTTAGAAAGAAATGTCTCGCAAGCATTTAACATTGCTTGAGAACACTGATGAATTGTTTATATATTTTTTTAAAGCTGATTAAAAGCTTTGTATAGCTCAAATAAATGTAAAAACATTCACATCAAACAAAATTTGCATTATGAATTAAATTCATCTTAAGAAACCCTTCGAAAAAGTAAACAAGCCTAGTTTCTATTACTTCACTATATCGAGCGGCTACTGTATTTATATTTTTTCAAGTTATCAAATGGCATATTTGGTTTTGAGCTGTAAGCTACTTTACTAGTTGCTTATACTATTTAAAGGACGATTTCAATGTTTTTTTAAAAATATATTTTTCTGTAATTACATACTTTCATTTCTTAAAAGTTTTTAATTTCAAGCAACATAAGAGGAAGTACGTGTGGCTTAGTCGTTCATTTTATTTTTTTTGGCATTTCATTTATATGTTTATGCAACCTGCAAACACAAAAAACCCATAACTGGCTATTGGGTTGGGGCCATCCAATTGGTTGTGGTAACACTTCCTCGGATGAATATTTTTGTAAAGTGGAGAATTTTCCCTATTTTTTGACTTATCATTTATATTTTTATATTTACTAATGACCGCAAGAACTGATTTTTTTGATACTAACTTTTTGTGTGCGCCTGGCTGGATGTGGCCAAATTCAAATTATTCGGGACCCCAGAAGTTATAATGAAGACGTAGGTAGATCTTTATACTTAGTTCAAAAACATTTGAAAGTAATTTATAGAGTAAGTAAAGTTAGCACCCCTCTTTTCTATTTTGTTATTTTTGAAAGTTTTTCCAGATTGTTCCCGATTAGTTCCGGATTATTCCAATTTTTTTTGAATATTCGAAATTGGGGGTTTTAGACTCAAAAACCCGTTTATGACCTAACCCCCATTTTCGAAAATCGAAATTTGAAAGTTGTTCCAGATTATTCTAGTTGTTCTAAACATTGTTTCAAATTGTTGGATCTCTATTTTCAAAATTTCAAAAGTTATGGGCAAATTTCGAAAAAATTGTTTGAACATTTTTTTTTAAATTCTTACTTTTTAAATTTTTACAGGTTTAAAGAAGTGTTCCAACCATTGTTCCAAAAAATTAAAGTTATAGAATTAATATTTTAAAAGATACAGTCTTTCAAACTTTTTTCGGAAAATGTAAACTACGGCTCCGAAATATATTTTTTCAATTCAATATTTTTCAATATTTAATAATATATACATGTTTTCAGCAACTATGGTGTCCTTAAATAAACTTAAACTACTTAAAACCAAGCTTTAAAAAAAGATCTTCGAGTTTTAGAATTTTGAAAAAACCCAATTACAAAATTTAAAAATCCAAATTTTATTCCAAGTATGATAGATAATGTCCTTATTAAAAGCAAAGACAATCAAAGGCAAAATGATTCTTCTTGCTGTTACTTAAAGGGTTTAAAATTCTGATTCTATAAAATATGTTTTTTGTGTTCAAATTTTTAAAAAACACAACTACACTCCCTCATGTCAAAAAATCAAGCTTTAAAAAATCCTTTAAAAAGACATTTGACTACATCTTACTGTTCGAAAATTTAATTTTAAATTGAATTCAAAATTTAATTTTTGAAATCAATGGATAGACAAAATTATTTATAGGATAATATTCATTGCACCAAAGTAGAATAAGAAAATATACCCTCCTATGAAAAAATTGAAAATTGAAATAGATTTTAAGTTTAAATTTAACTCCAAGTAAATGTTCGCAAGTTTTAATCACAAATATAGCAAATATGATATTTAAAACCTTAAATAAAATTCTTAAGATATTAAAAGGAAATTTTTATTTTGAGTCCCCCTTTTGAATAAATTTTTAAAAAATTATCCCGAAAACCCCCAGAATAATTTTTTCACAAAATTAAAAATTAAGTTAAACGCCATTTGCAGATAAATAACAAAGTCATACATTAAAAAGCATCCTAACGAAACTGTTAAATTTATACCCTGACAAAATTTTTACTAAATAAAAGAAAACTTATTTTCTAATAAATTTTTTTGAATTAAAAAATTTCAACAGTTGTTACGGGGTGTTCAAGGGCCGAAAGCTAAATTTTTCTGAGCTTTCGTTTCTTAAAATTGATTTTAAGTGCTAAGACTTTCAAAAAATGCTCCCTCGGCCTACCTTTTCAAAATCGAAAATGTAAAACCTGTTCCAAGTGTAGAATTGCCTAAATCAAATTGTTGATAATTGTAGATATTAAGCTGAAAAACAAAAAATAAAAAAAATTCACATGCTTTGCCATGCCTCTGCGAAATGGATTCTAAAGGTCAGACCACAATTACTTAAAATTGAATATAATTGTCAACTACAACTTTTATTCGAACAATCTTTTTTTTTGAAAAGAAATATTCGGTTTACGTGTATGCGTATGTTAGCTTCAAGCCTTTAATATGAAATATTTAAAAAAGTAGTTTTTATTCAAAATTGGTATATCCATTCAAAGCTTATCATTTTTTTCAAATTTTTGCCAGAAAGGCACCTTTTCTCTGTCCCATCTCCTTTCAACTGCTGATCTTTAAATGAAACAAGTTGACTTTATACATAAGTATGTCCATTTTCAGAACTTTCAGATTTTTTTTTTTTAAAATGAATAGTAGAAAACTTGTGAGTTTTAAGGCGGTCTTTAGATATTTTTAAGTCAGCTTAACTGTTATTGCGTTATAAAATCATAGAAATTTTTTGAGATTTTGGTCGTTTATGAAAAGTTTTGCCTTCAAAGTAACAAACTTAATGTTTTTTTTCCTAACATTCCTACCTTAACAACTTTAGTCACAGCAATGCCTTAATTTTTGTACTCCTGACTTCTATCTGGAACAGTAGATATTTATTTCAGAAATGCAACCAATATTCGCTACTAGAATTTCTGCTACCTTTTAGCCTGCATCTATTATGAAAAATACTCTTTATTGCAACAACAACAATAGCAACACCCCTTCTCCCAATGCTCTATTTCATTTTTCTCTTTGACCAATTTCGTTTGACTCTTCGTTGCTCCTCGATAAACATTCACATTTCACATCACCCTCCTGAGGCAGTCAAATGCAAAATACCACAAACACAGATACTGGCAAAGTGGCAACTGGCACACTCTCGCCTTCGTCGTTGTTGTACTAAAAACTCCCCCATAACCATTACCATCACCATCAGCGAGGTATTCTGCCATCCGATGGTATAAAAGGATCCTCCGCTTTCGCACCGGCTTTAGTTCTCAGTTATCCGTCAGTCGAATTGCAGTAAGAAACGAGACCTTGTCGAAAATTGAAAACAAAATCCTTCGCATTCGTTTGCGAGTTCCATGACATTAAAAACCGTTTCGTGGAGTCGGTTATTCCTAGTTAGTATCTCTAGTGACGAGTCATGCTAAGACGAATGGATACACTAGTTGCTACTACTGACCGAATTTACTCATAGTGTGTGTGTGTGTATGGTGTTTTGGTTTCTGAACGAGCGCGTGTTCTATTGTGTGTATATGGTGGTGACATAATTCCCTAGCACGCGAGTTCCGTTATATTTGATTTGATTTGATTCATTTTGTAACGTTTCGTTACACATTTATCGATACATTCTCTACTTTCGCTAACCCAATACTTTGTTCCTTTTGTGTTTGGTTTACGTTTGTTTCGTGCGGTTTTAGTATTGCGGTCATCAGGATGACGTGGTCGTGGTCGAACTTTCATTTAAATGTCCTCATAGGACTCGTTCTCCTGTTAGTCTCTCTGGGATGGTCTAATTCAAGTGTTATTAATGGCCGAAAAAATAATAGCTTCGATTCGGATAGCATGCTGCGTGACAGCAGCAATGCTAAAGGTGTAGTTGTCGGTGATGGTTTGGGTGGCTTAAATGGCGCCCAACACCCACAACAGCAACATCGTGCTGTTATTATTGTTAGCCAGCAGGACAATACCGAAGATGATTCCTTGTCATCATCAATGATGATGAATGATAAAGGCGCTAAATTACAGTCATATTCGGCTGCTGTGGCTTCGTCCAACAGTGATATGAGTGATGCTGATGATAGTGTTGCAAACAATGGCAATGATGATGATGCCATTAAAGACACCAGTGAAGAGGATAATACGATTTTGCCGCTGAATGATCAAGTGCGTTTGTTAACAAAACAGTTGAACGCCCTAATGACACGCCGTCGAGAGGATTATGAGCTTTTAGAGAATAATCTACGCAAATCCTTAAGGATAACGAACAATGCCGAGAATATGGATATGAATATTCGCTCAGAATTGGATCAACTCAGGTGGGTAAAAAAGACAAAACACAAAATAGGTATATACATACAACTCTATTTCGTGTGACATGAATCGAAAGGATAATGGCTTGGGAAATATTATTTTTTAATTACTTTCCTCATTATACTCACTCCTTGTTATCCTTTGTTATTGTAGTTTGAGGGGGATGGAAGGGGGAGGTTATGAATGTATTGCGCAGTTTAACTAAGATTGCAGAGGGATGAGTATCTGGAGGCAATTTTTTTTATTGGAAAATTTCGTCGGGTTACAAATAGGTTATTTATGGTAATTGTATAATATGCCCCACAGCTATGGGAATTGATGGGGCTTTCAGTGATTTATGGGATTTGCTCTTAAGCAGAATTGGTTTGTATTTTTATTTTTTTTTTTAGCTCCTTTGCTTACTGATGTGGAAATTTATATCTTTTTATTTTTTTTTTGAGGGTCCTCAATACAAATATGCATTGGATACTCGATTATTTGTATCATCAATTCAAAAGTTTAAGTATAAGTACATGTTCGGTATATATACGAACTTTGATTTGTAAATTTATAACTTTTCATTCTTTATTTGGGCTAATTCCCTGGAGAAGGATGAAAAAAAAAAATAAAACAAACTTTCTTCGTTATTTGTTTTCGAAGGAACATTCCTTATAGAAATATGTCGTTGTTTTTTTTTTTTGTTGTCTAATTTTCTTATTCTTTTGAGGACGGTGGTGTCTGCCTGTTTAGGACTTGAGACATCATTCGATTTAAAGTTTTGATTTGTTTGAACTTTCTTAGAGTTTTGTATTTCTTTTTTTAACTGAAAAAAGTTTCTTGGTGTCTTAAGAGAATTGAGACAAGGAAATTGTATTTGTCTTCAGATATTTTTATTTCTTTTTTATTTGTACTACATATTTTGCATTTGAAAATGATCCGAAGGGTATCTTTCTATTGTTGGGTTACGAAAAGAAAATCTTTTATCGACATTGAGTTCTTTAAGGACTTTTAGATTTTAATTGGATAAATTAATTGGAATTTATGATTTTGATGTTATTATATTTTTGTTGTGTTTGAAATAATCATTTTGAAACTCATAAAATTTTTATGAAGTTTTTCAAAATATTTTCTAACTTACAAATTATTGCAGACTTTATGGTTAAATTCACTACCTACAAGGAGTTTTTATTGGAGATTTATTTAATTTTTTGTGCACGGCCCAAAATTGTTTGCTTGGGGTTTGCTTAAACTCTTTTAACTGATTTCTGCGATGCGTTTTTATGATAAGTTATGTGGATACTCGACACCACTTTCAACTTATCGAACACGACTTTTTTTCTATATAAATGCATATTTTGAAAATAATTTTTTTAGTTTTTTAATTTAATTGTTAAAATATTTACAGTGATCGGCATTGTTAGATACTATTTTAATGAAATGACCTACATTTTGTAAGCGTGTGATTCTCCACATATCCGTGACCTAGGTTTTTGAATTCAAGAGGACAAGTAGAGATTTTAATTAAAAAAATAAAAACTATAGATAAATTGGTGTACAAGAACTTTACTTTTATGTTTTAAAAAAATGTGTATTTATAAATATAATAACCTATGTTCTATATATGGACGATAGCAAAGATTTCAACTTTTTGCAATCTATAGATTTTCCTTTAATACTCTTAAATCGATTAAAATTCAAAAATTTGTTTCAAAATTTAGGTATTTCCAATAAATTAGAAAAATAACTACCTACACATTAGACTGAAATGGATTTTATAATCTTTTTACATTATAAAAATCTAAAATGGATCCATGCAAAGCAAATTTTTGACTAGGTAAATTTTTGATGTGGCGGTTTTTTGAAAACCCCATATGCCAGTTTTTGGTGTTCATTGATTTATAACTTTTTTTATTAGATGAATTAGAACATTTCTAAACATAGGTTTCCATACCTAAGGCATGATGGATATTATTTATTTAAATTATATATTTTGGTGCGTTTCAGTATGGAAAAAATCTATGTAAACTGGGGG
Source organism: Dasysyrphus albostriatus (assembly GCA_946251815.1). NCBI lineage: Eukaryota > Metazoa > Arthropoda > Insecta > Diptera > Syrphidae > Dasysyrphus > Dasysyrphus albostriatus. The sequence goes on from OX276337.1 coordinate 19,470,957, forward strand.
CTGATTCTGGTTCTGTGAAAAAGTGAATCAAATAAATCACATTCACTGTCGAGCATTGCTCTCACTTTTTCGATTTATTTGGCACAAATATGCGATTCTGGTTCTGTGAATGAAAACTATATCATCTATGTTCGAACCACCTTACCATTTCTCCTGAAAACTCAACTTTGTACAAAACGGAAATCAGATTTAGTGTGAAAGCATGAAATGTTTTTTGATTCACTTTTCACCCCTGGTCTTCAAATACCACATAAGAACTGTATTTTTATAAAGAATATTTAGTTTGATAATGTACTTAAAATTACTGTGTGAAAAAAGTTATTTCCTGTTTTGGTGAACTTTTGTAGAAAAAAAAAATTAATGAGACGTGAGTAATAATTGGCGAATAACTTCACACAGTGATTTGAAATAAGTTGCCTTACTATATATTGTGGTGCATACAAAAATCTTTCTTACGACATACATCTCGTTGTTATTCGTTGAGCTAGCGTTCACACATTTTTTTCAATACTAAAGAAAACTATTTTTTTTTGCACTAAAATGTACCAAAATATTATACTAGTTAGCAAATAATTTTGTTCACACAGTGATTAGAGTTGGACTGCTAAAAAATATATTGTAAGTAATAAAAATACATACTTTCCGAAGATACATGCAGTATCAATATTGATTCGACAAGTTTAAATATATTTTGGCTAAACTAAACACATTTTATTTAAACAACAATCCACCAAAAATACAACCTTATTTAACGAATAACTTTTTTCACAAAGTGATTTGAAATTAGCCCCCATAGTAACTTTTTTGGTAAACAAAAAATAGCTTTGTAACTACAAAAGTCTCCTTGTTATTTGGTTTTGTAGACCGTTTTGTCCTATTCTCTTTAAGTTTTAAAAAGTACATTAACCTGGGAGTTTTAAGGCAACATTAACTAACTCTTTGGAATGCGAAGGAATTAATATGCTTATGCATATTTTGTGTTTACTTTTAGAGAATTTGGAACGTGTCTAGACTCAATTGAACTTATTTTTATGTTTTACACTAAACCTTAAAATCTTTTAATACTCTGTACAAGTTCACATAAACGTTATAGCAATTTAATTAAAAAATAATTAATTAAAGTGAACAAAATTCGCTGGAGAAAATAAACCATCCTTCAATAAGTTTTTCTATTTGAAGCTTCTGGACGCAACCGTAAAATTAACTTAAACTAAAGAATCACAAAAATCATTGCATTCTTTTCAATAATTAAAGCTGCTAACGGGAAGCTGAATGCTACATATTACATTCCTAGACTAGTAACTTTACCAAAACTTGTTTTCCTTCTTTACATATTAACTTCAGTTTATATTAAGTCTAAGTCTCAAAATATTTATAATATTTTATAAAAAGAATTTTAAAAATTTAATCTTAACTGCGATTATGTTCCCGTAAGAATGTGTTAAGCAACATTTTAAAAAACCTCTTGTTCAGTTTTTTATTTGTGTATTTTATAGTAATAAACAGATTTTTAAAAATTTGGTTGTCTTAACCACATAAATAACTAATCCAGAGATTTATTTCGATGCCTCTAATTTTTATTTGAAATGTCGCTTAATATATTCTTACGGGAAGGTATTGACTTAATTAATTCAAAATTTCAAACAAGTGAGACTCCTAAATTCATCCTTTTATGAATAGTGATATATTTCCGCGAGGAATCGTTATAAATTTTGTTGAAAAAAATAGATAGGGAAGTTACTTAAACCCAATAATAGTGAAAAAAAAACAGTGCCAACTAGGCGCCAGTTAAAGTTATAATAATTGAAACTCATCATTGAAAATTTTAATGATTGATTTTGAGATGTCTGGCAAGCAAAATCATTTAGTTTTTGGATGCATGAAACATGTTAAGAACTTAAAAAATGTTCCTAGCCAAAAAAAAAAAACGAACAGTCCCTACATTCCACATAAAATGAATTTTAATATTTCAATCACATTGGTAAGGTTGTTAAATCCTTGAAATAATAAAAGTCATTTTATGTGGAAAGTTGAGCATATTTAAAAATTTTTTTTGGCTGAAAATATTGATTCAGTCAGTCTAGATTTATCTCTCCATAAAAATAATAAACGATTTTCTTTTCAAAATGCCTTAAAATTGATAAACAAAATTTTCAAGGATGAGTTTCAATTATAGCTATAACTGGCACCTAAGAAATCTCAGTGATTATCAAAGATATTGAAAAGATTACAACTAATTTTGAAGAAAAAGATTAGTGCTTTTATGAATCATTACTTATTTCATTAAAAAATAAATTACCTCTGGTTCTTACATAAATTTAATAACCGCAGAAACGGTTATTTTTAAATATCCTACTATAATATCTCGAAACCCCGAGCTGATGGCTGAAAATTAATGATAGTTTTGAATACAGTGCCTAAAAGTATGCTTAGAAACTATTTTTTTTTCTGTCGTGTAAACTAATAATTGATATTTTTATAAGCCTGTGTATCTAACTTATGTTATGTTAATAAAGTAGCTTTGTAAATGTTTTAGAATAAAGTTTCCAACTGGTAGTAGCTGTCTGTGTAAAAAAAATTAATTCGAGATTTTGATCAAATTTGTGATGACGATGATAGAGAAGACGAAAAAAGTGGGTCTCAAAATTCTGTCTGTTCGGCTACAACGACTGGATGAATTTTCTTTAGACTTGGTACTTTGGTGCTTTCATTTTTTTTTCACGCACACAGGAATGGTTGAGAGTTGTAAGTCAATAGGCTCCAGTTCTCCACGAGCTGTTGCTGCTGGAATTTATTTTTTTTTTTTTTAAATTAAAAATTTTGAAAATTACGGGACAATTTTTATAAAAATCGGTATTTAAGGGTTTTTTTTTACACTCTTTTATGTATTTTAAGAAAAAAAATTTACTTATATGAAAAATTGACGGGACCTTCCATTCAAAAGTTAAAAAACCCTTAAAGAAAATATTTTTTCTTAAAAATAATTTCTCAGATTTTTAATAAACTTTTTTCGAATGCTCAAATTAGTGCGTTATACTACCAAAAATTATAAAAATTTACAAATAGCATCTAGTTAGTTTTTCCTTAAATTTTGAGTTTCTTCGTTATTGGCTAAATAGATTTAGATATATTTTTGTTGTATACAAATTAAAAACAAGATACAAAAATATTACACATCAAAATTTTCAAAAACTCTTTTGAATTTTTTAAGAAAGTTTCAATTTTTTTTGTTGAAAATTCGATATTTCAAAAACCGGTAGACAATTTTTTTTAATTTTATTTTAATATGCACATAAGTAAATACTTAAGATTTGCATACCAAAAATTTTCCTTAAATTTTTTTAAAAGTTTGCTGATAAAAAATTATTTAAGAAAACGCTTTAATTACCCATACAATCATATTCAATGAAGAATTGAAATGGTGTTCTTTATTTTGTCATCTCAAAGTCTCAAAGAAGTTGTTTATATTCTCTCATAATTTCCATATTTTAACATATATTTTTCTTATACATTCAGCGTCTTGAACAAGTACGTGTGACCCAGTCATGCATTTTATTTGGTTAATTTTTGTAAAATTTTCCTAATATTTTTTTAATATTAAGAAACTGTCGGCCTTCTCACAATACCGATATCAAAGCAATGGGTAAGATTGTTTTGGTGCCTTTATGGCTCAAACAAACACATTTCCGTTATATATATTGGTGGCTAGTGTCTTTATAATTTTCTTAAAATAAAATATACCCACTTGACATCAAAAGGAATTTACCAAATAAATACATTCTGTATATAAATTTTTCTTTTGAAGTCTTTTATTTATTTAAAAAAATAAAACTTATTGATTTCCCAAAAACCCATTCAACAAAAAAAAAAAAAAAAACAACTGACCTATGTCCGTATATGAAAAAAACAACAAAGTTCAACACAACTAGGTAGTTTATTATTTCTATATCTTTTACTCACCTCTGTCTGCATAGAATGTCAAAGGATTCTCTATCCATAAATCATTTATAACTTATTCTATTGTCAAAAGCCGACCTTTTATTCTATCAAAAAAGCTGGACACATTATACGAGTATATTTGAACTTACCTTGAAGGCAAACAAAATCATACAAAATTGCCCAACCGAAAAAAAAATATACACAAAAGATATCCTTTAATCATTTTCTTCTAAACAATTATTTCCAATTCCTTTCAGTAAATTACACAGAAATTATATTTTTTTTTCGTTTAAGAAATTACGAAACATTAACGTCATCATTCCTTCCAAAGTTATTTTATCAAAAGCATTCGGTGTTCGGATCAAAACTAAATATTTTGTCATCTGCATCAAGTCATCATCATCAAGTCAAATGCATGTAAAGATCTTCTTCCTTGGAAATATTTAATTATGCCATTCATCATATAGTTGACACATAATTAGTAAATCATTCTGTATTATCCTTGTTTAGAGTTTCTGTGGTTTTTTGTTTTTGTGGAAATCAAGAAATGTATATACTTTTTGTTTTTGTGACTGGCTTTTGTCAGTGACATACAGCTTTAATCCATCTTGTTTATAAATACCAAAAAATATCATCTCTCTCTCTATGACGAACTACATAGAGAGACTTCTTGTTAAATTCACATCGTTCAAAGTTTTGTGTACCTATTTTGGTATAAATATGTAGGATGATGATGTTTCTTATACCGAATCCTTATATCAGATATTTGGCTTCTATGTTGTTGTATTTATTTAGTTTTCTATATTCAAGAGCGCATGTTTACACAAAAGAAAACGACAAAAAGAAGCGGAAACGGAAGCGAACATCACAACTAAAGGTTAGGTTTTGGTATAGTTAATTCGATATTTTCCAACATACATTTATGTGCAAGTCCTTGGGGCAATATAAAACTGATAAATAATTCTTTTTTTATAAGAAACAAATTAAATCTTTACGAGTTACGGTTCTCAACATTTTCTTAAAAACATCAACATTTTGCATTTTGGTTTCTATAACGTTGGCTTAGAGCGGCTAACTGCACATTTTGTTTAACCATTATAGGCCATTTCAATTTGCTAAAAAAACAAAAATGTGTCGAATCTTTTCTATTTCACTGAAATTAGCTATAAAGAGTGACAAAAAAAAAAACTTGATGGAATTTTGGTTTTATTTAGATATTGCAAACACTTTTTTTTAAATATTTTTTTGTAAAAAAATGTAAATAGGAGTCAGCAGCTTTTCACTCTAAGCCCACGATAAGCTCTTAATTCAAGAAGAAAATTGTAAACTGAAGTAATTGATGCCTGATTTCTCGTCTCAGGTTTTTTGTGTCCAAAAAGATAGAGGGCATACAATTTTTCCAAGATAAAGTTTGACCTCAGACAAGAAATGTTCAGAATTATTTTTGAATTTAGACTTTTCTGTAATATCGGGTTTTTCAATAAGAGCGCTACAAAAGTTTTTTTTTTAAATAAAACAAAAACGGTTTTGGATATCAATGAAATTTTTTATTCCTGTGAAAGTACGTTCGATGCCATTATGTATGGAAGTCGATTTATTTTGCATGGCCACCACGGGCACGCTTGCAGAAGTCCAGACACTGAATCCAATTTTAGAAGGTTTTCAAGCATAAATTGGCCGATTCTGCGGCAATTCCACGTTCGATATTCGAATGAAGTTCATCAATCGTGGCTGGCTTGTTGGCATAGACCATAGACTTGACGTAGCCCCACAGGAAATAGTCTAACGGCGTCAAATCGCACGACCGAGGCGGCCAAGCGACTGGACCATTTCGTGAGATAACACGTTCTCCAAACTTGGTTTCCAATAAATTGATTGTGACATTCGCTGTGTGGCTTGTGGCACCGTCCTGTTGGAACCACATGTCCTCCAAGTCCATATCATCCAATTAGGGCCAAAAATATTCGCTTATCATTGAACGGTAGCGATCCCCATTCACAGTAACGTGCCGGTCTTGATCATCACGGAAGAAGTACGGCCCAATGCCGCCGCCGGCCCATAAACCACACCAAACCGTAATTTTTTTTCGGGATGCAATGATTACTCATGGAGTACGAGTGGATTGCTGCCTGACCAATACCACATATTTTGTTTATTGACGAAGTCATTCAGCCAGAAATGAGCCTCATCGCTGAAGATGATTTTTCGATGAAAATCCGAATCATTTGTTGTTGCTCAGCCCAATTCACGAACATACGACGCTTCAAGCGGCTTCAGTTCTTGCGTAAATTTAATCTTGTAAGGATGTAGGCCAAGATCTTTTCTCAAAAATTCGCCACAACGACGTCACAGAGATGCCAACGCTTGAGAACGATGTGAGAGAGACACATTTGGGCTTTTTGCAACTGAAGCCTCAGCGGCAGCAATATTCTCGACACTACGGGCACTTGTTTGTATCACTGGCACGGGAACATTTTGTACTGTGCCTGTGGATTAAAATTTTTTCACTAGACGTTCAATTGTTGATCTTCTAGGACGATTATGACGACCATAAATTGGACGTAGCGCTCTTAACGTTGAGGCCACTGACTCCGAATTTCGGTAGTAAATTTTAATAATTTCGACTCGTATATCTTTCCATCATGAAATGGAAAACCTTACTGAAGAGAAATGTGTCGTTTGATGTCCCTGTCGCTCTACTTTTGTAGCTTGTTGAAAAATCCTTTATAAATCCTCTTCTACACTAATCGAAATAAGTTAATTTGAGAAAAGGGGCAACAGAGTACATACCTTAACGCCAATTTTTTTAAATATTTTTTTTTCTCGCAAGAAATGTGAAAAAATAAGAAAAAAGCAGATCTTATTGAACTTTTGACTTAATAGTTAATGCCCCAGGGAAGAGAATATACCAGTAGAATCATCTTCAAAGGATCCGGCATATGAAATGAATGTTTCTTCAAAAACTCTCATAAAAAGTTAAAACGCTTTAAATTGTTTTCATAAATCTTTCTTTAAAATGAATATGATTTTAAATTCGAACTCAATTCTTTTGCTGTTGAAACTGTTACTTTATTTACATTTTTAAAGAACACCCCTTATTAATTGTTGGCTTTTGCCTTTTGCTTTTTTCAATATATGTTTGTACTGTGAGCGGATCTATCTGGCAAAGTAACAATAAGAAATTCAAAACGATATACAATAATTATTGACTTTGGATTCTGGTTTATCATTTTTAAAACGGAAATAGATTTTTCCTTAGAAATGAATGCATTTGATACTTGGTCCTATATAATAATGTATGGTTTTATGGTATGGAATGACAAATAAATACATAAATTTGTGTTTGTTGTGAAAGAATCTTCATATTTACATTTAAAAGAAATAAGAGGATTGATATAAAGATCTTTGCTTTGTAGAATTAAATTTTCCATCAATTTTAATAAAAAAAAATAAAATAAAATGAAATGAAATGCGATGAGAATTTAAAGATTTAAGAATTTAAAATTTAAGTGACATTTTTTTTGAATTTATAGAGATTATAAAGTGTGCAGGCAGAAAACACTGCCACTTTTATTTGTCTTTAAAAAACATTTTGTTACTCACCATGTAATTATTACCTTCAGATTGTGCCCATGTCATTGATTTATTTTCACCTCTTAAGACTCTGTAAGTGCTTTTCTTATTTAAAAATGTGTATGTTATAATAAATCAAGTAAAAGGTTGAAAGACGTTCTTTCACATAACGGAAAAAACAAGGTACGCTGCCACTGAAGATTTATTCAAATGTGTGATTTTTCCTCAGAGATTAATTGATTATTTCAAGAACTGAAAATTTTATAGAATTATAAATTTTAAGACCAGTTTTTGAGTACAGTGTTAGATAACTCTAAGGGTCGGTTTTTCAGTGCAAGATCATCCTAGTCTCGGGATTAAACGAAACCGGAGTTAACTCCAGAAATGTGTTTTTCAGTTTAATTTAACACCAAGTTAGCTCACCTACTTTGGTGAGTTAACTCAGGGGCCAAATTGAGTGCCTTTTCAGTTGTGACGCCATGTTGATTTCGAAAGTGAAAGTTATTGTCAGTGCAATTCTGTTGTGGCGCCATCTCTATTCTGATACGTGAAAGGCGTAGAATGATGATGCCCAGGGTGTTGCACATCGATGGCCCTAGATTTTGACAAACGAAAGATAAAGTAAATTGAAAAATTGTTTTTGAGTTAACTTGGGGTAAATTTTTATTCATGATTAGCTAGCTTTGATTTAACCCAGAGTTAACCCTGAACTGAAAAACTTACCCTGAATTAAATCAGAGCTAGTTAGTCCTGAAAATAAATTAACACCGAGTTAGGTCAGAAATAGTTTTTCAGTTGACGATCAACTTTACCTTTCAGTTGCCAAAAACTGTTGAAATCGATGTGTTTCACTATGGATATCACCATTATTCGCCTGTCACTATCGAAATAGTGCAAAAGTTTCATAACTTTCACCATCGATATCCAGATGGCACCGAAAAGAAAAAACAAACAATTTGGTCCCTGAGTTAGCTCACCAATTAAGTGAGTTAACTCAGAGTTGAATTTGGATTTCAACAGCAATTAACTTAGGTTTAACCCCGAAACTAGGATAATTTTGCACTCAAAATCTGGCTTACTTCATATGAGTGATAATAAAATCGCTTTTGATAAAAGAAATTACATAGATCAGAGTATCTATCCTCGATTAGAAGTTCCCACAAAAAAGCCTTAATATCCCTGGATCAGATTTTGATAAAAAAAATGATAAATTTCAGGGACAGTTTTTCAGTGTAAAATTATTATAGTCTCGGGGTTATACTAGAGGTAACTCAAGACACTCGTTTTTCATTTAATTGAAATTCTAAGGGCCAAATTTTTAGTGTGAGATTAACCTAGTCTCGGAGTAAAAAATTGAGTTAACTCCAGAAACGTGTTTTCAGATAATTGAAATCTTACCTACTTTGGTAAGTTAACTCAGGGACCAAATTTAGTAACTTTTTAGCTGCGCCTCCATCTCGATTTCAAAAGTGAAAGTTATCATCGGTGCAATTCCATTGATGTGCCATTTCTATTCTGAAACATGAAATGCATAGAAAGGTGATAGTGTCACACATCGCTGACTCTAGATTTTTGGCATCTGAAAAATAAAGTTAATCCTTTCGTGAAAAACAGTTTCTGAATTAACTCGGGTTTAATTTTTTTCTAGGATAAGCTTACTCTGATTTTACTCAGAGTTAACCCTAAACTAAAAAAACTGGCCCTTTGTTAACTCACCTTATTTGGTGAGGTAACTCAGGGACTAAATTGAGGGCCTTTTTTTGTTGTCGCACCATCTTGGTGTTATCTTAATAGTCATTTTTATTGTCAGAGTGCAATTCTGTTATAGCGCTATCCGATGTGAGAAAGGTGTAAAAGGGTTATATTCATGAGATGAGTTGTTAGAAATATGAATTTACTGTTGGTGAAAGATATCATCGAAAAATATTTTTTTTTTAACTTTGGGCATTTTTAAAATCGATTTCAACGTAAAGCCTAGTACGCTGCTGACTCAAAACAAAATTTTTTGTTGGCCTTCAGCAAGCAAAAAAAAAACGTAGCAGACAAATATTCATTGCATAAACTCAAACAATTCAAATACGAACATACATTTTGTAATAAATGAAACAACAAAAATAAACACAAACGTAAACTTTCCTCATAAAAGTGGTCTGTTCAATTTGGCAAGTGTGAATGATTTTTCGTTCACATTCCGTTGACACCCAAAACAAAAGTGAATAAGTTTGACTGATTGTGCAAACGATATCTGTCAAAAACTTAAAACTCACTCTTGTGGAATTACACACAGAAAAAACTTACTCTTGCGGAATTGAGCCCCTGGTGTAACAAAATTTCCAAAAATATTTTGTATCTATGTTTTTGCAATGTTTATGGTTGGTAAATGTTAGTTCTATTCGAAAACATCAATCGTTTTTCGTTCGTGTTAGCTTTCACTTCAAAATTTCATCCACAAGTTGGTATTTTTTTAAGCATTTACGCATTTTTGTTAACTGAAAACAAAAATGTAGAAAAAACCTTAAGTCAAAAGGTACTTAAATTTTTTATTATTTATCATATGTTCGATAAAAAAGAAATTATGGTACTCTTACATGTGATCAGAAGTGGGAATATCTCTTTTTTTTTTACTGTGAACTTTGGAATTCCCTGTTACCTACTGAGTCTCGCACGTTGTTGGTTATTAGATTGACATCCTATAGTTACAAATTTTTTTTTTAAATACTTCTCAGTTTTTTGTTGTAATTTATTTTCCATCTTTTGTAATATTATTAATTTGTAGAGTAAATAATGGTCTAATGGGATGCCAGCGTATCCCTTATACTTGCACTGTGTAAATATTGTGCAGATATTATTTTACAAGTCATGACAAAATACAAGACAAATGAAAATTTGTCACATTGCCAGTACATTCAGAGCACAATTATATGACTTCGTAAAAACTGATTACATTTTGAATGTAGCCAGGTATGTGGCATAAGCATAAGGCTGCAAACACAATGAATCAGTTTTTTTTTTTGTCTACTACATCTTCCAAAATTCTTTAAAATCTGTGTCTGAAAATTAGGTATATGTTTTAAGAGGTTGCGTTTGAGTCATAACGCAACCTAAAAAAGAACATCTGTTTTAATTGACTTAATTTAGTAATTTAGTATTATCAATTTCCAAGTCGAATATTTTTAGCACGAATAATAAGACAAAACGAAAAAAAAGGAATATAACCATCAAAATTGCACATAAAATCCGTGAACCAATTCGATGAACTCAAATCATTCAATTACATATTTATAACATTATTTTAATAATGAGGTCACCTACATAAAAATTCCAACACCATTCTACATAATATTATTAATTCATTATCAAAAATCCCAAGCCCAAAATTCAATTTGCATTAACAATCGTCAAATTATGTGAATATTATAGCTATATAACATTTAAAATCCGCCTAGGATACCATATTACATACATTATACTCTATAAAGTATAGCTATATATTCACATCGAAACCACATGGCCTAAACTCATAAAACAACAATTTCGCCATTCCTTCATTCCGCCTTAAATGATGAAACATTTACAACATTATTTTTTGTTGTTTCGAACTTAAAGAGGAAGGCGGAATCGTCGTAAAATTTAATGTACCTACACATTGTTTGTTGATGTTCATCCTTGAAAAAATAAATATATGAATATAAAAAAAAAATCCAGTCTTATTTTGTTTTTCTTTCTCAGGCGTTCTATACGTATATGTAACCTTAACGTGGAGTATAGGTGTATTTTTTTAGTTTTTGTTTTACTTTGATCACTCAGACACATTAAATAAAAAAAAATTCACTGAAGGAGGGAAAAGCAAAATAAAAATATAAAAATATATAAAAAAAAACTTTTTTTTTTATTGTTTTGTGTAATTTTATTTATCAACTGTTGGGCGCCACTTAAGTAAACAAAAAAAAATGCAACCAGTTTCAGTAGGAATAGAAAATACTTACGTTTATAAACCAATGTTAAAATAAAGGAACAAAAATAACTGTTGTGTCTTTTTACTATAGTAAATACAGTACGTTTACAGCTTCAACAACATTGTCTCTATTATCACTCTTCTTTGCAAAGGGTGTGGCGGGTTTTTAGTACTTGGGATTTTTGTTATGCTTCCTTGTTGTCATCGTGCAATGTATATAGAACAACGAGGATCCTCCTTAGCAATAACTGAATAAAAAAGAAAACGCCTGACTTGTTTTGACTATAAAAAAAGTTATATTCCATTTTGCCCATTTTATGTTACAGTCTACTTTTAGGGGCTTTTTTTCTTCGTTGGATGTTAAAAATTTGCATTTTTTTTCTTCAATGACCATTGTTTTAGATTCTTTTTCTATCTATACATTTCCTCAATTAAAAATGGAAAATCACAAAATGGACATTTATTTTTTTTTTTTAATTCTTCAATGTCCTATCGAGACTTTTCCAAATATATGAGCATAGTTTTTCATTGAAGAACATAGAAGAAAAATAAAGGAACTTTTATAGAAAAAATATATAAAATATCATACAAGAAAAAATCACGCAAAAGCGCATGGTATTCATCAACGTTCGTTGGCACTTCTTTTAACAATAACAATAACAATAACAATAACAATAGAGATTTTATATATTCTTTATTTTGCTTCTTCGTTTTTTTTTCAGGATATCCTCGTCAAAATATTCTCATGTTATTCTCCATCAACTGCTTGAAGCAAAAAAAAAAATGTCTTCCTTTTGTCTCCTGAATTTTTATCCAATATTTTGAATTATTATGTTTCTTTGTGTTGTGCTTGTTGAGTACTGGGTTATTTTCCATTTTTAAGTCTTTTATTTTTCCTTTTGGATTGTTATCCTTTTCTTTTTTTTTTAATTCAGGATTGTATGTGATGTGAACAACCAAGACTGCTTGTTTCTTCAGATATTCAATAAAAATATACCATGTATCTTTTAATTTTAATTTTTGATCCCTTTTGGGGTAAATTTAAGAAGGATATAGCAAACACAATGGGTCCAGAGACCAAGACAGGAATATATTCTATATAGCTAGGCTGTTGGATTTTATAATATTTATAACTCCCTCTGAATGAAGCTAAGGGAATACATATAATATTATTATTGTGGGACGGGAACAGAAGATCTGAGACTTGTGTGTGTAGAGGTATGTCAACGAGAAAAAACCAAATGAAAATGTCCTTTTTTTTTTTGTTAAGTGAAAATGTTCTTGTTTCTCAGAATTACTGGCCTTAAAAAATAAAATAAAGAATGAGTAATGGATTATAAATGAGGGTTTAAGGGGGATTCAATTGAAGTTTTCTTTTCTTTTTTTGTTTAATGCTTCACTGATTGGGTTGGGGTATATTCCCTGCATATAGTTGAGGGTATTAAAAAGTTGTGTGTTCAAATTTTATTTTTGCATTTTTGGTGCTGAAAGAACAGAAAATTACCAAGAAATCTTTTTCTTTGTTCTTAATTCATTTGGGACGTTCGTTGTTGGCTATGAGTAAAAGTTTACAAGACATAGAATGATTCAATTCAAATAAATTTGCATATAACATTTTTTTTTTACAAATGGGAACTGGGGCAGTTATTTCTTTGCCACCAAAAAACTACCCTATTCTGTTTCTAAATGTAGATTTTACTTTAGAAGGAACTAAAATCAAAGAATAAAAGGTGTGAGTTCGTTTAAGAAACTTTTTGTTTTTAATCCAGGATCTGCTGTTATTTGAATATGATTTGATCACAATAGAATTTATTTACCTGCAGTCACACTGATAAGCACGTACAGGCGAAACTGACAACTGAAATGTTCCTTAAAGCATTTCTTAACTAATTCTGGTATCTCTCAAGGAAGTCGATTAGGTCCGCAACTCTTTATTTTCACTTTTAATGACGATGACGGCCTGAACAGAATAAGAGACGGAGCTGGAATGGATGTTAAAAATGCTACAACTGCTCCGTCTCCCATTCTGTTCAGGCAGTTAATTTGGTGTTTCGAAAACTGAACTTTACTTTATTTCACATTCTAATGGCAAAGCTGAGAAGGATCTTGGGTCCATGAAACGATGATGGTCCAAGGGACTCTCCAAACCTTATGGGACTTCTTCTCTATTATATCCTATCATTGTAACCTTCTGCTATCCGGCGCTTCCAGAGTTCGTAACGTTTCCTTCGTAATGCTCTTGGAAGTCTGTCTTGGAATAATTGCTTCAGTTATCAACTTTAAATTCGCTGGAAGAACAGTGAAAAATAGCAGAAGTTCTCTTTATTCACTAACGACTGATTCTCTGATTTTGTTGAAAGCCTTATAATTATTGTTATAAATCACAAAAAAAATATATTTTCAACTAATGAAAGAATTATGAAACTAAAGGGATATAATAAAAGTATCCACTCCTAAAAGTATTCTGTATAAAATCAATACTATTTAAAAAAAAAAAAAGCATTCAATGTTTCCTATTTTAAATAGTACAAATGTATATCGAAAAGAAAATAGACAAGTAATATCATTATAAAAGTATTGTTTAAGTGCACTTAAGAACTGAAAATCCATAAACAATTACAACATTCAAGTTTTTAATTTTATTTTATTTTTGTTTTTTATTTTATTTTATTTATTGATTTCCAGAATATATTTTCTGAATTTTCTCTGCAAGTTAAAGGTCGATTCATGCTTTTAATGAATAAATTGAACAATTTATCAAAAAAAAAAAGAGAAAATAAATTGAATTATATTTCATATTTATAAATTACATTTTTTTGGTCGTATTTTATATTACAATATAACAACTGTTATACTTTAATGCTCTTGGGGATTATAAATTATAAATCATGTTAAATTATTACTGTTTGATTATTATTGATGGATGGACACATTTTTTCTCTGCATTCAAATTAATTTCTCGTAATGGATTACTTTTTATACTGTATACGTAAAGGCTGTTGAGCAAGCCTGAAAGTATGCATGATTTTTATATAATTTCCTGTGTATGCTTATTTTAATTATTTTCCCAGATAATTATGTTAAAATGATAAATATTTCAATTGATTCATGGAAAAAACTACCAAATCATACATTCTAATTTAAATGTTTTATCTAATTTAACTTTTTATGTATTTTATCTAAAAACTTGAATTATTCTATTTCATCCATCTATGAATTGTAATGTTGTTACCCGAGTTCATTAATTTTTTTTTATCAGATGAAAGTCGTAAAAAAAAATACAAGGTTAGAATTGATACCAAGTAGGGTGGTACTTTTATCGCGCTATAATAATCGGAGAATCAAGACCAATCTATGAAAGATTGACAAATTATCAATTTTTTTTACGCGGTATCCTGTTTTTTAATAGCTATCTGTCGGGACGATAAAGGTAACTATAGAGTAACCTGCATAGCAGTAAATAAATTTACTGGTTGGCACAAGATCTTTGGTCATTTAAGAGCGTTGTTGCTTTTTCCCTTTAAACATCCAATATTATTTTGTTTCAATTGCATATTTTTAGGCACCTTATTGATTTCCCTTAAGTTAAAATGTAACTTAAAGGAACCAAAACTGGTTCTGTTTGATTAATAATTACCGAGCAGGGAGAATCTAGCATACAGTTAGGCGGTCAACGTCTTATTTTTTTTATATAACTAACTTTAATGTACTACATTTGAGCCAAGAAATCAGTTACCTGAAATATTTTAATTCTATTTTAAAAAGTTACTTTCCAAAATCTTCAATCAACTTTTTATTTGAAATTCCTCGTTCTTCTGGGTTTTAAAACGGAAGTAAAAATACAAAAAATATTATGACAAAATATTAAAAAAGTAAATAAAGAAAGAAAGTTGCATGTCCATTGCATACTTAGAGGCATTTTTAAAGTCTCATTAATCACATTTCATCATACAAAAAAATTATATTAATGCAAATATTATTGTTACACAAAAAATAAGTAGAATTTCATTTTCATTGCATACTTATAAGAGTTTTTTTTAAAAACTTATTTTACATATCATGTTTCACTATACCCAAAAAACACAAAGCATTTAAAATTGTCATTTCAATTATTATATTAACAAAAAAATGAAATAGGAAACTTGCTGTAATTCATTTTTCATGATTCAAGCGAGCTCTGTTGTGGGCAATTTTCTAAATGACTCATTAAAATAATTACTTTTTTTTTAATGTCTAAACGAGGGAAACTCAAACTGTCATCAAGGAAGAGAAATCACCAAAATAACCTCTTGTAGCGGCAGAATTTCCCATTAAGATGTCTCTATCTCAACAAATTGGATATATCCGATTGTAGGTAGGTTGAGAGTATCTGTATTCTACAAAAGGAAAAGAAGGACCTCCCTCCCTTAATGTATTATTTTGCAGCTATAAATTAAGTTTAACTTACACATGGCCTATGGGGTCAAAATAATAAAATTGGTTATATATTAAGAAAGATAGAGAGAGAGAGAGTGGAAGATAGGGAGAAAGATAGAAACAAAGAAATTGATATACGAAGCATAAGGAATGTACTTAAGCTTTTAACAGCCTTCTCTTGAACAAAAATTAATAAGATTTAATATTTTAAAACTGAAGGCAATTTATGGAATGTGAAGAAGACTTAAATGACAGTAAGACATGAAATTATTAAAAGATTATTATTTAATTTGTTACCTTTGAGCTTTGAATGTTATTATTTTTTTTTTTTTCTAATCTAAAAAGAACATCGATCATAATTATGACTGTCAACACTTATACTTGGTAAAAGCTATTTTTCACTTAAATCAATAATGATTTCTAAAGTTCTTGCATACTTTTTCTTAATTCTGATAAATCTATTTTTTGGAATTTTACATTTTGTTGTAAATTATTATGAGTATCAATCAAAGTGAAGAAAGATAAATCATCGTCAAATCACCTTATCCAATTCTTCCCAACCAAATTTTTTTCAACATCCCTTAGAGATAAATAAAATCTCTACACTTTATGCATAAAATTAATAAAATGGAATAAATTTTCATTGCCCAGCTATCAAAATAAATTTGACGACGCCTAAAAGTGTGTTTCGAATATTGAAGAAAAGTTTATGTGAGCCTATAAGTATGTAATGTTTATTTATAGCTAATCTTTGCCTATACCAATTAAATTTTTATTTTTTTTTTTTAAATTAAAATGATAATATTACATAAGTTTAAAATAAGCGCGGAGGGTGTGGCCAAGCATTCTAAAAATATGTTGATGAAAAATCCATGTTTTTTTTTTAATTTTTCCAAGCTTAAATAATGTTTTCCTTCAATAGTTGAGATCCTTAACTATGACATTCAAGTTTTGTTCAAAAAGATTTTTCATTTTCACAGGAAAAATTCTAAGTTCAAAGTTCAAACAAAAGAAATGATGATGAAAGTGATAAAAATCTCTGTCAATTTAAATACATTTTAACAAAGCTAAATTCAGGATTTTCTCAAAGGTTACCTTTGGATACAACATACCAATAATACAAAATGAAAATATCTAAAAATAGCTATATTTTCAAAAGGTTTTAGGTACTATTTACCATTTGCCACTCTGGAAGTCCTGTGCTACCATCTGTGTTTTTATCTCTTTTATTATATAAAAAGAAGACCAGAATAAAATAATTCATGGAAAGAAACAAACATAAATACCATCTTCTCATTATGGTTAGCTATACACACATACATACCTATATTTTTAATTCAACTAACAGGAAATGTAAGTATACAAGGAAAATAACAAATAACAGATGGAAAATTTTGGTTTTGCTTGAAGTTACTTTATTATACAAACACAAAGATATATAGGCATTTCCATATCAAAAGAATGAAATTTCAATTTAATTAAAATATTTTGCTTCTTAAATTTATAAGAGGATCATAATTAGAAAGGAAAATATGATGATATTTTGATTAAAGACCAACGAAATGAAGTCTTTTGATTTATATGAATAAAATAATGGCTGTGGAATAATAAACATAGGGGAAGGGGATTCTGAGAAATTTAAGTAAATATTTAAGTAGCTATTATGCTTGGTGAAATATTAATACTACTGCAAGAGCCCAGTGAACCCGAGGATGTTTTATTTCTATTGCTTTTTAAAGAAATATTTACGCAGGACTTGATCTTAAATTTTTAAACGTGCCAAAGCAGTATTTTTGAATTCTCTGTCATCGTTATTATATAAATTTGATCAAAAAATTAAAATTTTAAATATAAATATAAATATAAATATAAATATAAATATAAATATAAATATAAATATAAATATAAATATAAATATAAATATAAATATAAATATAAATATAAATATAAATATAAATATAAATATAAATATAAATATAAATATAAATATAAATATAAATATAAATATAAATATAAATATAAATATAAATATAAATATAAATATAAATATAAATATAAATATAAATATAAATATAAATATAAATATAAATATAAATATAAATATAAATATAAATATAAATATAAATATAAATATAAATATAAATATAAATATAAATATAAATATAAATATAAATATAAATATAAATATAAATATAAATATAAATATAAATATAAATATAAATATAAATATAAATATAAATATAAATATAAATATAAATATAAATATAAATATAAATATAAATATAAATATAAATATAAATATAAATATAAATATAAATATAAATATAAATATAAATATAAATATAAATATAAATATAAATATAAATATAAATATAAATATAAATATAAATATAAATATAAATATAAATATAAATATAAATATAAATATAAATATAAATATAAATATAAATATAAATATAAATATAAATATAAATATAAATATAAATATAAATATAAATATAAATATAAATATAAATATAAATATAAATATAAATATAAATATAAATATAAATATAAATATAAATATAAATATAAATATAAATATAAATATAAATATAAATATAAATATAAATATAAATATAAATAATTATATATATAAATACAGTCGACTCACTCTAGTTCTAGCTAGAGAGAGTTCTAGAAAAAAGTAAGATAGAGTAAGAGTACAAAAGCATTTAATGAATGCAAAAAGAAAATTAGTTAATAAACCTAGTAAATATAACGACATTAACTACTAATATAACAATGAAGTCATTTAAAAATTTAAATTTTGTGTTAAAATTTTCTGGTTCAACTTAACGTAGACTCATCCTTAAAGCTTTAAGAAAAACTCTTAAATAAATTAAAAAAATTCATCTCAGTTAGTTTAGTAATAAAAGAAATATTTAGAAAAGTAGTGAAAATGAAGCTAAATAAGTGGAAATTAAAAGAGAACTTGGTGATTTGCATGTTAAGTTGACCATGATAGTATCTTTATGCTTACAAATTAGTTCAATGTTTTTTGTTCACCATTGTGTGTGCGCCATAAATGCTTGTTCTATTGATGTAACATTTGGAACCACTTTTGAATTCATTTGTCATGCTCATGATACAAACATTTTGCACACATTTTCCGATTGATTTCATTTGATTTTGAATATTTTGGTTTTAATTGATGTAACATTAAAAACTGATAACTGTTTGAAACCATACTATTCTAGTGTGTTCTCTGTTGGTGTTAAACGGTGGTTTGGCAATTTTGAACTCACATGAAATCGACTGATGTGTTTAATGTTAAGCATCACAGATATTTGATTTATTAGTTGATAACATCCACTCTCTTTAAAGTTTTGAAGTGCCTTCTTTTTTCCATATCCTTATTAAATAGTTCCCGTGTTTGTTTATAATAATGTAATATTTTTCTGCGAGTTCTTCTACCAAATCAATACTTTTTATAAAATTATATTTCAACATTCAATTAAGCACTAAAACCACTTATATATTTTATTATTGCACCCACTTAAAAGAATGACAAAATATGTTAAAATCTGTGAAGAGCTATTGCTCTTCAATTGAGAGCAACATATATACGATAAATAAATTGGGAAATCATCCATTGGACTATTTAAAATATTTGGAAGTAAAGTGGAATAAATTTAAACAAAAAATTGAAAATGTACTCATGTATTTTTCAAAGAAAAATAGCTTAAAGTCTTATAAAAAAAATATTAAAGGTTATAAGTATTTAAGGATGATAGCATAAGTGGGTTATGATACAATCCATATATGTAGATATTCGATAAGTCCTTTAAAAATATTTACAATTCAACTGAATTATCAATAAAAAAAAAAACAAAACTCAGAAAGATTACTCATATTTAACACAGATAAATATTTCAATTCCAATGAATTTAAGTATTAATGAAATCCAATGAAATCCATATTTATTTCAAAAATTCCCAAATAAAAATTTAAAAAAAAATTCAATTTAAGTGATACTACATCTACATACATATTTCACAATACTTGAATGTTTTTTTAGATAGAAAATTTTGTATTTCATTATCTTGTTTCCAAATACTCGTATGGCTGATAAGTCCTTGAAAACAATTTTATACAAATAAAATTAAATTTGATGGAAATAACCTTAAATTTTATCTGATTTCTTTAAATTGGACTTAAAAAAAAATAGAGACAATTTCCATTGAAATTCATCAATTTTATTTATTTAAAATGTCAATTTAAATACAAAATACCTTTATACTTTCATATGTTCACTCCTTTCTACATAAAAAAAGGTTGAACCTCCTCCTCTATTATTCCTTTCTTTGTAATATAACCTTTAAACTTCCATTAGTGGTTGTATGCCATTAAACGATTATAAAAAATTCATATGTCGACTAAGACCACTCATTCTTGCTTTTTTTTTGCATGCATACATAGTACATATGCATATATATCTATACTCATACATTATGTATAGATACATAGATAGATATACCATTTATAGCAATTTCGTATCAAGCACGTATCATGCCACATATTGGTGGCTAACCACAGAAAAGAGAGAGAGAAACATCATTCTATATCGACATCAGGATTTTATATAAAGCAACAACAACACAGTCATATAAAGAGGAATAACCTTCGATTTAAGGGTATTTTTGTATAGTGACCAAAGGGAAAGGACTCCAGAGTTACGGTATATCCTATCTCTCTTTTGTATTCAGATAACTTTTCCAATAAACACAAAAAAAAAAAAAAAAATTACTCCCTATGAACGAGGAACTTTCGAAAGTAGGTGCATATCTATATATCGATGATATGGACTTCATGTCTGGCCTTTCCCCTCCTCTTTATAATTTATATCGATTTTGTGTTTTATTTGAAAAAAGAGCTCTTAAACAGAACTCAGAATAAACATTTTAATGAAATCAAAAATCGTTTTTTCTATGCATTTAAAAAGTTCATTCAGAATGGATTACATAGTTAGACAAGAAAACCAAATAAATTTGAAATTGCACATAACAAAAAATATAATCTATTAAAGGACTAAACAACAAGCTCAATTGCATATGCATTTGCCAAGGAACCATGTTGCTTTAAAATTAAAATAAAGTAGGAATGCGGCTTTTTGCATTTTATACGAACAAGTTTTTGCTCCTTATACATAATCGTATCTTTTGAACCGAGTGATGGTTTTTAAGTGGCAAAAGAGGAGTTTTGGCAATGTTCATTTTACCACTTCGTGACACTTTTGAAAGTTTGCATTTGAATAGAATAGAGGAACCATTTTCACATCTTAAGGTTGCTTTAACGAAACAATTTAAAGAGAAAATTATTTCAAATAAAGAGTTTGTTGGATTCTCTTCGAATCCAAACTCCCAGGTAAAACGAAAATTTAAAATACCAAAATCCAGTATCAGAATCAGTATGTAATTAATTGGAAAAGTTCAATTTTGAAACACTTGATAAAACCATAGAAAATGTTCTAATGTTTTCTATTCGTTTCACTTATAGGGATCCACTTATTCTGAATCCAGTGGAACAGTGAACAATGTGAGTTACACACACTTCAGTTTATATTGACGTTTGAGTTTCTGTGCATATTAAGTTCTTGAGTGGACCGAAAAGTGAATAGAAATAGAATAGAATAGTTTCAGAATACTAGCGGACGCTTCTAGACTTTTCTGGAAAGGCAAATTAACTAAAATTGAAGGATATTTACCTAAGTAAAGGTTATTTTATTTCAGATTCATCTGTCCAATGAAGTAGAGAAGGACAATAAAAAATAATCACGACTTTAATTACCAGCTTGTGAGTGAAATATCACACTATCACATTCTGTGAAATATTCACGAATAAACCGTGAAAGCCTGAAATATGTGATTGTTGCTTGTATTCATTTCACACTCAGTGCAAGATCGGATCAAAGCTTTCGTTCAGGGATGGGTGAGGAGGCCATTTTCAAGTAGCCTTGCCAGCTGTGCTAGGATCACGCCATTTCATTGCCATCACGAAATTGTTTCTAGAGTTTCCACAATCGGAGGTTCTATACAGAAAATTAGAGTACACCTTCATACCGCTCTATACACACGTGGTCCAACAATGCGATGTTAGTCGATGAGTTTTAAATTTCAGTATCTCGAACATCAGCGGGTAGATAATTTGGAACTTCGAAAAATGAAGTTATGCAGTTTGTGGCTGTAGAATGGTGTCTTTACAGAGTTTTTGAATTCCCTCATGATCTTTCTAACACCACCAAAAATTTTCTGAAAGCATAATGGCACATCGGTATGCTCCTATTCCCTCTTCTTTACTTTGGCCAATGTTTTTGCCAGTTTAAGTTAAAAGTTTAAAAAAAAAATGCATTTGCAGAATGTTCTTAAACGCAAAGTGCATCAAAAATCTTCTGTTCGGAAGCACAAATATGTAGTAACAAGTTTTACTGCATGAGCATTGTATTCGATAATGCAGTTATGGCTGAAGTCGTATGTTCAAACACATCATCTGCGATTCAATTCCCCAGGACAAAAATCGAGTTGTTAACGACAAAAATATTGAGAAGCCAGAGAGAGCCAGAGTTTAGGTAAAAGTCAAATCCGTTTGCAAGAAAATTGACTGACGTTATTCGAAAATATTTTGTGCAAAAAGAACAATTGCATATTTGACGATAGCAATATTTGCGCCAAAGAATTATGATAATTTCACTTACTAATAAATTCCAGCCAAGACGCCCAATTTTCAACAACTTTTTGTAGCAATTGGGGTCGTATGTCAGCAACAACGAGCCAAATATTCTCTTTCAAGGCATCAATCGTCTCGGGCTTATCTACGTAGGCAAGCAATTTCATATAACTCCATAAAAAAAGTCCAGTGGTGTTAAATAGCATGACCTTGGTGGCCACTCCACATGCCCACGATGCGAGATAATGCGCTCACCAAAAATTTCCTTCGAAGAATCGATAGTTTCGTTGGCTGTCACGAACCGAACCATTATTTTGGTAATAAATTTGCACAATTTGGAAACGTTTTTCAGAAGTAAGTCTATTCATTATGAAATGGCAAACCAAACTGAGCATAAAACAAGTGGCAGCTGTCAAAATGACTAACTCCGAAAAAAAGTATTGCCAGATTGAAAACCACACGTTAAAAAAAAAACATTCTTTATTTTAATATTATCCTTATTCAGATTTGTTGTGAGTTTCACGTGAATAACATTTAACCCGAAAATTGACATTTAACTGTTCGCCTATTGTGATTTGTGAGTTTCGCCCGGGAATGAAAAAGAAAAATAGATGGTGGCACCAGCACTTTGCATAAGTTTGTGTTTAATTTAGGCTTAAAGAAGTTTGCACAAAACTTATAACAGTTTTTACAGTCCTGGGAACAAACATTTTTCGAGTAAAATATTTTCCAGATTGAAACTCATAATATTGCAGATTGCAATTTTCTAGAGAGTTTATAATTTTTGTGACTTCTAAGATGTCTAGAACTTCAAGATACTCGTAATACGAGTATATGACATCTTTAAAAATCTACCTACTGAGTTTTTTACTTATACCGATATTTTTAAGAGCTGACACTCCTTTTAAAATAAGCTCTTTACCATGCTGATCAAAGTTTTGGATTAGAGTTGTTAGTTGGGTTGTTTCTGAGTTTACTAAAAGAATGGCGAAGGCGTGGCTGTTAGTGTTATGCGTCAACAATTATTTAAAAATGGGTTTTAGCCATTATCTCGAATTAGCCTTGGCGGTTGCTGTTTTTGAAGTTTTGCTTTATGGAAACTCTTTTTTTGCTTCTGCTTACTTGTCTAGTGAGGAATTTTCAAAAAAATACTCAGACTTTTTTTTTTTAAATAAATACCTAGAAAGGTATCTCTTGTTTTATATGATATTATTTTATATTATTCAAACTCTTATGTAAAAATTAAATACGTTCAAATTCCTTTCAGTCAATAGTCAGAATATTTGAGGCAGTGGCGTAACTACGGGGGGGGGGGCAAAAGGGGCATTTTTACCTCAGACCATACAAACAAAACTAAACAAACACCGAAAACTGCAAAACAGCATGAGCCATGATCAGTGTGAGTGATAAATCGTTTGATAGAGATGTCAATCAGATCATCGATTAATCTTGCTGAGAAAAAGATGTTGTTGCATATTTTTGCTATTTCCGCAAATCCCCATTAGGTAGTTTAACACTGAGGTCAATAGTTTTAAAATAATTTGTTGAAGATGAATTAAGGTATTTGAAAGACTTGAAAAGAGTTTATAAGAAAAATGTTACTAATTTAGAATTATAATAAAAACACCAAAATTTTCCGAAAAAAATTTAGATTCTAATATCTCAAAAACTTGAAGTAAAAAGGCCATCGGGAAAGTATATTTTTGATCATATTTTAGGGACAAAAATTCAAATTTTGTCACACAGTTCAATTAATAAGTGTTCTCGAGTGGATTTTCGGAAACACTAAAATTATAAGATTATAACTAACGTCTGAATCAAAATTGATCGTTTTCGAGCGACAGTGATAAATATCAAAAAAATGAGTTTTTGCATTATTTTCTACGTTGAGTCACGAAATTTTAATCGGAAATCTCAGATTCGTATTCAGCACCCTGAAAAGCATAATGTTAGGGTTAGACTAAAATCCTAGTTACGCCACAGAGGTCCAGTTAACTGTTGTTCAGTGTAAAACTGCTTTATATTTAATATAAAACTAGCGGATACCCGGCAAGTGGCCTCTTTTGCCCTCCCGTCCGGGCGTCTATGCCTCTGAATGTGTGAAGCCACATTTTCACGAATTCATATTTTTAAAATTATCTAAAGAGTGTTAAAAGTAAAAAGAAATTTATATAAAATGTATTCTAGCTAACGTTATTTTAGCATAAATTGAAATATTTTCTTAAAATATGTTAAAGATTTGTAAAAAACCCTCAGGGTATCGAATTTCAAATCAATAGACAATTCATATGTGCATATGCCCATTATTGTCAACGTCTATAAAATAACAAATTTAATTATATACATAATTCAACTTAATTTACAATATTCAAACTGCATAGCAATGTACATATTGAATGGCAAATCAAACTAAAAGAAATTTCACAAACAAATTTAGCTATCTACACGATTGTAGGTATCTACCTATTGAAAGAATTGCTAATAACACCATACAAACAATGAATATTTTTATTCAATTGATACAAAAAACTAAACCACAAAATAAAATAATATATAAAATAAATTAACATTGTGCAATGAAAATTATTCTACATATTTTTGGGAAACAGAGCATACCTAACTTAACCAAAATTTGGGTAGCATAAATCCTTTTCAATCCACAAGCTTATTTTCTAGACATTTGTTGGTTGAATTTATGTATGCGTTTGATATACATATATGAATATGAACATAGGTATCTGCTAGCTATACATACATATGGAAGTAGAGATTTTGTGAATTGATTTGTTAAAATTATTTTTAGTTATTATATATCCGGCTGCGGGCTTTTATCTTTGTACAACTCATAACAAATGAAATTATACAATTATTTAAAAAAAAAATCTCTAACATTGCGTTGTTTTATTAAATGAAATTTGTATTTATTTTTTATTTTTAAAATTGCCATTTGAAAGAAATTTAGTTCTGATCATGATGTTTTAAAATTATTTTGTTTTTTTTTTTGTTTAAGAACTAATAGATTGCAGTCTAAAGTATGCAACAGAATAAATAGGGATTTTCCTTTTTTTTTGTAGCGTAATGACTAAGCACTAATTTATACACTAATTTTAACTCAATGGTTAAAATTTTTCAAAGTCATTGTTCATCGTAATTTTGACAACCCATTTGTGAAATATTTGAAAAAAAGTTTAGGTACTATCTTGAAGGCCACTAAATCACTATAAAAGGTCAATTTTAAGTGCCTTAATAGTCAGATTTTGTCCATGAATTTATAAAGTTAGTTTCAAGGCCACAGTGTTATAGACTTATGAGGTGCTAAAAATTTTGATAACCTGTAAAAAATTTAAATTAATTATAAGAGTCTATAACTTGTGATGTGATTTTTGCTTTCCAGTCGAGGTTACGCTGGCCTATCTTGCCAGGGTTGTCCTGAAGAAAACACGAAACTTCAGAGAAAAAGTTCTTAGAACCTTATCTTACAATCTTTATTGAAACAACTGTTTTATTTATATATAACAAATTATATTACGTTTATTAATATCTGGTTAGCGGCAGTATATATATACTTCCGGTATTTGGGTTTCTAATGATTATAAGCTGTGCGTTCGTGTTAGTTGTTCTGCTTTCAAGCTCGAAGTGTTCTTGTATCGGGAAAACTGGATTCCGGAAATTGAGACTGCCACTGGAATGGTTGTAGGTGTACGTTATTCAACCGGTACAACACCCTTGGTGGCACTATTCAGGAAGTAAAACGCCCTTGGTGGCATTTATCGTTAAGTACAACGCCTTCGGTGGCATTATTCAGCAGGTACTAAGCCCCTAGTGCAAACGAAACCCTTAAAGCTAATTTAACCGAAACGACTTGACTTGTTTGCGTCCAGAGTATAACTGATCGGGTTAACTTAAATGCCGTCTGACGTTGAGTATTGTCGAAAGGGTACCTTTCATCTATCCGAGCAGATCCACTTGCCATGTTTTCGGTAAAGACTAAGTGGGAACTGTACCGAGGATGAATGAAAAATAATCATGCGTCTATTTTCCTGTGACGTCTTGTGGTGAATGTGAAAATTGAATTTTGTTGAAATCCAATACTGGCTGAATATTAACTGAAGCTGGATATAAACTGGTGCTGAATATCAATTGATGAATGATTTGTTGAAGAAAAGTATGTAACGTTGAACACTTCGTTACAAGCTGATCCATTAATTGCACTTTAAGTTGACCTTTTATGACAATCTAGTGGCCTTTCAATTGCTTTTTTGTCAATTTTTGATAGATAAATATTTTTGAGATCACATTTCTGGGAGCGCTTATTTTTGAGACTATGAGACCATAAAATATTAAAATATCAAGCACTTTTAGAAAAAATTGCGCCGTGATCCAGTATTTTTTTTCTCAGTGATTTGACAGAAAAACTAAACAAAATTTGTCTGAGGAATCCTGTTACCAAGACCGAAATTGTTGAGATGATTTCCAAAATCTAATCGTTGTGAACATGCTTAATATTTCAATATTTTCTTCGGACCCAAAACTTTTTGTCAAATTTGAAAATATTGTCAATTTTGTATATGGCTTCCAACTCCAATGTCACAAGTTTCAATGTCAAAAATGTCTGCACAAATTAGCATTTCGATTATTTCTATATGATGTGTCTCCTCGTGAAAAGCAGACAAACATAATTATAAAATTCTTATTTATTCCTTCACAAATATTGTTTTAAACTGATGGGGACTTAAACGAAAAAAAAAAAACAAAAAAGGCAAACAATTTATTATTGTATTCAAGAAATAAAAATAAAGAAGGACTACGAAGTTCAAAATACATTTACCATTATTTCGCAGACAATGATCTATATTTATCAATTAATTAAACGTAAGATGAGAATGTTTGTTTTTGTGATGAAATATTGAGTTTAATTTTATATTTTGAATTAAATTTATGTTTATAGGACAGATAGGCTCATTTATTATTAAAATTTCACTTCTAAAAATAAGAAAACATAAATAATTTGAATGTCAAGAAAAAAGCTAATTTGAAATCTTTGTTATTTTATTTTTCTTTTCATGTTTTATTCTTGGTGGTGGAATTCTTGTCACATTACAATCATCATTTACAATGTTTCCTTGTATCTCCATCCATTCACCAATGATGATGATGATGATGATGATGATGATTATTGCCATTTTGTCAGGCATGAAATTAAAACGTTACGTGATAGTCATATTGGTGGCAATAAAGAGAAACTCACTGTCGAATGGATTTCACAGTCAATAGCTGAAATACGTAAGGAACTAAGCGAGCTACAGGGTGTAGCTAGTAAGGCATCCAAGGATGTTAGCCAACGTACACAGAATTTTGAAGATTTGGCAACAATCAAAAGTGATTTCCACCAATTCAAATTGGAATTGGAGGCACTTAAGGAGCGCCAACAAACAACTGAAGTATTTGTTAAGGAATTACGTGAGGATGCGATACAGCGTGAAGAGGATATGCGAAGGATATTGTTAAATCGTGACCAAAGTGCTGAGGTGAGTTTTTTTTGTCACTTATAATATGTTTATTGTAAGAATCCGATGATATTATACTAAAAATTCCGTACGTCAGTTTCTCATTCCATCCTATTTTTTTATTACAAAAAAAAACCTCTAATTATTTATGACAAGGATATAGGTTTTTCTTGGAGCAAATTGTTTAACCATCAAAAGTCAAATGTATTCTATACCTATCGTCGGCATCGTCGTATTAATACATCCTTTGGCATAATATTATCCCAGCTTCTACTCTTCAATATTTATACGATTATATCCATTTATTTTTACGATATTATATGACCACCCTTAAGCAACCTTGTTATGATATTGAACCGAAATGGTCTTAGTACCTATACCCACCTACCTCTATCTACTTATATTTATATTCAGTTTAAGTGTCGTTAGATTTGATGGAAAAAAAATGTATCTTTATTGGCGGGGGTATTTTTTATGTAATAAAATGAATACAAATACGAAGCTTAACGTAAATAAAAAAACAAACGAGGACCCTCTCAATCCGCATATAGTTTGAAAAAAGAAAACAAGACTAGGTCGAAAGGTACTTGATTGTATGGTTCAAGGTAATAAATCGGTTGAGCATTCTTGATATTGAAGTAAATACATAGGTAGATTTTCACCTTGAAATAAAATGACACCGTTAAGACTTAAGTGTAAAAAGTCATAGGAGTTATTTGAAATATTTGTGTTTTTAATATGTTTGGAAAGTTTTTCTTTGTATAGAATATTAATTAAAGTATTTATTGAATACATTTATTAATTCAGTTGAGTTAATAGATATAGGAACAGTAATATCATACACAACATTAAATTTCTTTTATTTTTAACTCTATTTAGTTGTTTAATTTATTTAAAGTTTTAGCTTTAAACCTCAAAAAAAAAAAAAAAAAAAAAAAATGGTTCAAAATCAATAGATTCATTTTTGAGAAATATAACAGTGGAACCAATCCCGTTGTTGGGTTTTTCTTTAGGCAGTACCTTTATGGAAAAAATCTATAAAGTAAAGTTGACATAAATATTTGTGTACAAAGAAGACCACGGATTAAACCAACTTGGCCCTTTGGCTGGACCATTTTTTTTTGCCTAATTGGCATCAACTTTAAGCCTTTCAAATTGGCTTTGATCCTTTTTCAGTCTTCACTCCACTTGTGATGTGCTGGAGCACCGCAACTCAGCGGTTGGTTAGGAGAATCATTAGGCTTAAACGTTGCTGCCATCACGGTCATTTTATTTGCAGGTTTTTGCCCAAGTCAATTCCAACGTCTCACACTGGGACCGGTTGTATGGAGAGAGTGCTCAAAATATAAAATTGAAATTAAAAATTTCTTCAAAAAGACAAATGTTCTATTTATGTTGATAAAAATACTTTTTCGTTATCTACTGACCTTGCTTTAAATTTGTTATTGTGTAAGTAGTTTCGAATCGTTTTATTTTTAGCTTTACATTGACACTCTCTCTCTTTCTATTTACCGAAAACAAAACTTTTACCGCAATTCTCAATCATCCTACCTACTATCTGCTGTCTTACCGACCATCAAAGTCTTACAGATTTATAGACAGTTATGTATGTCAACTTTCAAACATTTTTATTGGAAGAAATATATAGTCTCGATTTTGCATTTTGAGAACCCTCTTTATACAACCGGCCCCAGTGTGCGTCGCATAGTGGTCCCGTTACTGACTTTAGTAAATTAAAATCCGTGTTAAGTTGGATTTCATTTTTTTGAGGATTTTGTCCGATTAAAATATTGGCTTTTGGGGATAACGGGTGCCTCTCAAAATAAAATATCAGTAATTAGTTAAAAAAAGAAAAAGCTTAGTCTTGCGTTGGGCGCCATTTCTTAGCTTCTTGTCTTTTTTTTTTAATACAATATTTTGTTCAATTAATAAACTCTTGTTACTTTTTACAAATCTCCCCCCCCCCCCTAAAAGAACTATTATAAAACGCATCGTATTGTAAAATCTCATACAAATTGCCATATGGCATTGGTGATAGCTTTTTTTGTAAAATAATCCGATTCTAATTTTCCGATTACGATGGAGTTTTTGATAGGGTTAAAGAATAAGCCGATAAGAGAGTTGACATTAATTCGAAACAAGGAAAAATATCAAAACAAAAATGCATTTAATACTAATAATAAATAAAGCAAGATAAAAAGCGGTACTTTGCGTTGGGGTTTTAAGTCTAAATAGTTATTGTGGTATAATATTTTGTCGCCGGTTAAAAAGATATAAATAAACCAGTTAAAATCAATGAAAGCCATTGGAAACTTTATTGATAAACTGCTTAAAATATGCATTGATAAGTCAGTTAAAAGCCATTGATAAAGCCCAGACTAACGGACAATGGGAAGTCGAAAACGGAGCCATAACCACGTAGAACTCGAAGTACCATGAAAGATTAATATTTTGCATAAACTTCATCACTTATTATTAGGATTTTAATAAAAAGATCTTTTAACCAGGGTTGCCATGTCTTGAAGAAATTTAATAGCCCAATTTAGAAATTAGGAGGAGTTTCCTTCAATAAAATAATTGTTTTGCAATGCGTCGCATGAATCGAACCATTATTTTGGTAATAAATTTGCACGATTTGCAAACGTTCTTCAAGAGTAGGTCCATTCACTATGAAATGGCAAACCAAACCGAGCATAAATTAAGTGACAGCTGTCAAAAAGACCAACTCCACACGTCTAAAAAAAAAAAACAACCTTTACTTTGGTAGATGTAATTTGAAAGCCTTTTCTATGTTAAAAAAATTAAAGCGAGAATATTAAACAAAATCATATGATTATTGATTTTTGTCACGACTTTTGGCAGTGTGACGTTACGCCATGATACTTTTAAAGTCTGCAAATTTAAATCTCTATAGACTAAATACACATGAGAGTATTTTTCATACTTTAAATTATTGATTTTTCTGCCAAAACCATGACATGATGTCAAATGTTAAACCTTTTGAATAGCTCCAATTCCCTTTCTTAAATTTTCAAAACCATGTATTTAGTTTTCTCTGCTGTACCTACATACATCTCATTCATCATAGCTCACCAACAATGTAGAATTTTCTGATATTCTAAAGAACTCCCATTGTGATTTGAAGCTCCAATTTGAGATTGTTATCAACTAAGTATTCTCAGAAGACTCCATTTTTTCATTTTGTTTTTCTAAATTGAGTTCTTGCTCCTTAAATTTATAAAAAAAGAAAGAAGAAAATCACTGCTAAAATGCTATACAAAAATTTCATTAAATTCCTCTGTTGCTCTCGATGGAGGTATTAAGAAAAGTTTTAAATAAAAAAAATTTGTTGGAATTTTTTCTTGTCAGTTTTATGATACTTTGAAATTTGCATTACTTTATGCCGCCCTAATTTACTTCCCTCAAAATGTCAAACATTTCGGTAGATTTTATGAATATTTGAAAAAAATAAAGAATAATGTAAAATCATGCTGTTTCCAGTGATTATGTATGGTTAAGCAGGATGTGAGATATGCGTTGAAAAAGAAATATTATAAATGTCAAGGATAATGAAAAAAAATTATTTCTTTGCACATGACATGAATGCTTGCTTTAATTTATATAAAAGGCATGTAACATAAAATTACTGTATCGTCAATCTAAAGGTATATTATCATGATCTCTGTAAGGTCGTCTCCTGCACATAATTTGGGGATGTTCTATACATACAAAAATATATTATAAGAGCTTTCACTGAATATTGAAAAAAAGTCCAATTTCCTTGTTTATTATCCTGCGAGTGTTTTTTTTTTCTTTTCTTAAATTTTGTAGGAACCTACATATATATATTCTTTCTTCGCGAAACTGTTGGTGGGTTCAAGGGGAAAACAAAAATTGTTGAATTTTATGTAAATTTGTTATTTCCTCTGTTCGAGTCCTTTTTTTTCTTATTCGTACCTACTTTATTTTGAAGGGGAGAGATTCGTGAGAAAATGTAAACGACAACGGCCTTACGTGACGATAACATCTTTAGTTTTGCAAAAAAAAAAAGCACCAGTAAAAATGAACGGGACGAAATTCCTTACAAACGAGAAGGCTTTAGAGTTTAGACACCAAAAGAAGCTCCTCTCCGCCCTAACTAAGTTTAAGTAGGTTTTTTTTTTTGTGTTCTCACATTGAATTTGTTTGTTTACATTTTCATTTCCTTTCCTTTATTCCCACCCCTTTCATTTAACTTTTTGCTCAATTGACGTTCAATGATTTTACAATTTCTTTGTTAATATTTTATGCTATTCAGGTATAGGAATATTAAAAAAAACGAGGTATCTTTTTTTTTCGTTTCTTATTTTCTTTCCGTAAGGACCCAATATTCTGCCTTGTTCTTGTCGCAGATAAAATCATGATTTTATGACAAAGACTTGTACGAAAATGTCTTTAATTTTATATTTTTGTTTAAACAAAAAAAAAATTGATTAAAGTGATGTAAATTTGAAGTATTGAAACGTGTTTTGTATTGATACCTACATATTTTTTTATTGGTTTGAACCATTAAGCAGAAGATGATGCAGTCATGCGGAGTTTTCAATGTCAAAAAAGTAATATGAGCTAACATTATTGAAAATTCGTTCAATATTTTATTTTATGAAAACAAATATTTGCTTGCAAGAATGGTTTTTGAATTTGTAGCGAGTGATTGGTGAAGAAGATCTTATTGGTTATGAGGATTGTTTGATAATTGCATTTAAGTGAGATTTCATTTATGGTTAAGGGAGTTTTCCTATTTTTGTAGCTTAAATAATTGTTTACAATAAGAACAACATTTAAAAGACATCATTATATAGGTATCACTATTAGTAAAAAGCAGCTACAAGACCTTAGTTAGTAAACTGTTAAGTTGCTGCTATTTTGTTTCAATAAAAATTTAAGATGCTTAGATCAATTAAAAGTTCAATTTTAAATTTAACTTCATAGATAATGCATTTATGTAGAACCCACGTTGGGCGCCATTTAGTTGGAATATTATATTTTTAGGTAAATTGTAAGATATTTTATGAGCCTATAAGAATGATATATACTAGACAAAATGAAAGATATTAAAAAAATTAAAGATCAGTGATCACTTAGGTAACAAAGCATTCAACATTTCGTTGGGCGCCATTTCCTATTTTCTTCTCTACTTTTTCCGATATTTTATTCGTTTGATTAATAAAATGAAGAAGAAGCCTATGAATGATTGTTATTTTATATTTAAAAAAATATGATTCTGATTACCTACTTATAGATGAGAAAGCAAAGGAATCCGTGGGGTGCCATTTCCTTGCTTCTAGTCTCTTTCTTCTGATATTTAATTATTTGTTCGTCTAATAAAATGAAAGAACAAGCCAACGAGAAAACATGATTTATTTGACAAAAAAAAACTGAAAAAATAGATACATAAAAAATACGCAGCATTGCGTTGGGCGCCATTTCCTTCGGATATTTTATTTGTTTGCTTAGTAGGGAGATTAAAATAAGTGATCACTTGCATAAGAAAGTACGCCTATTTCTTCTGATATTTTATTTGTTTACTTAGAAGGGAGGCTGAACAAATTTAATTATTTGTGATTACTCTTATATAGATAAGAAAGTCCTAAGGAATGCCCTGGGCGCCATTTTCTTGTTTCCAGTATATTTCTTCTGATATTTTTTTATTTGTTTGATAAATTAAATAAAGGACAAACCTCTAAGAGAATTTAACAACAAGAAGGTAGTTGAAAAGATTTAAGATCAGTGATTACTTAGATAAGAAAGCATTCAACATTATGTTGGGCGCCATTTCCAAGTTTCTTGCTTACATGTTTTGTAATATATTATTTTGTTGATTAAAAAAAATGAAAAACAAGCTTATAGTAAGCATATTTATTCGTCTAAAAAAAGGAGGATAGATATCCCAAAAGAAATTTATTGCCAGTTAACAGTAAAAAAAAGGCAGCTTTGCGTTGGGCGCCATTTTCGTGTTGGAAGTCTATTTATTCTGCTATTTTATATGTTTGATTTATAAGATAAATTACAGGTCCTTAATGGTATTTATTGACAAAAGGGAGGATATCAAAAATTAAAGATCAGTGATTACATAGATAAGAAAGCATAAAGCATTACGTATGACGCCACTGCCTAGTTTCTTGATTATGTTTTGATGTTTTGTGATACCTACAATATTTTGTCGATTAAAAAAATGAAGAATAAATAAATAAATAAAAAAATTAGTTTCCTATCAGTGATCAATGAGATAAAAAAACGTGTAGGTTTGCGTAGGGCGCCAGTTCTTTGTTTGTAGCCTATTTTTCCTGATATAATATTTTGTTGATTTCTAAAATAAAGTACTAGCCAATTCGAGAATTATATTTATTCGATAAGACGGAAGATATCAAATTCAGTGATCAGTGTGAGTTGTAAAAAAACACAAGTCTTGCATTGGGTGCCATTTTCTAGTTTGTAGAACAAGTCAATTAGATCATTTTATCCACTTGACAAAAGAAGAATACCTTAAAAAATAAATAAAAAAGACCAGTCACTGATCAGTCAGATAATAAAGCACAGTCTCACGTTGGGCGCCATTTTATCCTTAAAAGTCTATTTCATGTTATGTACTTTGTAAATAAAAAAATGAGGGCAGAGGATTGAGATGGTTTTATGTATCCAACACACTGAAGGATATAAAAAAAAGTATTAGGGATCAGTCATTCATAAACAATATAAGAGAGCGCAGTCTATTCTTCTGATATAAAATTTTGTGAATAATGAAAATGAAGCCAATACTCTTGAATAACAATAAAAAAAAACTTAATTAAGAGTGTCTTCTTGCTAACAATAAAGCACCCTGATCCTGATAGGAAAAAAATTTTGACAGAACCTGAAACTTGACCTCTTTTACTTTACTTCTACTTAGAAAAGCTTTTCCAATGTTCGGAAAATTACATTATAAAAGCCTTAAAAGTCCTCAGAACACCTGGAAACCTTTATTTGCTGTTGCTATATATTATTCAACTGTTTGATAGCAGTAGCTACAGAAGCAGCAGCATATTGCATGGTGTAAGCTTGATAGAGTGCAGGGTTAAAATAACAACTCTAGCTAGCTACATAATTGAGAAATAGGGATAGATGGAAAAACTCACAAGCATGCATAGAGGGGTATTTTATGTGGTTGTGTGCATGTGAACAGGATAATTTCTTCGTTTTGCTGTCATTCGTACTGTTATCTTCATTCTCTATCAAGATCATGATGTTACTCAGGTTGATGGGTAGTTTTGAAATTTCATCCTCAAGGGAATGGACTATTAGTATGTTCTTGTGTTTTTTTTTTTCAAATTAAAAAGCTTTCCAAATTGTTAGCTACGTTGCTAAATGTATTTTCTCTAGGTGGTAAGCTCACACACGAACATGCATACCTCCATTTTTGTGGCTTCGACCGTATTAATTACGACCTGGAATTTTAAGGATGGTTTTTGTTGGACTACTAAAGATGGTTGTATAAGTGTGTAGCATGGCGCATCGAAGTGCCAAGCCAAAGCCATTACACTTCAGTAACCATGGCTAAATGCCAAAAGCACAAGTTGAATGTGCCAGCCAATATAGGTACACATTTATAAACAAAAGGGCATCAAGCACGGCATCAGAAGCCGACTGTTGGCGTGGGTGTGGTGGTGATGATGGTGGTGGTGGTTAGTGGAACTAAAATAGAAGATGAAATATATAGAGAGAGGAGCTGACTATATGCCCTAGAGGAGGGGTGGTAAGATACTCTAGAGGTGAAATTCGTGGTTATTGTTTATTATACTTCACTGAAGCATGAAGGCAGACAAAAGTGGAAAAAACCACGAATAACTGGATTACAGTAAATAAGAAAAGCAAACTACACGGATTCAAACTTTAAATGAAAAAGTATATAAAAACATTATAACAATAATGGAGCAAAACAAATAAAGCCTGAGGAGAACGAAAGTTATTATCCTCCAAAAAAGAATGACTTAAGAATTGTTATTTTCTCTCTTAAAAGAGTCTAGGCAGTCAAATGAAGGTAGTCTCCAACGTAGGTGGCGTATTATTCTCCAAGGGTAGTTTTGTTTCATATATATATTTTTTTTTCTCAAGAAGACACGTTAAAAGGCACTAAATATTAACGACGCTACTTTATTGTTTATTGTAATACAGCCATTACTTTGGAACACTTGAGCTGGTGTGAAGCTACTTCAAGTCTCCCCCATTCTATTATACAGCATAAATCAGGCCCCCCTATATCTAGACCAGCAGTCCACAAGAAACTTCATCTGGAAATGGGAAGTTGGAATCATAAAGATAATTATAATTACTTTCGTGTGGATTATAAGACATACCATTTGAGCAGAACACATTTCTGTTTGACCACTTATTACTCGTATTTTTTTTTATATAGCATACTTATAGGATTATGTGTATTTTCATTACTTTCTATGGGAAATTGATTTTTTTTTTGTTAACGTTAGATGGTCTCTTTATAAATGATTTGAAGTTGTGGTAAAATTGGTTTATGTGTTTATTTTAGTAGGTAATATTGGTTGTGAGGTTTACTTATATACAACATCTGGTTCGTGAATTAAGAATAAATTAGCAACTTTCTTAATAATCTAAGTTTTGTGTTGGGCGCCATTTAATGATACAATTTCAAAAGAAAATTAAAATGAAAAAAAAAATAAATGGTCTTAAGGTAATAAAAATTAAGCAAATGAGATTTGGATTAGATTGCTTTATTTATTGAGTTCAAGGTTGAAAAAAAAAATTCAACAATGAGAAATGCCCGCGATTTTCCAAGGAAACAAAAAATCTGTCTGCTCAACACCTATCTTTTAAGATGTTAATTATTTTTTTCCCGAATAACTTTTTGAATCTGGAGGCGTTTCATTTACATTTTTCTTGTTAAAAAAAATTAAACATTACTGAAATAGGTGGACCTCCACCCCCTGACATAAAAAAGAATGCTTTTGAAAAGTGGAAACACTAACATTTTGCCCGAAGGTGCGTCTACTTAACACCTATTTTTAAGACATTGGTTGTTATTTCATAACACGTGTTATCTTGAGGCATTTTAACAGCTTTCTTCTTTTTCAAAATATTAAAAATTACCGAACAAAAGTATGTTCCCAAAAAGTGTAAGGACTGAAATTTGGCTGTAAGTGCGTCTACGCAACACCAAACAATTTAAAATATCAACCCTTATTTTAACCATAAGAATTTTTGCAGTAATTTAGGATTTTTTTTATTTTACCATTTGGCTCATATTGGGCGCCATATTGGAAAATGAATTACACATGTCTTGTTTCGTCAAAAATTAAATTACAAATATAAAAATAGGATCACCCTCCTATAAAAATCGCAGGGATTTTGGTATTCAGGGCCGACAATAGATTGGGCACCATTTTTCAAAATGGCGCCCAGGTGACAGGATTACTTAAATTAATTCTAATCGTAAAAAAAAGTTTCCCTATAAAGCGCTCGGGACTCTTTTGACTATTAGGAAACATAAATCAATGCCGTTTTTGAAAATAAGTCAGGGCGAGTTCTTTAGTTCTTAATTAACTATGAGTTAAATGCGAGTTATCTAGGCACCAAACCCAACTTAGATGAGAAATAGATTTTCCAAGTAGGACAGTATGGCTATTGCCATTTCAATCCAGATGGCATCGGCCACTTTCACACTCTGGATAACAATATATCTTTGTCACGCATCTGTCAAACATAATTAATCATATGGTCTGTGGGCTAACTGACCAATGTTGGGATTTGAATTTTCCGAAGAACTTGTTTTTGAAGTAAGCTTGGGCTTAACCCTAAAACTACGTTTATCGTTTAACCCGTCGCAACCCGTCGCAGTGAAAAGATTTTTTTTTCCTAAAAGCAAATTTGAATCAAAAGAAAAAAAATTCGAGAAAACTTTGCCTCTCAAATTATTGTCCTTCTATTTAACATTCTGTGGAATAATAAACAAAATAAAAGTCAATCAGTAAAAACAAATACAAATTCACCATCTTCACTTTATTTACTGTCTTTCCAGATGGTTATTTCAAAAGTAAAAGAAAAGGTTTTTTATAAATAAATTATACCTCGGTGCATAACGACACAGTCCGCACCTATACAAATACTAAAGTGTTAAAGAAATAAAAACCAAAACCTTCCATAGCTCTTCTATCAACATGACTCTTACAAATTATTATCTTTTTTTTTTTGTTCTTAATAAATATTTATTTTGAATTTTATTTATTCATCATAGTCCTTAATTGTTATTTGTCACCCTTTTGTTTTCTCATTTTTTATTAAAAATTGAAATTAACAAACAGAGCACATCTTTTGGGTCCTTCATTTGTTCTATTTTATTCCAAAGTATTTGTTCTTCTTCATTTGTAAAGTGGTAAAGGTTTATAGAAACAATAAAATTTAATTTAATTTGTCCTCTATTTAAGTCAAAGTTCAAGGACAAACAGAAGAATGAAAAAACAAAATGGACACAGTGGGCAGCGAGAGTATACACATTTATATTTAAGCGCTCTTTGATTTGAACTTGTATTTTTTAAGTTACAGTTAGCCCAGTAGAACTTGACTCTAAGATCCATTTTACTGAAAAAATCTGTCATCTTTTCTATTTTTTTTTTTTTAACAATTTTCTGACACTACTTTGCATACAAATTTCCTTCCTATCGGTGGCTATCTAAAACCCACCAGTCTTCTATTCCAATAATCATAATCAAGAGCTCTTCAGAGTTTGAAAATAATGATTATTTTTGGTAGTGTATTTAAATTTTCATATCAATTACAAAAAAAAAAAACTTATTAGTAATCAAGCCTTTTCCATTACAAATACTCATAATTGTAATTGGGAAAATCATTCATTTCTATTGCTTGTAATTTTATTTTAAAAAATCATTTACAAATTAAAAAATTTAATTGAAAAACTTTATTTACAAATTGAAATGTAATTGAAAATTGCAATGGATTTTTATTAGCAACATTTAAGGTAATTAATTTCTTTGACTCCATGTTTTTATTAATATTAAAAATGAGGATAAATGTCAATTACATTAGCAATTAACTAATTACACTTTTGTGTAATGATTACTGCTTTTCTGATGACTGTAATTAGAAATGAATTTTTTCAATCAAATTTAAAGTATTTGAAAAAGTGTTTGGATATTTCAATTATTATGATTGTGATTGAATGTTTTATAGAACAATTTGTGTTTATTCCTTACATGTTTAATGATTTAAAAAATAACTAAATGTAATTGAATAAAAAAAAATTAGTTTCATAACTAAAAAAAAACAATCATAACTGATTTTTATGATGATTAGTTGTGTTTTCAATTAAATTAACATAATTGAATTGCAAGTAATTGACACTTTTCCAATTTAATGTGAATACCAATTGAATCTTCGTAAAAGTATAAGAATGGAAGAGTTTGGAGATTTCACTAATAGCAAGTAATGATAATTGAATTCTTTTTGCTATCATTGTTTTTTTTTAACTCTGGAAACAAATTTTGAAAGCACCCATTTTTCATGGCTTCATTCCATAATGTTATTTTTTGTATCCCGGTTGTTACTTCTAAATTGAAATTGAAGCAAGTTTTCTACAAACATGGTGTTCCAGCTAAAAAGAGTCGACTATATCTATATTTCATGTTGATTTTTTTCTTTGTCACATTTATTTTGAATTGACATTACGCAATTTTTATACAACAATTTTGTTGTTGTTGGAGCTAGGTACAAGTGAGCGAAAGCAACGAGTTTCAACAATAAAAGAAATTGCATTGTATTATTTGGGTCAAGTCAAGCACACCCTTATACGCGTGCTTAAATCTCTTATTTAATAAAATTTATTGGTTTCGAGAAAAATTGAGGTTTCTTTTATTAAACGCTAAGTTTAAAGGCTACCAAAATTGTGGAGATATGTCCCGAATACTGTTTGTACTCAGAACTTGAATATAAGTACATATCATACTAATCGCTTCACAAATATTTTATGTAATTATTACATGTTACAATTTGTATTCACAACATATATTCATTGAAATAAGTACTAATAGAATGATAGTAAAGGAATATAAAGTTAGCAATGTGCTGGTTATTTGTAATGAGTACATTATTGTGAATTGAGTGTAATTGCTATTCACTCAACACAAAATAAATATTCTGTGTGCGTATATTCTGTCTTTGTATTCACTACATATATATGTATGTATTCAAAGGCTTTTACACCATGCTGTGGACAAATAAGTGTGTTCAAGTGTGATTTGTGCTTATTACATATTTTATTGATTTAATACGCCTTGCTTGGATTCATTGCAAGACTTGCTATACTTAATTTATATTCTTTTTGAATAATTGATGAGTTTCAATGTAACTATTTTATGTTAATGTACTGAGCACATTTCGTCTCTATTCAATACGCGATGATATAAAACAGACTTTAGGCGTTACTGTTCTTAACACAAACGTTGGTGAGAAATGTGAACAGCTGACTGGGGCAGTTTTCAATATTTATCTAGTTATTTTGTAACTCACTGCTACTTATTCATTATTATGTTATGAGTTTAAAGGGTTCTTATACCATGTGCTATCATCAAATCCGTTCGTAATGGTAATTTATATGAAAATTTCCACTACGATGGATTCGGTGATAGTTTTTTTGCGGAATTCGTAACAAGTTTTCGATAACGATGGAATTCGTGTGATTTGGAGCTGATTAACTTAGTGAATACTCGTTTTCGGTGGGTTGCATTTGTTTCATAAAATGGTATACAGTGTGATAGTCTCATGAAAAAAGTGTGAACTCAAGCCTTTACAGTTAAGTTAGCCAATCAACCAATATATTCGATTAACTATAGTAACCCGTTCCTGTGTCTAATTAATAAAACTAATATTTATGTCACTCTTTAAAAAAAAAAAAACACCTAATCACATCAACTTTATACACCTATCAAAGTTGATTAAATTACGATTATTGTTAATATTGTTTTTTTGTTGTTAAATTTTAAATGCCCTACCAAAAGGAGCAACCATTTTAATGCTCACACACCATTACTTGCAACAACAAAAAAAATTAAACCGACCTACTTAAAGACGGTTTTTTTCAAGATCGAGAAACATTTTAATAGCTACCGATGCCCACAAGGCATGAATGAGGAACGCAACCCCTTTATATCACTTAAAACTTAAAAAAAAAAAAAATATCGACTACCGACATTCAGCAGATGTAACCAAAATTCCAGATCCCACAAAAGACCTGCTTTATTCCACTAAAAAAAAAGTGAACATAGGTTTCACGCAAAAACCCTGCGGAGAAGAAAAAAAGGTAAAAACCGCGTGAGGAGTTCCCTGTCTCTCTCAATATTTTTCATATACCTACCTACACACAACCCAACAAACATGCCTCCTTCGTTAATACATTATTGCAGATGTTTCCTGCTTCTTTTCTTCACAATCTTATACCAAACAACGACAACAACTTATATCACTTCTGGTAGTGTAGTTTAATGGAATCAACCACTAACTATACAAATAATATAGCAACAAAATAAAACTCCAACCAGATGATAGCAGATGGATCCTAAAGCCGAAAGTTTCTTTCCATCTCTTTAATTTTGATCAGAGGCAGAAATTCACAAATCGTTAAAGGTTTTTTCTGTGTGTTTTTTTTAAATTTTTTTTTTTTTGTCTTGGCCATCAAGTGAACAGAACAGGTGTTTCATATTTTTTTTCATTTGAATTATTTTTTCTTGGAATTAATTTCATCCCAGGAGGCCGATACAAAAATTCCTTTGAAGACAAACCAAAAAAAAAAAACAAATAAAAATATAATTAAAGACCAGATTCACAAATTTGCAAAGTCGTGTGCGCAAATTGTCTCTGGGTTGGGTTGGGTCCCCCCTCTGATAATGGCAGGAAATATAATATTAATTTTTGATTTTTGTTTGATGATTTTGAATTGTATACAATTCAAATATGTACCTAACTAGATTTCTGTTTGCTTATATATTTTTATTTAAATAATTTTTTTTTTTTCGTTAAAAAAAAAACAGGAATGTTGGTACATTGAAAATGGCATGACCATCTGCGACAATTTTTGCTTTTGTATCCCTCTTGTAGCTCTCCAACCATATTTACTTATTTGAGTTTAAGGCCTAGTATATACTTGGGAATTATATCGTGAATCTATACAAAATTAACATTTTTATTCACCCATGAACGTGCTCGTGAAGCTGCATGGAGAGTTTGCGTTCACGAGCAATTTCCATGCAAAATGTACGGGAACTCTTGGTGAACAGTTGACAGTTCGATTATTGGTCATTTGAGGGATGTTAGTTTTAAACGTCAAACATTCACAACACATTTGCAAGTCTGTACCGATGAGAAATGTCAAAAAAATCGCTTTCTCCACTGGCGATTGTTCACTTCACTAGGCTTAAAAATTAATACATTGGAGACTTAAAGGATCGCACTTTCACTTCATGACTTAAAAAGATTATTTGCTGTTTCAAACGCTGGCCGAGTATTTTCATTTTCGCCATTGAATTCTTACCAAGATTTGTTCTGGTTCAAGTGTATGTATAGATACGATGGGTAACCTGCAGATGA
Organism: Dasysyrphus albostriatus; assembly: GCA_946251815.1. Lineage (NCBI taxonomy): Eukaryota > Metazoa > Arthropoda > Insecta > Diptera > Syrphidae > Dasysyrphus > Dasysyrphus albostriatus. The sequence goes on from OX276337.1 coordinate 19,513,695, forward strand.
ACTTGGTGTAAATGATGAAAAATAAATTAAATAGGTGGCACAACAGCTTCTGGAGAACTAGAGCCTAGTGACTTACAACTCTCAAACATTCATCTGTGTGTTTTCGTCTTGTTGGCAGGAATGTAAATGAAGATATTTATGCATAATATTTTAGCAGTTTATTGAATGTGAGAGTTTTCACATAGGTAAGAGTAAGCTAAATATTTCAAAAATAAAATTTTAGGTGAGACGATGAAACCATCAAAAAATGATAATTAAAAATGTATTTATAGTTTGTATTCATGTTACCAAATACGAAACCAAATAATTTCACTTAAAATAATTTGTAAATGCTACAAATTTAATTCTATTATCTCTTATGACCATATGTGGCATAGTATTTTTGTATATGTTGTGTATTATATTTTATTTAATTACGAGCATGGGATAGGTTCGGGTATCTTTATTTAATAATGGTTGCTATACTAAATTTTATAGACATGATTAGAGAATTAAAACAGTTCCCTTAGCATCTGACCTCAGAATCTAATTAAATACTATAAGCGGAAATATTACACAGAATTTGCAAAAATATATGCGTATATAAATAAAGGGTGAAATGATTTTGATGGTCATTTTTTTTTTTTATTTTCGACATTCATATTAATGGTTCTACCAATTTCAATACACAAAAGCTCTCTAAGCATGTTTATATAATTATACAAAGTACAGGTAAAATAGGATAAATAAAATACAAAAATTTATTCCATCATGAAACTTGATGGTGAAAATGTTTCACGTACCATCAGAATGAAGAATCAAAAGATACCATAAATATATTTCACATGGAAGGGTACTTTTTTTAAGGAAGAGAGGAGGGATGTTGTGGTGTATTAAACTGAAAAATTAACATGGTTAAAATTACAGTATATCCAATTAATTTAACAAGTTTGCAAGGGTTGATTCAACATTTAATCAAGTAAGATTTTAATGTAAAATTTACAGAACATTGAACATTGAGTCATGTTAAATTAACTGGATTATCAGGTTAAATTTACAGGATTAATAATTTAAGGCAGTGTTAAATTAACATGTCGTCATACAGATTCTACCTGCAACACACGTTGGCTTAACATGATATACAAATCAGGTATCTGGTTAAAGAGTTAACCTGAGCACGTGAGTTGAAAAATAAGAATATGAAAATCAGGTATAATTAACCAGAAATTGGTTAATTCTACCTGCTTTTTTCTTCGGGTGTCTCCTCCATTACTGCAAACAACACGCACATAGGAAATGTTGAGACTTGAGAGTTGTAAGTCATTAAGCCCTAGTTTGGTGGCTGTTACGCCACCTAATTTATTAATTTTTTTCCCGTGGATAAGTGCAAGAACTACATAAGGCTCTGTGAGAACCGAAAAATACGTGCTTAAAGGTGTGTGAGATTCGTACTAAACTAAGACCTCCACTTCCCAATTGCAACCAAATTAAAACTTATCCAGCAATTTATTTTTAACGAAGTTCAGTAACATGTTGTAGGTAATTTTCCAGTGAAAGTTACTGCTGATTCCGCGATTTTAAAGCGGTTTTCTGTACACTGCGCCAAGTCGGAAGGCTTCGTTCTTCGCAGACTGCGTACTAAATTCGACTCGTCAAGAATGTCCATAATCGTTGAATCAGCGTATTCTAATAGGCGATTACTACGTTTTCACGCGAGACGTTTTATCTCGTTCCGATCCGTAGGAATCTCGAGATCCCTGTGAAGATCTTCGCTTCCTATATTCCATAGGGCATTTAGAAATGACCTAAGCAATTTATTTTGAAACGTTTGTAAGTTATTTAAATTTGTATCGCAGGTACAACTCCTGAGCTGAATATCAGAAGTACAAACAGGTTTAAATAAAGTATAGAATCAACTTATTTTCAATACTAAGCTTTGAATATTTAAGGAGTAGCCAGTTCGTATCTCTTAATTTAGTTTTAATTATTCACATTTCTTTTTCACGTACGGCTTCCATTTTAATTTTACGTCTAGAGTCATTTTCAGATGCCTTGCCTCATTGAAAAATGGACCAAGAGCGGTAATAAGAAAGTCGGGTTATCTATTTATTTTTTATACTTAAAGTTCACATGGACTAACTTTTATTCATTGAGCGCTATTCGCCATGTTTTGTTCACTCATTAACATTATTGTAGCTTCACTAACCGTTTTGCCTACAGCTGGTATTGCAGTGTCATCAGCATACGTGGCTACAATAGTGTCTTTTGTTTGTTGAGTTATATCGCGTGTATAAATGAAAGGTTCAGAGCTTTATACACTTCCTTGTGGTACCCCAGCCACTTTTTCTTTGGAATCTGAATAAGTACTCATTTACGTGTCTTGCACGAACTTTTTTCTAAATATTCGTTTAGAATTTTATTGAGTCCCTCAGGGAGAACTTGTCATAGTTAAAATTTGAGGCCTTCGTGCCTCACCTAGTGGAACGCTTGCGACACATCCAAAAAGACCGTCGAACAAATTTTCTTATTTTCAAAATCTTTCTGGTTTACATCAGTTATTTTGTTTACCTTCTTGATCAATTGTCGAATGCTTGGTTCGAGGTTCCTGGATTCGAACTGATGTTTAGGTATAAGCCGTTTTTGTCATATTACTGTCTGTGCACATAAGTAATATTCTTTCAAAAACAAAAAGAAGCGATTTTTAATGAGTCATTCTGTTTTGATTTCTGCCCTCTTCAACTAATTGAAATATATGTACTGGTTTAATTATAAGGCTAAGCTGGTTACTGTAATTAAATAATTAAATTTAAAATAATTATTGTTTTACTTAAGGCAACATCACACACAAATTGATGCCATCTGTGCTCCATTACTGTTGAAAAAATCCTTTGAAAATAAATATATAAAGCGAATCCCCACTCCTACTTCTACTCACACTCCCGTTTCTTTTTACGAAAATTCAAATCTTGAAAATTCCTTTTATGAAATTTGAGGATTAAACATTCAAATAACAGACAAAGAATTATATTTTTTCAGGCTCATAATTAAATTAACTGAACGCTGAAGAAAATAACTCTACATAGATAGGGATTTAAGAAGGTCACAAAAATACCCCATACACAATATAATTATTATATTGCCTCTAATTAATTCATTAGTCTTTTCCTTATATTATGTATACCTAGCTATATTTCTACCTCTGAAAAAAAGAAACATATTTAGGTTCAGAATTTTTGTGAAGCCTTTTGTGACCCAATTCATACCAACCAACTAACTAAAATCAACCACCCGAGCTTTTCCTCATTTCCGGTTGAATGACTTTTCGTATTTTGCCTCCTTTTTTTTGTCTGTGATCCTTTTTCTTTGTTTGTTTGTATTATTACTATACTTCTTTGCCACTATCACAACCCCACACACCTTTATAAGAGTTGTTCTGAATTTATTTCAATATACCTAATATTTTATATGAGATTTTGTGTTGAATAGAATTAAATCCTTTGTGAGGTGAGGTTTGGGGTGGCAAAAGTGTGTCGACAGGAATGACAAATGAAATTGATTAAATGCCCTTTTTATTCTACTTTAACTTATGTTTCCTTTTTGATACCTTTACCACATACTTAAAACTTTTTTACTAGCAGTTACTTATACACAAACATAATGTAGTAAAACGTATATTTTATAATGAATGTATGCATGTATTGTGTACATATATAAGCAACATTTATACAAAGTTGAATCAGAATTTCACTTGTGGAAAGAGATATTTTTTTTTTTTGTAGACAAAACAATAAATTCTTATAGCAACGTGTGTATAGGGATAAGCCCTCACTTATATTTTTTTTTTTTTTTTCAACAAGAACGGCAGTGGATGTAGGGAGTTAAATTCCTATGGTGGGTAGGTATTTGTTTTGTGTCTCATGTTTTAATATTACATACAATATTAAGAAGTAGGTAATTGTGCTTTGTAATTCATGTATGTAATTGTTGAACAAAGGTTCGAAAAGGGTTTGACATTTATTATTATTTGAATTAAAGTAGAAAATCATTGTGTGAGGTCTTTCATTTCATCTGATCAGTGATGCCAATTTATTTAATTTTGCAATGAAACTTTTTAAAACAATAAAAAGGCTCTGTTGATTAGGAGGTATCAGAGAAAGACGGCTAAATACTGTTGTTGAAGTAAATTACTGCCAAATTATTGCAAAGGAATACATTTAAAAATATCAAATATTGACAAAAATGAGGATTTAGCTAACTAAAAGGGCTAGTTATTTGAGTTCCAGTAGGAACATAAAGAACATAAAGTACTTGCTTTATATGCATGTATATTGCAACCAAGTGTTTAATGGTACACCACTTTAAGTTAAGGTTTATTATAAAACAGACCTAACTTTCAACAAAGAACTATTTATATATCGCATGCACCATCGCATCTCCTTACTATTACACTATTTCCATTTCCAACGAACTTGGTATCAAACACAAGTCCTTTTTTTAAAAAAATCTAATATTTCAGTATAAAGAAACTCTCCAATTTCTTTATTTGTGTATTGTCAAAGCATACAAAATATTTGTCAATTATAAAGTAGATGTAAAGGTTGGTTTTTAGGTGTGTGGTTTTCAATCTGGCAATACTTTTTTCGGAGTTGGTCTTTCTGACAGCTGTCACTTGATTTATGCTCAAACTAGTTTGCCATTTCAGAATGAATAGATTTACTCCTGAACAATGTTTGCAAATCGTGCAAATTTATTACCAAAATAAAGGTTCGGTTCGCGATAGCCAACAAAACAATCAATTTATTGAAGGAAACTTTTGGAGACCGCATTATCTCGCGTCGTGGGCATGTGGCGTTGCCTCCAAGTGCGATTCAACACCGCTGGACTGTTTTGTATGGGGTTATGTGAAGTCGCTTGTCCAGGCAGATAAGCACGGGACAATTGACGCCTTGGAAGAGAATACTCGGTGCGTTATTGCTGACATACGGCCCCAGTTTCTGCAAAAAGTGTTCGAAAATTTGGCTTCTCGGCTGGAATTTATTTGAGCCAGCTGCGGTGGCCACTTGCTCGAAATCATTTTTAAAACATAATGGCAAACTCTTAGCTTCACAATAAAGCTAAATTCTTGGCAAAAAGATTAAATTATATGCGCTTTACTTCTTCTTGAAAACCACACGTCTAAAAAAAACACCTTTTTCTTTGAGCAATCTTTATAAAAGTTCGTAAAAATTCGCTTGAGTTTAATATCAGCTTGAATAAGTACTGCCATTTTCAATTTTCAAAAGAAAAAGTTTTTTCTATAATTTGCTCAATTTGTTCTGCCAGGTACCGTTTAAAAAAAATCGCACTTAAGGAATGGTTTGTTATCGTGAAGCTTGCACCACAATTTTCGAGTTTTGAACAAAAAATTTTGCTGCCTTTCACCATAAATGTTAAAAAAAAAATTACAAATGAATTTTCTTTTGAAATTTTGACATTTCTTAAATGTTATGCTGTTTCGTGCTCAGAATTTTCTGCCAAAAGCCTGGGAGATAAAAACTGCATATTTGCTAGTTTTACGACCAAAAAACAATCTTGCGAAGCGTAAATTTCAAAGTTTTGAGAGAAATCGCAAATAGCAGAGCTACTTCACGCTTCGTAAAATTTTTTTTTGACCGTAATATTTTCCGATATGCAATTTTTTACCCCTCAGTAAATTTTGTAGCACAAAATAGCAAAATTCAGTTTCTTAGAAAAACTAAAAGCTTAAAAAAACCATTAACTAATTTTTGAATTCAATTTATTTTTTATCTATTCTGCACCTGGCAGCACAAACTGGGCACAAATTGCACACAAAATAACAACTTTCATTTTTAAGAAATTGTGAATAAAAAAAAAATTCATTCGTTATACTAGAAGATTTTCAATTTTTTTTAAATATTTACGGCACAAGTTTAACACATCGCAGTACAATTTTTTTTTACAAAATTAAAAATGGCGGTTGTAACTCCACCTCAGTGTGATCCGCATATTTGCTCACGATGACATCTCGTAGAACGTTAGATTTGTTTTTTTTTGTTTTAAAGCTGATGGCATTTGATTCCCATGTGCAGGGTTACCTTTGGGATACTTTAGTGGTAATTTGACAGCTTTTTAAACCCCCAAACACCAGGGCACCTCTTTTTAGAAAGAATGGATTTTAAACACCTTTTAGAGATTTAGTTAGGTTTAAGGCACTTCTTGAAATAAACAAAAATAATATTGCCGTGGCCGTATAACAGTGTATGCGCTGGGAGATTATTTCAATATTATTTATGAAAAATAAGCGTTCCTATTAGACTTCCTATATTCCATGTTGTGTACTAATTGAAGTTGGTAAGCGACACATTTACATCTCTCGCACACCTTTTTTGACACTTTATCAAAATTTTTAGAGGTAACACTGCCCACGAGTAGCTAGAGAAACCATTGGTCAGCCATGTTAGAGCTCGGCTTGGCATTGTTATTGCTGAAAAATAAATCAAAAGGGATACTAAAAAAGTTTCCGAATTCAAAAACACCACAATATAAAAAAAAAAACAGTGCACAGGACTATTCAGTACGAAACTTTGTGAGAGTGTATTATTTTTATAAAAAGTGAATCTATGTAGAACTTTCAAAATGAAAATCACAATGAAGTAATATGGCTGTTTGGAAACTTATTCGGTTCAAATTTCCAAAAATTACAGGTAACTAAACACAACTAATATAAAAGGGGTTGATTGAGCAATTTTTAAGTAAGTCAGAGCCAGGGGTCCTAAGCTCAAAATAGGGATCATTTCGCCACTTAAAGGATAAAACTGCATTGCTGTGTCAGAGTATTGCAAAGTCATCATTAGACTTTGAAACGATCCCACCATAAAGAGGCATCATTAGAATTAAGTAGGTACGTCCCACTTAACTTCCTGGATTAGGGATGTAAGTTCTGAGTTTGTAATTTCTCAAATTCACCACCAGGTTAGATGAATCTTTGAAACTTATCCTTCACACCACTACAAGGGCAATGTCGCCTAAAGGTAGGGACATTAAATTTGACGATCTATCTGTTCAAAAGCTTGAAGCCGTTCGGAAAGGCACCAGGGACTTTATCTCTATCAATCAGATGCCATTTTGAGCATTACACCTACTGAGTCATCAGAGCAAAAGACTGCTATTTTGGCTTCTTTCTAGTACCTTCATATCTGACTATAACAGGGGCATTAGATCTGAATCTGATGATCTACCAGCGCAAAAATCTGTTGTTTCAAAGACTTGTGCCTTGTGGCGTAGTATCTGCAGGTCTGTGACATAAAATCTCCTGATTTACCAACGCCGTCTTCCGTTCTGAAAGCTCCGAATTGCATGGCGTACTACCGGTAGATCTTAATAAATTTGTTTTGTTTTTAGAATTTTTTATATGAGCTTATTAATGTCTAGTACGCATAGACCCATATTACCCCGTGATACCAACCATGTTTGTTTTTTAGATGGTGACTGGTAAGGGTACCCTTTCTGTGGCAAATTCTTATTTATATGTTTTTAGGAGAAACGATTTTATTGGTAAAAAAAGTTTGTGTCATCTTCAATTTTTTCAAAAAACTAAAACACAAACAAATCCTCTGGGTATTTTCCATTCATATACACACAAATTTAAAAGTATAGAATAGTGAAATCAAGCTTCAACTTACTTTTTGTTGACGTCATAGTTTTCAAACTATCACCGTCAACAAAGAATTACTGATTTTCCTTAACTTTTACATATAAAGTGGCATCTCTGACATGTTCAATGGACATAAAATTATATTTTGCTTTCGAAAATTCTTTCCAGTTGCATGAATGTAAGTTGGGGCAAGGTATGTACGAGTATGTAGTTATACATACTTTTTATTTCATTTAATATTTAATTAATTTTTTGTCCTTGCATTCTTATAATAAAGTCCTTTAAAAATATAGTATTATACAAAATAAACTGTTAAACTGCTTAAAGGTCCATTTTATCCATTTGCACAACACATACAGGAAAGAGAAATTTAAGAAACACACAATTTAATATGAAAAATGAAAGATGGAGAATTTTTTATTAAAATAAATAAAAAATTAACACAATTCATAAAGGTAGGATAAAGCAGCAGAATAAAAAAAAATAATCCACTGACTTTAGTGTGTAAGCTGCAAAGGATGTAGATGATGCATCCATCACACGAGAGCATTGAAAATGTGGAGGTTTGTGTACACAGTAAGAGATTTTACAGCATAGTACCAGAGTGGCTCCTTCTGACTCTGGCCACCCTGTCATGTGCTATGATAATAGTGGATATAGCCTAGGATTTTCAGTGCACAATGCACATGCAGAAACATATATATACAGCGTACTATATCTACGGTTCTTGCTGCTTGGGAGCTTTTAATTAATATTGACGGGGTACTTTTGTAGAAGCATCAAGGCATGTGAGCATGTAATTTGCTGGCAAAATGCACATCGCCTTTTTTTTTTACAAGTATATTTTTATATAAAAATAAATGTAGGTATATAATGAATATACATGTATGTAGGCACACAAGTGAAAGCCAGAATGTGTGAAATTGTTAAATTGTGGTCTGGCTGAAGTAGGTCTTCGGCTACAAAAAGGCAAGTCAAGCCTGGCTCCCCTTCTGACGATGATGGGAGCACAAAACGAGAGGTTTACATTTATTTAAATAAGTACAAGACCAGGGCATTCAATCAATGTTGTTTTATTTTTCATTTTTGTTCTTTCTTTAGCGCATAAGTATGTAAGTCCTTTTTTTGTTTTTTTGGAAAGTTGAATCGTTAAGAGTTAAAATAATAAGATTTTTTTTTTTTTAATTGCTTGGAAATTTTATATGAATATTTTTGAAGCAACTTATGGCACGGGTTGTAATTACAATAATTTACATACTTTGGTTTTTTTTTTTAATTTATTTTCTTAAGAGACTACGTTATTTTGGATTTCGTATGGAAGTGATAACTCTTTTTATTGTTGATTTAAGGTAAACAGTTAATGGGAAAAGTTTTTTTTTTCATAAAGAGGTTTTAGTATTGAAACAATTTAAGCTTACAAAGTGAATAATCTTTTCAGTCGTTCGTGCTTGTTCATATATGACTTCAGGGCATAAGGCGGTTAAGCATTGAAGATGGAATTTTTTGTTATTTTTTTTTTCAATATAAATTCAAAGTTAAGGAAAAAGTCTACAAGTCTAGACGCATATATTAACCCTATGTCCTTGAAAATACCTTTAACTTCATTATCTCACAATTATAATTTAAGTTTTATGCAATTCACTACAACACAAAACAATACAATACAAATGAATACAATGCAATACAAAACAATATAATACAATATACAATACAAAACAATTTAATACAATACAATACAATATAATACAATATGCAATACAATACAATACAATACAGTAAAATACAATAAAATACAATAAAATACAATACAATACATGACAATACAATACAATATAATTCAATACAATACAATACAATACAATATAATACAATACAATACAATACAACACAATACAATACAATACAATACAATACAATAAAATACAATACAATACAATATAATATAATACACAATAAAATACAATACAATACAATATAATATAATACACAATACAATACAATACAATACAATACAATACAATACAATATAATACAATACAATACAATATAATACAATACAATACCATACAATCCAAATTCAATGTAACTACCAAAAACCGTTTGATCATTATACGTTACAAGTGGCGCCGAACGTAGGGCATAGAAAGCAACAAACTATATATACTCCCTATATTTCACCGAAATGTTTATGTTTATTGTTACCTATTTATAATTATTAAATTAAATTCCATTCGATTCCATCAGCTATATTTTTTAAACTTGGTTTCGTGGTATTACCAATACTTTTTAAGCTTAAACACTACTTTTTTTGCCACAGTACATTGCAAAAATTAAAAGGGAGAAATTTAATGAATACTAAAAAGAGAAAACTAAACTTTAATTGGGAAAGAAGAAGATATTTCTCAGATCAGATATGATATTTATTTTTAAGTCCTAGATGTAAATTTTAATTTTCTTTAAATTCGCTCTAGTGCTTGGTTATATTATGTTTTCTACCCGTATCTTCAGGTAATGTCATATAAATCAAATTAGTAAAAATGGCGCCCAATTTTGTTAAACCTTATTTTTATTTCCAACCATTAATTTTGTTTTGTTTTCCCTTTTGAAAATGTCAAACATCAATAAAGGTAGATATTATAAAATAATTAGGCCCTTTCCCTTCATTGTATATTTTTCTAAATAATTCAATCAATAATCCCTTATCAATCCTTAAGAATTCTTCATTAAAGATTCATTAGTGTTTTTTTTTTTCAAATTGATGGATTGTGATTCACCTGATATTGACTTGAAATTGAAAAAAAATGTAATTAAAAATGAAGAAAAAAACTTTGAAATCAACAATAAAAATTAATTTCTTCTTTGGCTTCTTGTTTTTTTAAATCATGTTTTGTTTTTATAAAATCCTTTTCACTTGCAGGTATTTTGACTATTTAAAAAGTTTTAAATTAATTTTTGGTGTTTTTCATTATTTTTTGTTCCTGCAAAAGAAGAATTTTTTTTATATTCATAGTCATTCGCACCTTGATATTTCGTATGCTTCGATAGAAGTATTATCTTCTTCCAGCACTATTTTGGCTTCACTGTAGAAAGATTCTGATGCTGATGGATGAAAAAGATACTCAATTTAATCATATGGTCAGGGTCACCTGATTTCTTACTACAGCTCAATAAGCAATTAATTAAATCATTGTCAAGTGTTTGCTTCAAAAAAAAAAAAAAAAAAACACATATAATCTTTGTCTTAACCCGACCTCAAATAAATTCGCTTCCCAATAAGGTACATCAATTGCCAATAAATCTTAACCCAAGACATTGACGAAGGGATCGAATAAGGAGAAAGCCATCATTGGCATAAGACAAAGTTAAAAAAAAAAAACAGAAGAAAAACTAAGTTCAATAGGCAACCATAACAACTTTCTGGACCACCATCCTCACCACTTGATGGGAAAATACCGTTCGGGGTATTATATTTCGAAACTTTTTAAATTCTCAACGGGAATCCCTTTTGAACTGTTTTTATAATATCAGTATCTCTTTTCAGGCTTCCTTGGGGGACCTATCCCCAAGGCACTTTGTTGTGGAAACTTTTTCTTCTTTTGCAATTTTTGTTATATTTTTTTCCATCCTTTTTTTTTATTGTATTTTACCATCAGCTTTGACATTGCAATAAATATCTTTATCACATTTGGCCGCTGCTGCTGCTGCTACTACTATTCGTCCTTTTTCTCCTTGGTTAAGGGCGACTTTATCAAATTACAATTTTGCGCTTTTCTCTTGAGCGTAGAATATTTTACTGGGTGCATGTTTTTTGTGTGTGTTGTTTTTTTCTTGTTAAGTTCTTTGATCAATAGAAGATGAAATTGCATAAATTGTGTGTTGGTGCAAGAGCCAAGATATTGTCTCATCTGTTTAAAGTTGTAAGAATTTTATTGTCTAGAAGATATTTTTTGAAAAAAAAAAAAATTCTAGGTAATTTTTTTATTGAAAAAGTTTTGCATTTTTATATGAAGCCAGCAATGGTTTTTATATTTTTCTTTATAATGTTTTTTGTTTTAAGATGCTTTTGCAAAACAATGTAGTCCCTTCTGAACTTTTTTCGTTTTATTAGTTTACACTATAGGGAGTATTTTTTATTGTAACTAATTTCATGAAAAATTAAAATAAAAAAATCATACAACGAGTTGAAATTTTCCAAAGAAAATAAATTATTCCGACAGTTAAAATAAAAGAATGAACAACACCATTTTTTTATTGGAACCGTAATTGCAAAAGAATAAAAAGGCAGTTAAAATATTTGGAAATTTTTGTTTTTAAAAAGAAATGCGCTGCCAGCAGTGCTGATGTAAAGATTAACTTAAAATATGCTTTAATATGTAAAATAAAAGCAGGGATACAATTTAGATCTGTTTTAGTTTGATTTGGAAGCAAAATTGATTCAGAACTAAAATGGCGCCCAACGAAACTGCTAAATAGATACTATACATAATCATCCGATTTAAATAAAAATTAAATAAGTAGATAACATTAAATGCTGAAAGGAATTAAATTAGAAAATGATATATTTCACCTTTAGAACTCATCTTGATACGAGTAAGTTTTTAAGTTGTTTACAATTGAGGCGATGAGAACCAAAAGTTGCAATATCCATGCTTGAAAAAGTCTTCAAAGCTAATTTTAATTGTTTAATAACTTTGAAATGAGAGCATTTAGAAAATAATTTTTTAAATCAAGACATTAATTTTGAAATCTATTTGTTATAGTTAAAACAAAAATTATATTAAAGGTTCCGTTATACAGATATTTAGCAATTATATTCGGCTGTGACGAGGTTTTCTGGCATGGACATGGTGAAATTTGGTTCTCATCGCCTCCATTGAAAACCAGCAGAGCTGAAGCTTTTATATTAGAAAGTTTTCCAAGAGTTGATTGAAGTTTGCACATGCATTCATTGAACCATTGAATTTGGAGCAACTTACGAGTAGTACCCGTAGAGGGGTTCTCAATCTTCTTCAACGTCTCAAAGTAGGGTTTAAGACAGATATGGTATGATTTTTTTTTTTAAATTCTCTTGAGAGGCAAGAAACGTCCACAAAACTTTCTCCTTTTCTCTGTTTTAATTCATCAAGAGTGTTTTTTTAGACGTGTGGTTTTCAATCTTGCAATACTTTTTTCGGAGTTGGCCTTTTTGACAGCTGTCACTTGATTTATGCTCAGTTTGGTTTGTCATTTCATAATGCATAGACTTTCTCCGGAACAACGTTTGCAAGTCGTGAAAATTTATTACCAAAATGTTGGTAATAGTAAATCGCGAAATAATCAATTTATTGAAGAAAACTTCTTAACTAAAAATGTACAACAAAAACTGAACGAATTTATCAGTGATCACATTTGTAAGGTCATTATAGTATTTTCAAAAACATTATTGCTATTAAAATTTCAAAAATTCCTTGAAATGGTGCCCAACGAAGGAAAAAGGAGAAAGTAATTTATTATTTTCTGTTTACTTTTGAGTGAAGAAAAAAATTCACCATTTTTTTAAGAGAATGATACCAGTAAGTTGCTTTTGATCACACTTAAAATTCTGTTGAATTCTGATATTAACTTATAAAGCAGCGCTCAAAAACATGCCACCCTTTCATTAAAGTAATGCAGTTTTTATCTCATGTTTTTAACATTTCATTATTATTGTTTTTGGTATAATTATTATTTTTACTTATTCTTTCTTTCTAAATACCATCAAATGAAACTACTTTTAATTGGTTTTTGCTTTTTAAACCTTTATTATTGATTGTTTCTTGTAATTCATTTTTAAGAGCTTTTAATTTTACTCATTCTCCTTATGACTCATACATGACCCAAATAAAAACCATACAGTGGGGCTCAACGTTTATTTTCTGCTTTAAAAAAACTTTGTTCTATTTCTATAAAAACAGTTAACATCATAATTAAAAACAAAACAATATTTTTTTCCAACAAATTAAATTGCAAGAGGTTCCCTAAATATTAAAAGTGGCGCCCAACAAAAGACACTTAAGAATGTAATATTTTATTTCTTTTTGCACATTGAGTAGAACTATCTTTATTTTATCAAAGGAATGATACCAGTATTCATGTTCAAACATAAGATTTTTAAAGACTGAAAATAAATTACAAAGTGGCGCCCAACACAACGCCATCAGTCTTTATTTAATCAATTCGGTTTTGTGTCGTGTTCCTTTTTTTAGTAATTATTTTTTGTTTTTAAATTATTTGCACTCATAAATTACATCTGATTTAACTTTTTAATAAAACAGTGACGCCTACTACCGACATTCTGTCTTTTTGCTTTTTTTTTTAATTTTGGAAGAGTGTTTCTATTATACCTACTCTAGATATGGAACCCTATTATAACCTAAAATTGATGATTAAGTATCCTTATTTAAAATCATTTTCCTAAGGAATCATCGATGGCTTAAATTCAAACCATTAAGTGGCGCCCAACAAAACTGTTCTCATTCTCAAAAAGAATTATAAATGATTCAATTTTCAAACCAAAAAGTGGCAACATATACCTGTTTGCTACTTGAATAACTTAATTCAATTCTTATTTAAATAACCACCAACAAAAGTGTCAACAACAAATTAAGAAAAAAAATATTTTTTTCAACTTTGATATGAATAGACTGAACCATTATTGTATAATGAACACATTCATTAATTCCTACCTAGAAAATTCTTCACTTCAAATGTCAATTCTTTTTGAGGACGTTGTATTATTTCAAATATAAACATATGAATTACAAGTGAATATCTTTCCACACATATAATTAAAAAAAAAAAAAAATTTTTAAGATACAAAACACACGTGAACATTTATAGTGAATTACTTTATTTCTCTCCAACCATATATGATACATGAGTCATTAGTGTGAGTGCGTCAAAAGGAGATACGCCTTTCATTTCCAGACATTTTATTGAAATTATTTGTGTTACTTCATTTTTTTTTTATTCAACTTGGGTGTGTGCTTTATTTTTCCTCTAATTTATTTTGCTTATGGGATTTGAAGGATCAAGTTGAATCCCATCCTTAATGAGACAGAGCGTAGAGAGAAAAAAAAAATACAATTTTCTGCTTGTGTTTTTTTGTAGTGGATACCTGTATACATTATGAAAAAGTATCTGAGGACAGAATTATTCAAGTCGCACTGTTCGTATATGTATATAATATATTCATAAAGAGTTTTCCACATAGGTATCGTTAAAAATTCATGCGAACATCAACGCACTATTAAGTGAAGTGCGATATGGCAAATGGGGGTTAAGGGTGCTTTTATCACACCATGACACTTATATGCGCTTCGTTTATTTAACTTATCCCCAACAACATTTTTTCAGTTCTGCATACCTTTATTAATTAGTTTTAATTCTTCTTTGGAATGCACTCATTTCATCCTTCAGATGAACATTCCATTTAAAATACAACTTCTTTAATAGTCATTGACTACAAAATAAAAATAAAAAAAAATTAGATTGAGTTTGTGCTAGAAACCCGCTGTCTCAGATTAAGACTTTTCAACCATTTTCCACAACGTCAGAAACAGAAGAAGACAAATTAATCCATGAGTTTGCAATGGGTGTTTTTTCTTAAGTGGAATAGAATTTTAAAATTAAATTAAACATAAAAACGTGGCAAAAATGGCCATGGTATTTGAAATAATAATTTTAACTAATTTAGTGCTCCTGACGGCCTCACAGTTCAATCTGGTAACTGGGAGTCCAATTTTGGATGAAAACTTTTTCGAGCAATGTGAAACTTTTTCACGGGTTTGAAATAAATTTTCAAACTCTGGAGAAATAACAAACCAAATAAACTGAGTAAAAATCAAGTGGCAGTTACTTGTCAATTCGCTTTTCACTAAGAAAAAAAAAAAATATCTAACGAAACACCCTGTATGGTTGAATTTAATATATTTATTCAGTTTAAATTTGAACTTTCAGCTGCGAAAACATTTATTTTTGGTCTCGAATGATTGAGGTAAAAAACTTCCTTTTATGGGATTAAGTTTAATTTGTAAGACTTTGAACAGTAATTGATTTTACAATTATTTGTAGAGGGAACAAGTTTAACTGCGTAAGAAATGGTTCCCAACGCAAGACATTTTCTTAAATTTATTACAAAATTTCATCTATTAGATTCAATCGTTAAATCCAGTCGTAACATTTTCATGTATATCCTTATTCCAAAAATCTAAGTTCAAAATGGCGCCCAACACAAACCCATTTATTTAGCTTACCATGAAATTTTACTTATTTATGTTCGTCATCGTGTCCAGGCTTAACAAATGCAATATTCTCCGTATTCGCTAAATAAAAAAGTGTGAGTGTAAATGCAATAAGCTTGTATAAATCCACTCAAAAAGCAAATTTGGTTTCAGGAGTTTTCCCCATAAAACAAGTACAAAAGAGAAGCAACTCTGTCCATTTCTGAAATCATTAATGATTTCCTGTGTGGTGCAATGTGCTCTCAAAATTGCAGCCCATCTCTGTGATTTGTAATCACTTCAATTTGTACACACTTCATAGGACCATAGCAATGCCAAAAGCAAAGAGAAAGAGGGAGACTAGTAGATATAGCAATTGCCAAAAATAATTAAATTAATTGTTTTTCTCATTTCATTTATATTGATTCGCAATTTTGTTTTCTTCAATTCCAATTTCAGACAAACACAAATAGTGTCATTCAATTGAATACTGATTCCGAAGCAGATCACAAACGTCGACATCATCGCATCCAACGTCAGCAATTGCACGAACTCGAACTAGCACAACGAGATGTAAAACGCCAACTAAACGAATTGCAATACCATCGCATTGGCGAACGTGTACGTAATTTAGAAATCGAACAGCACCGCATTGCTGGCGCCAATTTCAATCTCAGTCGGCAAATAGCTAGTCTGGACAAATTGCACACCTCCATGTTGGAATTATTGGAAGACGTCGAAGGCGTACACAACAAAATGGACAAAACACTACCGGATGTGCGGCGGGAGATCTCCAAATTGGAATTCACCACAGCACAATTAAACTCCGAACAGAGTTTGATTCGTGAGGAGGGTCAGAATGTGGCACGCAGCGTGCAAGCAATGGCTGTGAGTGTGAGTGCATTGCAAGAGGAACGTGATTCGTTCAAGGATATGCAAACGAATGTTGACACCTTGCGAAAAGATGTTGAACGTCTACAGAGCATAACGGAAGTTCAGAAGTCAATTGTTCATCGAAGAATTGAAAAGGTAAGGAACTCCTTTTATACGAGTACATATTAAAAAAAAAATTAAAAATATATTTACGTATATCCTTTTTCCATTCGAGTTGTATTGAAATAATGAACACCAACTTCCGTTTCCTTGGTAATGGTGGGTCAGGTCGTCCGCCATTGTTTATGTACACTGACTTTTAGATGAGAGGATGAGACGCGTGGTAAGGTATGGTCAGAAGCTGGTACGCTTCATGAATACAAAATGATGTTGGTACATTCAGTTTTTCACAACAAAAAGCAAACCATAGAAGGACAAAGGGATTATAAAAGAAAATCTTAAAGCATGACTGCATGATTGTGGTTGACGTTTTGAAATTTCAAGAGGAAACAAGCATTTGGAATGTTCTGTTCATTTTTATGTGTCCTCCCACACATCCGGAGAATTCTAAGTGCAATTTGACAGAAGCTGATTTTTTTTGGCGATTTTTTTGTATGAAAAAGAGGGAAGGTTTTCATTTGACAGACAATCGTTTTTGGCTTTTAGTAGATATCCTGGAATCATCCTTTGTGATGGCGGGTGAAAAAAAATGAAAATTTCCGGGGAAACTTATGATGAGTGTGTTGAGTGCTTGCACATTCCCTTCCACATCCTAAATACGGATTAAGCAACTAGCAAAAAAGTTGCAAACATTTTCCACATTTTCCGAGAGAGAGAGAGAGGAAAATGGATGGACCCTTGAAAGAAAAGAGATTATTTTTGAATCAGTTTTTGATTCTTTTCTAAGTTTCCTCGAAATGGGTATGTTAGAGCTTGCTTTTACTTTTTTTTTCATGGTGTATTTACTTTAGAAAATTGTCAAGCTATCGTCTTTCGCTTTAATCTAAAGATTGAGTTCCACTTTTTTAGAAAGTTTAAAGAATTTCTGTTCATTTTCTGATTGTTGGTTTTTGATAGGAGAGGTTTAAGAAAAGTATTTTTCTCGGTTTTATTTCCATGAAAGTTCATATCCTCGTTATCCTCTATTATTCATGAAAGGATCAGAAAAAATAGTTTTAAATTTGTTAGTAGTTTTGCACTTACCTAGTTTCTTTACAGAAAATCTATATAAATAAGCTCTTGAGAGATGCAAATCTGTTTATTTAGAAAATGGCGCCCAACGAATGATGTACGATTCTATTTCAAAAGAGTACTTCATGAGAAATTGAATTGTTGGATTTTTTTTTTTAAGCAAGGGTTGGGATTATGTTATTTCTTGACACTTCCAAGTTAGTTTTGCATACATTTTACATTAGCGATGGGGAGCGATTGATTCCAGAATTTTGTGATCATCCTCCATAATAGAGCTCTTTGTTGCCTTGGACCTTAATCTTGGGGCCCTTCTAGGTTTTAAGTGTAAAACCATTATTTTATTCTTAATGCGAACAGTAGGATGATGTGTTTCTTGGGGATGTGTTCCCTTGCCAATACGTTCTTTCTAATCCAGCACAATCGACAAAAAGAGGCCAGGTTAGAATGGAAGGCGTAATTTTAGTTTGAATTTTCCTCAAAATAGGTATTTAGTGCTGACAATAAGTCGATACTACAAGCAAACTAAGACTTTAGAACTTGCACTCATGACTGAACTTGCATAAAGACACAGATTGTTCGTCTGCTAGTATATTGGCTGTGTTTAGTTCCGCTGCAATGGTTGCAAATAAATAATTTGAATCTTTTGGAAACTTATCTAAAAAGAGGAATAATATGAGAGCTTTTCTCCATGCCTATTCCTTGCTTATTGAAAGCCAATCAGTATTTTTATCTGTTTCAGCGACCATTCATCCGAAATTTGTCACCTTCCGTCTCATTAAAAACCTGAAATACTATATTGAGGGCGCACTACTTAGTATTTTCCAAAGTGCATCATCTAAGCCACCAAGGTTATCTGGTTCCGGGTTCCCAGAATTTGAACAAAAACAAGTTTCATTCAGGAATTTTGAGGAACAGTAAGGAAGGAAAGCTGTCTTAAATCCAATGTTTGCTATCTTTATTCACCTTGAATATCTAGTGATTATTATTTTAAAATGGCGCCAAACATGAGCCATTACATTTCATTGTTCTAGAATATTGACCATCAGCAAGTAAACAAGCTCTCTGGAATCCCATATACTTAAAGTATACAGCAGAAGTTTCTTTTTATTTTCAAAAGTTTATGATGGTTTAAATTGGCGCCCAAGGTCATTCAATTTATCTCGATTTTTTAATGTTCAGGCCAATTAAGTTAAATCAAATTAAATCTCATGTTTTGCAACCTTTTATTTACTGAGAAATTCTAATATTGTTTTTTTTTTTTTAAATGGCGCCCAAGGTTAGCTATGTATGAAATTTCATACTTATAGAATTTATTTTCATTATTCTAGAACTTAAAGCATCTGAAAGGACACAGGGTGCAATAATCCCATATTAAGCAGTCTTTATTCACTTAAAAAATCGTATGATGAATATTTGAAAATGGCGCCCAACATTAGTGAGTAAATTATATCATTGGAATAGAGTTTGAGGGAATTGTTAGTATTCATATCAGATACATAAATGATAAATATGGTAAAATCATAAATAATATTAGGAAAAGATATTAATATCTATAGCAGCTTTAATATAGGAAAAGTGGCGCCCAACAATAAACTTGTGACCTTAATAGGTGTGTCAAAATATATGTTTTCTGTAAGGCTTAGGTTCTAAAATTAAGAATAATGTATGATTTCCATAAGGAATTCAATTTCAGAAATATTTCTAAAAAATCAAATCAAAAAAATCATCAAACTAAAAAAAAAAGCTTCAATAATTGATTTTCTGTTTTGCATATTCTCGCTAACATGCATCAAATAATGAGTACAAAATTAAACCAAACCAATCACGAAAAAAATCCTTCCCTAACATAAAAAACCCCAATAACTTAGTGGTAGGTATTCGCAAAGCATATAAATAACTATAACATAAAAATTCAATCAATCTAATGCAAAGTATCTGTGTGTGCTTTGCAACTTCCTCAATTTTCCAAAATGTTTTTTTTTTTTTTAAAAGCTGCTTCCTTGCAAATTGAAAACACTTTTTTTTTTTGGTTTAATGGTAACAAGAGGCACATGTTTTTATGTATCAAAATCATTTTAAAAAAAAACAGCTAAATTCAAGGCAGAAAACGTGCCAAATGACCGAAATCTCTCTGGACACGTTGCCATTCCCAATCAACCATACCCTCTCCATAACAAACACCTAATGCTCCATCTATACCCTCACAATAAATGGGATGAAAAGGTATCTCTATATCGAACGATCGAAGCGTATTTCCATCGACATATTAAAAATGTATCCGACGGAGATAAATAAGTGAAATTCCGAAATAAAAGCTCTGTTTACCTTCCCATTCCAATTATTTTTGTTTCATTCGCCCACAAGCCTCTCCCGGAAGAATAAAAATGAAAAAAAAAAAAAATAATAAATTATTGAAATGCCCCTCTAGAGGCCTCGCTACGCAGTCTCTAGGCGAAATCAAATACCCAAACAGGCTTCTCCTCCTCTTCCCATGAGATGAATATTTCAGCCATTTTTTTTAATTTTTTAAAATTTTTTTTTTTTAAAGAACAAATCGACTGAATTGAATTTTAATGAACAAATGTTCTTTTTTGTTTTTTTGTTTGTATCATTGCAGATGGAAATGGAAGCAAAACGGAAAGCAATGCTTGCTTTGGATCTGCAGAGAGTGAACAAGGCCGATGCCAATATTGTGATGGCCGACTACAATGTCAACAAAAGCAGCATCAACAGCAGCAAAAGAAATGACAACAACCGTCAGCCAGCTTCCGAGAATATTGAAATGGCCGCACAGAATTTAGTTGAGAAATTGGAATCCGTCGAATTGCAATACGAATCGATAATCAACAAATTGCCAAACGACTGCAGCCAAGTTGAAACATCAGGATCGGGCTCGGCGAACATGGATACAGGCTCTGCTTCTGCTGTCTCGTCTGGGCTATATTTAATTGCACCCGCAGGTCAGAACAAACCGGTCATGGCTCACTGCAGCGGTGACGGCTGGACGACAATTCAGCGCCGCTTCGATGGCAGCGTTGACTTCAATCGCTCCTGGGAGGCGTACGCCGGTGGTTTTGGGTCGCCATCTGGTGAGTACTGGATTGGCAATGAGATGCTTCATCATCTGACCGCCGACAATTGCACGGAACTGAAAATCGTTATGCAGGATATCTATGACAATACGTGGTATGCACAGTACAAGAACTTCTACATATCGCCACGAGAGGACGGCTATAGGTTGCACATCAAGGGCTACAGTGGAAATGCCTCGGATGCGCTCGATTACCAAAATGAGATGCAGTTCTCAGCGATAGATGTCGATAGGGACATCTCGAATACACACTGTGCTGCTAACTATGAGGGTGGGTGGTGGTTCTCCCATTGTCAGCATGCGAATCTAAATGGTAGATATAATTTGGGTTTGACATGGTTTGACGCTTCCCGCAATGAGTGGATTGCTGTGAAATCAAGTCAAATGTTAATTACAAAGCGTCGAAGCTGCAGCGTCGATACCGTCCGGCCGTCAAATCAGAGTCGTCACAAAAGTGCAACACTTTCGGCAAATGCGGCGGCGACGGCGGCAGCGGCACAAGGGTCGTCTGTGACGTCGTCATCGTCGACGACACCACTCACAGCTGCGGCGGTATCGACGAATAACAGTAATGACGGAAATTCGTTGACAATAGTTAGTGGTAGGCGGGCTGTTGTGTTGCAATCACCACAAACAGCAGTAATCACTAATGCCGAACTTACTTAAGTAAGAACCACCACAACCATCGCATCTGTAGTTTGAAGCGCAGTGTTTTTTATTTTATTATTTATATTAGCTTTTCTGTTGAATTCTAAAAATACGCACACATTCAGTCAAACAAATTCCTCATGTCATTTCATAACATTTTGCACAAAATGAAAATATAATTCACAAGAAAAAAAAAATTGTAAATAGAATTTCATATGAAAATGATTTATTTCCTATTGAAATGAGAATAATGAAAATGTATAAGGATTGGTATAGTAAATTATTTATATTTTATTTAAATAGTTTGTATTTATGATTTAAATTAATGTAACTTGTACACAAAACGTATAACGATATTTTATAATAATATTTTTAATTGAGTAAATGATGGATGTGGAATGAATGTCAGTCAGTGAGTATAATTGTAATTTTCTTTTTTTTTTGTGAAAGCAGATAATATATTAATTTAAATCAGTTAAATGAATTTTTTTTAAGTTAAATGCACAATTTATATGGCAAACATTTAGTTCAAAATAATAATTGAAAATTATTTAAGGGAAAGTATTATTGAATTGTTTTCGTTGGGCGCCATTTAAGCTCTATATTACATCATTATTCTTCATTCATAAAATTGAAGCTACTCATTTAGAAAATATTAATATTTTTTTTATTTTAATCGACATAGTTATAACTTATAACTATATAAAATTAACAGAGTTCATTTAAAGCACACGTGTCAGAGGCTGACATTGGGCGCCATTCCTAGTTAATCTGTTTTGATAACTAAAGTCTAGATATTTTCATGTAGTTAATTGCTTTGGTAAATTGAAAAATTATCAATAGAGTTCAAGTTAATTTAGTAAAGATGTTCAGAGGTCATTGGCATGGTCTAGGGAATTGGGTTTGTAGGATCTTAAGTAAAAACAGAGCATCTTAAAGATATTTAGTAAGATTCAAAATGTTGTCTCTCTTTCGATCAACATAAAAAGAAAAACCATTAAAGTAACTGCCTGCGATGAAAATATCCCATTTTGTTTGTCATTGAATTGCGCTCATACATATAACTCAAACTCTTATCTCATTTAAAGAAAACTTCAATTGTTATATTAAGTCATTTTCCCTTTCCAGCGTAGCGTTGGTCATAGATGTTAACATATGGCAGACTGTGATGCGTCCAAAATATTTTGAAAATTGAAATACAGCTGAAGTAAAATTTCTTTATTAACCTTCATACAAAGTGATTTCCGTTGGGCGCCAGTTTAAAAATTTTTTGAAAGAATTTTTTAATAGGGATGGATAGAAGTTAGGATTGAATAAATTAGGTACATAAGTGGATTGACAACATTAAGAACTTGGCAATATCACTTGGTGGCGCATTCGTTCGTCTAAAAGGAAGCTTATCGCTGAAGTAGTGTGGGACTACTTCAGTCCCACAAAAGTTATAACTTATAACTATATAAAATTAACAGAGTTCATTTAAAGCACACGTGTCAGAGGCTGACATTGGGCGCCATTCCTAGTTAATCTGTTTTGATAACTAAAGTCTAGATATTTTCATGTAGTTAATTGCTTTGGTAAATTGAAAAATTATCAACAGAGTTCAAGTTAATTTAGTAAAGATGTTCAGAGGTCATTGGCATGGTCTAGGGAATTGGGTTTGTAGGATCTTAAGTAAAAACAGAGCATCTTAAAGATATTTAGTAAGATTCAAAATGTTGTCTCTCTTTCGATCAACATAAAAAGAAAAACCATTAAAGTAACTGCCTGCGATGAAAATATCCCATTTTGTTTGTCATTGAATTGCGCTCATACATATAACTCAAACTCTTATCTCATTTAAAGAAAACTTCAATTGTTATATTAAGTCATTTTCCCTTTCCAGCGTAGCGTTGGTCATAGATGTTAACATATGGCAGACTGTGATGCGTCCAAAATATTTTGAAAATTGAAATACAGCTGAAGTAAAATTTCTTTATTAACCTTCATACAAAGTGATTTGCGTTGGGCGCCAGTTTAAAAATTTTTTGAAAGAATTTTTTAATAGGGATGGATAGAAGTTAGGATTGAATAAATTAGGTACATAAGTGGATTGACAACATTAAGAACTTGGCAATATCACTTGGTGGCGCATTCGTTCGTCTAAAAGGAAGCTTATCGCTGAAGATGATTTAATTGCTAAAAAAGAGTTCCACTTCCAAATGTTCAAGTACCCATTTGGATAAAATGTTTCAAGTTCTGCCACACGCTTTTACGGTTCTTCCACACACTGTCAGATTTTTTGGTTGGATGAGGTTCAGGTATTAGTTAATTGTTAATTGAGCCCGTTGAATTGAATTTGGCCATCAAAATTTCAACAGTTGTATAAGAAGAACGACCCCATTAACCATGAAATGGATGCGTGGTGAGTCCATGTTGAATTGACTTTCTTAAAATTAAAAATGCTAAAATAAGAAAGAGGTTAAACTACATAGACATATATAGCTAAAATGATCTGGGAAAATGTATTGGAAACCCATTAGTTGGGTTCGCATTGGGCGCCATTTATATTTGTATTAATGAGAATATTTTCTATAGTTAAGTTAATACTTTTATTCAACAAATATAAGTACTCTGCATCATTTTTATCTGATTACAATTAAGGGCAATCCTATCTTACACATAAAAATGTATGAAATAATTTCAAAACCTCAGCTTTGCATTTCATTTCTGAAACCAGTTTAAGTTTTCATTATTATTCTGGTGAATAAAGTTCTCTTATTTCATCATCGGTGGTGATGTCAGACAAAAATTAATAGTATCCGTCCTCTCCTGTAATCATAATTCTGCAAATTAAACTTATTTTTAAATGTTATCTGCTTCACTTACTTTAGAAATATTTTTATAATTTAAGATTATTTAAAGTTTGAACACACCTTTATTTTATTAGTCATAGTTATATAGGTGTTTTAATTATTTCTTAAGTCAATCATTTATAAACGTTTAAAAAAAAATATAAAAACAAAAAAAAATATATAAATACTAACTAAAATATATGTACATGTTCAATATTATAAAAAAAATATTTTATAAGACCAGATGTAAGATCTCCAGACAAATAAATAGAATAAATTATGTTATAAAAAACATTACATGTAAGTTATAGCTATATAAATAATAATAAAAAAAAATAAGCTCCTATAGTTATTCCACACTTAATCATGTCATCGCTTAAATAATTTATACATACCAATAAACTAAAAAAAAAAAAAAACATTAAACTTGTCACTTGTAATTGAAAAGGTTGAAATAAAGTTAAAGAAAAATAAACAAAATTGCTTAAGTTTATATTTTTTTTTTATTTTGTTAAAAATGAAACCTTTATAGTAAGAAATGCCAAAGAAAAGAGAAAAAAGAACAAAATATATGGAAATTGGTCAATATACACATCAGTAATTGTACAAAATAAAAGAATTCCCCATATCTTTCACATTTTTAGTTTATAAGATTAATACAAAAAAAAATACTAATAAAATTTCTACTATGTATAAAATAAATAATATTTATGTTTTTCCTTATATTTTTATTTGTATCTTTCTTTTTTTAATGAAAGATAGTAATTTTTCTTATGAAAAATAAGTACATATAGTTAAAAGCTGCTTATAGTATATATGTGAATAATTTTAAGAGTCGAGAAAACAAAAGTTTAATTTAAAAATGTAAAATAAGATAAAAACAAAACCAAACAAAAAAAATCTATTAAACAATAATAAAAATTATATGAAACAAAGTTTTTTGGAAAAAATAGTTCTTTTTATTTCTTGTTATTTCGTTTTTGGAGTTTTCATCTAAAGTGACGAACTACGCCTTGGAAACATCGAATTTGTCAGGAAGTAATTTTACAGAATTTCTACGGAGTCCGTTGGATGAGAATAAGAAAAGAGCAAAAAAGTTTACGACCTGTGATTTTCAACCTGTGATTAGAAAATCACAATCACGAATACGATCTATATGTAAACTTAAATTTGATTTGATGTGTTGTCTGTGTTCATTTTACATTATTTGAAAAATAACAGTAGCCGAATGACATCCTACGTAAACGAGCTACTCATGACTCTTGACTTACGTTGAAGTATGTTCGTTAACGTAAGGCAAAAGTAATTTGGCATTATTTCCTACATGAACGAGTACGCAATCGAGTACGTTCACACGATTTTTTATCCGTCAAGTCTGCAATCAACGGAATTATATTTTAGTTGATTTTATTTTTGTCTTGTTTATATTTCTGAGGCCCCAGAATTTCGCTCTCCAGTTTTGCTGTCAAATACTAAGGAACAACAATTCAGCACCCTTGTAACCATAGGACCACATTAGGGTGGGAAATAGCCGGAGGGAAAATACAAAACCAACAAAAGTAAGACGCACTAGCCTGACAGACCGAAGCCGGCTTAGCTTTGACGTAGTAGATTCGTAAGTGGCTCTGTATTGTTGTGGCTGGCAACTCAGTTTTTTGTGGTAAAGGGAATAATTGTTCGGTACATTACATTAATTCTTGAATTAAAGTGTGGTAGGTTCTTTTATTAATATTGGATTAATCTGCTTAGAGGAGGGCGTTTAAACTGAATGAACAAAGAATATAATTATTTAAGGAGAAATTTCATATAAATAAGTCTAGCTCAAACAAATTATTTTTGCGTAGTAGGTATATGGGGAATAAATCCTAATTTGGTCAGAGTTTCATCAAAAATTAACAAAACAAAAACTTCCGCATTCATTTTAATTTATTTGCTTCTTCTTTATTCTAATTTACCCCAAACAAAAAAAAAAACAAAATGACATAATATGAGTACGTTCAGAGCTTTGTTTGTAACAATTTTGATTAAGAATCTACTTCAATACGTTCCATCAGCTAACTTAGACCGTGATCCCAATACGTTCTTTCGATTGAAGGGTGACATAATTTTCTTTTGCTCTATCGGCGTTCGATCCGTTTACGGATGATGTAATTCAGCCCCTGATTTATAACCCCCAGTTCATAGAGTACCTATATTATCTACCGAGGCGACTTTGGGGCTTTTTCTCTTTCACCCTTCAAACTGCACTGAGAGGTTCTCTTCCACATGGCTGAGCATGTGGTAGCTGCACAATGCATTTTAAATGGAACCACACCAATACAATGATAATTTAATGGATTTACATTGAAAACAACAAAAAAATTGAATCGAAAAATTGAAAACGTCACATTTAGAGCTATCCACAACTCACACGTTTTCACGGAAAGGGAATTTAAGGGAGTTTTCTCTTAATGTGCTCAAATGAAATTAGCGGGTGTTTGAGGCAAGAGAAGTCGGTTTTCTTGATAGTATAGGTACTCTATGTCCCAGTTCTTGAATCAGAACGAAGAGGAGCAATTCATAAATCACGAAAAGAATTGTATTTGTGATTTATTATAACAGTACCTGGCCATACAATTTTTCTTAGTAATTTTACAAAATCTTATTTTTCTTAGAATAACTCCAGAACTTTTCTTAAACAAAAAATCAATACATTTATTTCAGTAAATGGTTAATTAAGGGTACCTTTGGATCCAAAACCAATTTTCAGAAAATGATTTTTAATGGTACCTCTCCAATGAACCACTTTTTTACTTTCGATTTTCTTCTGATTTTAATAGTTTTGTTTGTGTAGAAGCTTCTAAGCATAACAAATATTTGTTCTTACCAAAAATTATTTTTTTTTTTTTTCAATAAATGTTCAAATTTTTTTTTGTAAAATTACATGGTCGATTTTTATTAAACTCGGTATTTGACGTTTTTTAATACTCTTTTAAGTTTTTTAAGTAAAAAATTTTATTTTTATGAAAAATAAAATTTCTTTGCATACAAATTTAAAAAAAACCGATAGTGAAAATTTTTGTTGGTCCTCGTCCTACGATTTTTATAAAACTTTTTCTGTATTCTAAAATTAGTATACGATAAGATTATTATTTGGGGGCAGAAAATCATTAAAATCACTTTGAAGCGAATGTTTCCTCAACCCATACCATGAAAAAAAATTATGCTTCATTGTGTCAATTGGGTATGAATAAACCTTTCCATTAACGTACGGCACGATTTGTTTTATTAACTCTGAAAAATTTAGTTTTTTTTGGTTGAAAAAATGGCAAGGGGTTAGTCCAAGTTTTTTTCCGAAATCCATGAAAAAATGTTGTGACAACATTTTTAGGTTTTTGGAAAGGTGTGTTAATTTCATATTCAGAACTGAAAACCGCAACAATTTTAAAAGCTCGGTTCTATAGATAATCGCATTTAACAGATATGCGTATAAATTCAGTAAGATTACATTAGATACAAATATCTTATGAACCAGACATTGCAGAAGCTTTTAGTTTTCGAAAATAGATAGCTTTTGAGTGGATGAAATAGATTTTGAAAACCAAAACCATTTACATGGCTTGGCGGCGAAAATAAATCTATCCAAAGGCATTTCAGGCTAAATTCAAATAATCGAATATCACTTTCGCAAACTAAAAGGTCCTAGTTTTCAATTTTCATTTCAATACGTTGTTTAAACTTCTTCTAGGCTGTTTTTCAAAAATATCGCTATCCAAAGACACTTAGGTAAGTGGTTAGAGGGAGAAATTCGTTGAAATTAGATGAAGTTGCTTTGGATGCGAACATTTTACCAGCAGTCCATAATTTTTTACATTCTTGGAATGATGTATATATTTTCCACTCATCAAAGAAAACCGCATCAAATTCGAAGGCTTGGTTACGGAAAATTAGCAATTCAAAGGCATTAGGGTAGGTGGTTAAATCAGTTAAATCACTTTGGATGCAAAAAATCCTCTTTGAATATACCTTTCCATTATATTTTATCAACATTAGGAAAAAGTTTACGCAAGCTTACATCTACACAAATCTACGCAATTTACTTTATATATTTTAAAAATCAGACATCGCGTAGACGATTCTAGTTTCCAGTTTTGGAAATCTCTTGAAAATTTTATTTTCATTAACCTTCAAAAAGGCTTTGTTTTAGAAATATCGTGGTCCAGAGACATTACCACCAAAAATTAAAACAATTTAAAAATAGCAAACAATTAATACCTCTCACAGAACTTTTTTTTTTTTAATATTTTTAATTTTTTCACTATCGGCTGAGCGTTCTTCTAAGTTTAAGTTTTGTTCAGGAATACAACTAAATATTGTTTTGTATAAATTGTTTAATTAATTAACTGCTTAAAACTAAATTCTCTAATTTAATGTAATTTAATATTTTTTCAAATTGCCAAACATAGTCATATAATACCCTATGTTTTATTGACTTGTTTTTCTTATTTTCAACTTTTGTTAATTTTATAATCCTACTAAATCCGCTAATCCCTTTGCACTTGCAAAGCATTGGGTATGTAAAATAATAGTTTTTTTTTGTTGTTGAAGATTTAGCATCGACTGATGGTATAATCATGCAATTTATTATTCGATCTCTTCCTTAAGCAACCACCATCGAGTCAACATCTACAGTCCGCTAATTGATCATCGAATTTGACTTGATCTTATTAATTTCAAATAAAGACATTTAATTATAACGTTGATTGAAACTTGGTATTTCATTTTGGTTTTTTTTTTTTGGAAATTTCATTGCTGATCAAGTTTCTTATATAAAAATTTCAAATAATATTAAGAGATATTGCATACCAAAAGTTCTCCTTACTAAAACTGCCAAAGAAGTTATCTTAGTTAATTTAAAAATCACATTTCATGCTTTTAAATACTTGTTTCTCATAATTTCGATGTCCTTACATATAATTTTCTTAAATCCTCCGCGCCTTGAACGAAAGAGCAAGTACGTGTGACTTATTCGGGCATTTTATTTAATTCAAGAATGACAATCAAATTCTTTGTTCTATTCTGTGATTCTACAAACAGTGGACAAAATGATGATAATTTTGGCCCAAAATAGCCGTAAAAAGTAACTGTACATTATGTATATGAACTTTAGAACGTCTTCACATAATCGAAAACGGCATGTCAAAAAAAAGAACGATTTTATAGTAATTTTTGAAACAGGTGTTCCATAGAGGTGAAAAAAATCGTATCCTTTTCCTTAAAGGGGAGACATACACCCCCTTCCACACAACTTTTTTTTCTTGTTTTGATCCAACCTCTGCCCTCTAGCACTTTTATGCAATCTATGCACATCTTTAAATTTCCAAGCCACTTGATTATAAGAACAAGTTTGTGCGACCGAGTCAAGCTTGTAATTTTAGAAAGGTTTTAAAAGAAAAGAAAAATTTACTGCATATTTCCGAGGCCTCAGCAGATAAAAGCAAGGATGGTGATAAGAACGCCTCAAAAATGGTAACAAGATTCACTAAAAAAACGAAATCGTTAATATTAGAAATATTTCTGGAAACTAAAAAGTTTAATGGGCTTCATTGACATGTTCGTACCTAGATACCATTTGATACCGAGAAAGTAATTTAATTTCCCATAGTTTAATACCAAATATTCTGCTTGAAATTATTCAATATAACCTGAATAAGCCTTTGGAATTTCAATATTAAATTATCTTACATCAATAAAATTTATTTTTCCACAGTTAGACATTCCAAAAGATCAATCCTTTTTAACAAGATATTTAAATAGCTATTGTTTTCCTAATCAACACTTTTGATTTACCCTATTGATGTAGAACTTTCACCACAAATAAATTTCTACCCTGCAGCAATGTTTGGTTAGAATTTATGGAGGTAGATCTAGGGAGGTATATTTATACCTCCCTAAGTTCATTAAGATAAATTTTGTTTAAAGAGTCATTTTTCTTCCTCTTTATGTACATTTACTTTTGAAACACAATCAAAAAAATTTCATCCTTAAGAAAAAATATATTTCAAGAAATTTTGTTAGCATATATTTGTAAAAGTTTTTTTTTTTTTTAAATATAATTTTGTTTAATTTTTGAAGCAAAGCATTTTTCTTGAAAAATGTTCCATTTTAAAAATCTACAAGATGGCATTATTAGTTTAGTTTGATTAAAAAGTGAACAATACAACTTTTTCATTAGGTCAAATGAGGTAAATTCGTTTAAAATTTCCAAATTCGATACGAAATCATCTCATTTCCCATACAAATTCACATTTTGAAATGAGATAATTTCTACTAAATTTGCACGAAATTGTGTTGGAAATTAAGTCAAAACCTACTGAGTACACCCGATTGGGCCCAGTTTAAAGATCTCTGTCAAGATTTTGTATTAAAATGTCAAAGATGAAACCCACAAAAAGCTACTAACAGTCATGAGAAATTCAAAAATGAAATGAGCTGTCAAACAAAATTACCAAATTACAAATGAAAACACTTTTTCTCTTATTTGCGAAATTACCTCTTTTCGGCTTTAATGAAAACGTAGTATAAGCTGTTTTTTCCCTGGAATCTTCACATGTCAAAGTGACAACCAATAGTTATATAACTTGCGATACAATATTGAAAATTGCGTAAACATTTTTTTGCGAGATCTATAACTTTTAAAAAGTCCAAAAAATATTTTTTTGGATTTTAAAAAAATTTTCAAACATTTTTTTTTTGAAAATCAAGTATTTTGAAAACTAAAAAGTCAATTTTTATGAAACTCGGTATTCAAGGTACTTGTTTACATTCTTTAAAGTATTCTAAGAAAAATTTTACTTTTATGAAAAACTTGTGCTATCGACCAAAAATTATAAAATATAACAAATAGCAAGTAGTACCTCTCATAGAACGTATATTTTAAATAAATTAATTAATAAAAATACTCGTATTAAAAAGCATGAAATCGATATTTAAATTAGGAAAAACAACTTATTTGATAGTTTTATATGTAAAAAGAACGCCAAGCTAATTCTTGATTGAATATGATTGTATGGAAAAAAATGTAAATCGTAGGAGCGGTGTTTTCAAAAAATATTTCCTCATATATCAAATTCTTAAAAAATCTTAAGGACAACTTTTGGTATTGAAATCTAAAGTATTTACTCATGTGCATATAAAGATAAAATTTCAACAAAAAATTGTCAACCCATTTTTGAAATATTTTCTTTCCAAAAAAACTTTGAACTTTCTTTTAAACATTAAAAAACTTTTTTTTCTTCAAAATTTAAATATGTAATAACTTTGAATCTTATTTGAAATTTGTATATAAGAAGGTTTTTTAATAATAGAATTTCTATATACTACTGAAATAAATCAGTCAAGTAGAAGACTTAGCATATTTTTTGTATATACAAAAACTAGTTTAAATCTGTTGAGCCTATAATGAGAAAGCCGACCGTAAAGTACAGGAAAGATATGCAATATACTCGCATATTATGAAATATGCGAAAGGCGAGTTCGTGAGCAACCTAAGTTCAAGTAAATACAATTTTTAGAGAAACAAAAAAAGTACAATTCAACTCTTTGAAAAATAATTTTTGTAGCTTATTGATTAAGAATTCTAACCTTGTTGGATATAGTTTACAATGGATTTTTGTAAGAGAATTCATGTAAGTTAAGGCCTTCACTACGTCACTGATGAGTCCAAGTGAGTAAGTCGGACGAAACGCCAATTTGTAGGACTAGAGGCCATACAAAGCTATTTTGAATCAATAATTCAACAAGTCCAATCCTTTATGCCAAGTCTTCTACTTGGATAATTTATTTCAGTAGTTTATATTACCAAGATTTTTTTTCGAGGAAAATGACAAAAGTTATGGATTTAGCACTATGCTAAAAAAGTAAAATAGCCATTTAGTGATTTTAACTTTAGAAGAATATGAAGAGATGGCAGGTTCTATGCTTAAATCGTATAAAATAAGAAAAATTCTCTTTTTAACTTTGTAAATATATTCTACCACCCTCGGTTCCCAAACTGTGTTCCGCGGAACCCTAAGGGTTCCGTGAACCAATCTTCAGGGTTCCGCGAAATTCTTGAAGTAAAACTAAAAAAATATTTTTTTTAAATAGATATGAAGTTTAAAAAAAACTTTCAAGTGACTTTTGGTGAAAATTCCTACATTACAGAAGTGACAACAGCCATTGCGATAGTTAGAATTTATATGCATTTACTCATGATGTTCAATATTTTTCAGTTATAAATTTTTGCAAGGAAACATGCCAGAGCTCAGAACTGATATTCGCGAAGTTCATGGCAATATTACTTTCCAGGTACTAATTTTGACATTGAATGGGTACAAAATCCATTTATAATAAGAATTCAAATACTCGATTTTAAAATGTCTTGCATAGCTGCGATAGAAGCCAACTGTCATTAAAAAGAAACCAGTAAAATGGGTGACCACAAAATTAATGTGAAATTCGAGCCAAATTTTTATTTGCAGATTTGTGGAAAGCGTCCTAATGTGGATTACGGATATGTGTTTGACAGTTCGCAGAGAATTAGCCAGTTTATATTTCTGAGATCTCAGAGGACTCAGAGCGCTCAGAAATATAAACAGGATACCTCTCAAAAATTCCTCCCTTTCCCCTTAAAAACTGAGACTGAAATTTTTTGGATTCGCTTGCTCAATTATATTTTGTCTCAATAAATTCTATAAGAAGAAAAGAAAAAGAGAGTTGTTTTGACTTCTATGTGAGGAATACTGTTTATATTTTATTCTCCTGTTCTGTCAAAAAATTGAGGAAAAATACTGAGCGCTCAAGAAATATAAACTGGCCAAATGTATCTGTTTCGAACAGAAAAGAACAGAAAATTACAAGATTGTGTGTTCCATGAGTAAAAACCTTGCCCCACACTGATCTACATTCTGTGACTTTGTGTTTCATCTTCCATGACGTTTTTCAGAATAGTTAAGAATGATATTTCCTGCACCTGCTTTTGAGGTGGAGCAAGTGAATGGGAAATGTCAAAGTACTAGCCGATTTCTTCATTTAGGATTATAATATGCTAAAATTTATCACAGAAATACTTTTCTTAATATGTTTGAATCTAACATTAAGATAAAATATGAAAAAATGTAAGAAGTGTGAATTGATACTATTTTTAAATTTAAAAGTTTCACAGAGTTGATATTCAAAGGCCAATCCCGTCAACACATAGCTGCACTTTTTGTATCTAGTTTTGACAGCTTCCACACACTTTTGCTGTTCTGATGTAGTTTTTCTTCATTAAACACAGCTTAAGGCTAAATTTAATAATTTTAACTAAATTTAGGTCGTGTTTAAAAATTAAATAAAAAATTTGTTGATATTTGCGCTTAGATATTTACATATAAACAAGTTTATTCTTATTCACAGTTCACAGCTCATATAAGAGGCACTTAAGTATTGGGATTCCAAAATATATTTTGACTTTGTTTGAAGTTTCACAGCTTAAAAAGTTTGGGAACCGCTGTTCTAGCGAAGTTTAAACCCGTTTAATTGTGCCCTTATCATTTTATTAGCGTTTATGTTATAGTTCGCTTACGTCTTTTTTTATTTCTGACACTTACAATTTTGACAACCTGCCTTAATCGGGGCATACACGACATAGCCAGTCCATCTTCTTAGCTCGGTTGGAATTCAGAATAGAGCTGATCCATTCCACATACGATGGGACTTGGATCGGTGCGGGGCCCTTTGGCTCGTTGGCTCTCTGTCATGTATTTCTAGCTAGGTTTTCAGTGCGAGATCAAACTAGTCTCGAGATTAAACCTCAGTCAATTTCAGAAATGTGTTTTTCAGTCTTTTGAAATCCCGAGTTAAGTACAAGTTAACTCACCCAATTTAATGAGTTAACTCACGGAGGGCCTTTTTATACTATGGCGCCATCTAGATTTTTAATGCGTAAAAGGCGTAGAATGGCGATATTTATACGAGTACTGTTGCACATCCAACCCAATAGATTTTTGACGACTGAAAGAACTTAATTTTACTACTAATTCAATAGCTTTTTTTAAAAGGTTTTTAGGAAAACAAAGTCCCTTAAAGATATAATTTTCGGTACAGAGGTACGGAAGGATGAAATTAAGGAAATACTTGATCTTGTTTTATCTGCCGTTAAAACCAATATCTTATAACAGGTGATTTTTTAGCTGGTTT
Organism: Dasysyrphus albostriatus; assembly: GCA_946251815.1. Taxonomy (NCBI): domain Eukaryota; kingdom Metazoa; phylum Arthropoda; class Insecta; order Diptera; family Syrphidae; genus Dasysyrphus; species Dasysyrphus albostriatus. Next base: position 19,548,402 of record OX276337.1, read on the forward strand.
GGTTTTGGCAACACTGGTTTTGACAGCTGACGTGTGTTTAGTACCTTGTGTCACTGTCAAACAGCTTCAGTTTGGTTTGCAATTTAACCATGGATCGTCTTACAAATGAAAAACGCTTGCAAATTATTGAATTTTACTATCAAAATTCGTGCTCGGTTCGAAATGTTCATCGCGCGCTGCTTCCATTTTATGGTCGGCATTCTCGAGTCTATTCGGAAGATTGTGACCAAATTTTGCACCAAATTTACTTTGTTGGACATTAAACCAGCAACACGTTTACGTACTGTGCGTAGTGAAGAAAATATTGCGGCCGTATCAGCTAGTGTGACAGAAGACCGCGAAATGTCGATTCGGTGCCGTTCCCAGCAGTTAGGCCTTTGTTACAGCACTACGTGGAAAATTTTGCGGAAGGATTTGGGCGTAAAGCCTTTTAAGATACAGCTGGTGCAAGAACTAAAGACAGCCGACCTACCACAACGCCGAATTTTTGGTGAATGGGCTCTTGGAAAGCTGGCCGAGGATCCGCTTTTTTATCGAAAAATTGTGTTCAGCGATGAGGCTCATTTTTGGTTGAATGGGTACGTAAATAAGCATAATTGCCGCATTTGGAGTGAAGATCAGCCAGAAGCATTGCAACAGCTACCAATGCATCCCGAAAAAGCCACTGTTTGGTGCGGTTTATGGGCCGGCGGCATTATTGGCCCATATTTCTTCAAAGATGATGCGAATCGCAGCGTTACTGTCAATGGTGAACGCTACCGAGCGATGATAACAAACTTTTTTTTGCCCGAAATGGAAGTTCTTGACTTGCATGATATGTGGTTTCAACAAGACGGTGCCACATGCCACACAGCACGCGAAACAATGGCGCAATTGCGAGGCGAGTTTGGTGAACAGTTAATTTCACGTTTCGGGCCAGTCAATTGGCCGCCTAGATCGTGTGATTTGACACCATTAGATTATTTTTTGTGGGGGTATGTCAAGGCTAATGTCTATAGGGACAAGCCCGCTTCGATTGACGCACTGGAAGCCAACATCCATGCATTCATTCGTGAGATACCGGCCGATATGTGTGAAAGAGTATGCCAAAATTGGACTCAGCGGATGGGCTACCTGAGACGCAGCCGCGGTCAACATTTGCATGAAATTATCTTTAAACATTAAATTGCAAGGTTCAAACTATCGATTCAAATAAATATTTTATTCATTTTTTCGAATTTTTTGTGTTTTTTTTTTTTTAAAGTTCTAAACCTCTTAAAAAATCACCCGTTATAATATTGTCAGCGGATCAGAAAATAGTTATTTAACGGATCTTGGGACGATGGAGCTTCTAAAGGGTTTTCGCAAAAGATTTACACTTTTCTTTTAATAATGACGTTGAAGTCAAAATACGTCAAAAGCTGAAAACGAAGTATGTCATCTGTGATTGGTATTAAAAAAAATAGCTGAACATTTATCATGCGGAATGCTTTTTTATTGTATTCCAGCCTTTTCAGCCAAAACAAATTCAGGGTTACTGCGTTTTATTTACAAGGAAGTGACATACATAATTCTTAAAGAGTATCTCTTGAATCCTTTATACCAAATAAGTTAGTGAAGCCATTTTATTAGAACTTAGTTAAGAATAGGTTCAAGTCAGGACACCGAAATATAATAAATTAGCAGAACGTGGGCTTTCTTGCCTTCAATGTTGTTTCAGACCTTAACACTTATCGCAAGTTATAAAAACATTTATTTCAAGATTTCACCAAAAACTTTCACCTCAACACAATAAAGGGCCATTTTTCATACAGGAGGGTCTATCTTTTGGACAGTGTAGTTAAAGATAATTATTATTATAATTAATGATAAAGGTACCTATAACACTATACCTACCCGACTGAGGTTGAATATAGGATTTGATTAATGGTTAATCTGCCTCCACTTACAAACTGTCATGAGTTTTCAATTACTGTTTATGTTTTGTTAAATTGATATAAAGAAGTCAAGTTATTCGGCCTTTGGACTACTTATATAGGGAAGTGAAATTTCGTTTGACTAGAAATATTAGTTAAGTCTTGAGGTTTATTTTTCCATCAAAATTATAAATGATTTTGTTTTCTAAATGCGCCTCAAAATCAATCATTAAAATTTTCAATGATGAGTTTCAATGAAAGCCATAACTGGCGCCTTGCTGTTGAAATTTCGACATTACCTTACAGATCCATATATAGAACCTTTAAACTCTGTGCAGACAGGATTTAACTGTATAAATCCACACATTTTTCTCAAAATCTTTGTTACTTACATTTTTTAAACTTTAATAAAAACTTTTTCAAAATAATAAAAACTTTTTAAGTCTCAGCCGCAAATAGAATTTTTTGCATCCACGCAATTTTTGTTTTCAAAATAAAATAAAAATGAAGGATAAGAAATAATTCACAGTTTTGGGATTTTATTATGAACCTATAGCTATAGTTCGCAATTGAGAAAATAAATCTACGAGACAACGAAAACTTATTTAAAATATTCAAAAACTTTGTATTATGCTTCTGTTCCGTTCTGTTCCGTTCCAACCAACGAGTCTATGTCGAAGATACATAGTCCTTGAGGGCACACCAGAGATCTCCTTGATATAATTTTTAAGTTCTATAAACCATTTCCTATCTTATTCTTCTCAGCCGTTTCGAAGTTCGAAGGATGTATTTTTTTGTTCACATAGTTGGAGGAAAGTTTATTTATCAACAAAAAACTTAATATTCTCCTTATAATTCTCTTAGATGTGTATGTGTGTGTGGGTGAGTGTGTGTGTCTATATTTACCATCGCGTTTGACTTTATTTATCCTTATTTTATTTTTATGGACTTTTGCCTCTAAAGCTAGGCTCCAATCTTCTTTAAGCCTTTTAATAAAAAAATGTGTTTTTTGTTTTTACAGGATCAACGGTCCTTTGGTGCACCCGCCTCCTCCTCGCAATTATTGCGTGTCCTGAAAATAAACACGCCAACGACAAAAACAAAATTTTAAAGATTCCTTCAAGCTTTTATAGATACATTAGCATTCAACGGTTAATTTAGGGATTATTTTAATCCCTGTGGCATAGTTGAGAATAGATAAATATAGTATATATGTAGGTATGTATTCATATAAAGTCACCTTCCTGTTCGTTCTGCGCTGCCAAAGCAGAGGATATCCTGTCCACGGTAAACCTAAACAACAAAAGCAAATAGCCCACAGAAGGTTTAGTCGGAGAAAAGTTTCCATCCGCTGCTGCTGGCCGCAGGTAATTGCCACTAGATATACACCACAATGGCAAAAGATAAACTTTTAATTCCAAGTCCGCAAAAAAAAAACAAGGAGGCCAAAAGCGTATACTATACACTACAGAAGACTACACAACTTGTAGAAATAGACATCCTTTTAGCAAGGATACTCTTGCTCATTGTTTTGTTCTTTTTCTCATCCAAAGCAAAACTTTCATTATTGCAAAAGATTCTTTTGAAGGACAAAGCCGAAGCCGACAATGCACTAGGATTCTAGGACGGTATATAGGAATCCTTGGAACAATGGTGCAGGCTAAAGAGCAAATACCGTTGGATATTTAGGAAATTGACCTGATTACCGATATCTCATTTAATATCCGTTCTGTGGTCATGAACTCTCCTTGACACTGGGCACGTAGACGTATAGAGATCCATGTCCATGCCACTACTATGAGGGTTCTATATATTTATATGTATGTATATACATTGGTAAGGACTTTCACACGTTTTGTCGGGTAATTTTTTATAATATTTTTTTTCATCTCGTATGGAAACGAAAAAAAGTCGGTGGTAGAATTTATAAACCACCTGAGACAAAAAAGATCTATTCACGTGAAATGGATTAAACAAAATAAACGTCAATTAAATGTTTTGTATTTTCTCTTTTGTAATTTTAACTGAATTGCTTTATTATCCATGGTGGTTCAGTCCTTTTTCAATTGATTTTTTTTTTTTTTTTATTAAAAAAAATCAAACAGATGGTTTGTTCATTCCGATAATATGGTAATATTTTTGTATTTTATCTTTTGTGGGAGTACCTACCTATAACTATAGATTCATTTCGGTTTTTGTATGAATGAATCTTTATAGGTTTATTTTGTTTTAACAAATTATTGCGTTTTAATTCTCTTTTTATCAATTTGTACATTCACTTTAAATTAAATTTTATCGGTTACATTTAAAACAATATGAGATGAACTTAAATTGTTATCGATGAATATAACTGTAGCCTAAGAGGATATCAATATACATTTGACTGCACGGTTGCACTTTGATGGTTAATAATTTATTTTGTCTTGTGAATTGTGATATCATTCAAGGTGTTCATAAATTCGTCAATCATGTTAAGGACATGATTCTGGGGCAAACGAGTATTCTAAGAAAAAAAATTGTAAGGAATGAAAAATCTATTCCTGCTCCTCTGAGGCAAGGGGAACATTTCTGAAAAATTGACTTTAAATGCAAACAAAATAATAAAAATCACCGAAAGTCCTTACACACAATAATGTGCACGTCTGTGAAGTTAGCAGGGCAACTTTCACCATTTGCAGTTTTTTTGTATTTCTATTCTCAATTTTGCAGTTCGCCAAATAAGGGTATAATCGAGTGACCTGCCAACTTCACAGTGAAGTTTGCAGGTCACATAGTGTATCTCTTGAACCAAACATGCTAGGAATAACTTGCAGTAAGGTTCCAATTTTGCATTTTTTTTGCATTTCAAGAGTATGCTACTTCAAAATTTTGAAGTCTTTTTTTTTCAAATTGAGGACTTCAAATTTAGTACCTAGCCTATCGTTGAAATGCAAAAAAACTGCAAATTTGGAGCCTTATTGCAAGTTCCTATGGCATGCTTGGTTCTTGAAAAACACTAAGTGATCTACTAAATTCACTGTGAAGTTGACAGGTCACTCGATTATACCCTTATTTGGCGAACTGCAAAATCGGGAATAAAAATGCAAAAAAAAAGGGGAAAATACTGCAAATTCCTGTCAAGGTCCCATTTGCGTGGGTGAAAGTTTCCCTGCTAACTTCACAGACGTATAGTGTGTTCTATATCTACCTTTTTCGAAAGTTAAAAGGTCCTCAATTCTTTTATTTATTTTTTAAATCAAATTATTGAAACAGTTTTTGAGTAATTAAATTTCAAAATCACAAAATGTTGTTTTTTTTTAAGTTAATATTTTAGAATTTTAAGTTTTATTAAGTTCTATATTTGGGAAATAGTTCCTGAAGTTTTTTTTCTCGAAAACTAGGAAAGATTTTTAAATTTGGCTTTCCGTAGCTATGTGAGAAAAAATTGATAAGTTTATTCAATATCGAACACAAAAATAGTATTATTTAATAACGCAAAATTTTTGAAAATATTGACTTGAAAAAAAAAAAATAATAAATAAAAGAATATTATTGTGTGTAGGTTCCTTACTGCTTTCGTTGATTTTTAGTGGAGAGAGAGGGGGGATGGAGTTTTCGCCTTATGATGTTTACTTGCGATATACATAGGTACTATAAGGTAAATTTTGGATTCGTGCAAAAAAAATTTCGAGTTAATAACTAAACAGAAAGCACCAAAAGAGCGACTGGATTGATTTTCTTATAACTTAGAACATAGTCATTTTTAGTGATTTTGCCTACACGTTTTATAATTTTTTATTCATAACTAATATACCTGCCATAGAAATGATTGTGTGCAATTTTACAAATTCTTATTTTTCTCAAAAACGGCTCCAAAACTTAAAAAAAAATCAATAAATTTCTTTTTGTAACAGCTTCTTTTTTTCAAAAAATGTTTAGTAATGGTACTTCCCCAAAAAAACATTTTTTTTTAAATTACAATTTTCTTCAAACGGTTGTTGATTTCAATAATTTTTCTTAAGCTTCTAAGTAATGAAAATAATTTTTCTTACTAAAATGTTCAAAAAATATTTTTTATAAAACAAAAAAGATGGTATTGCGCTACTATTTAAAGTACTTTTTTGATTTCGAAATAATTTATTATTGACTGATCGGATTTAAATATTTTTTTTATATAAAAATCTCCAAATACTTTAAACAATATTATTATTTTCAACTTTGAAAAAATAAGATGGCAACACTTAAATTGCGAAACAATTTTATTTTCCTTTTAATTTCGAGCGCCTGTTTCTCAGCCGATTTGTATCCAAAACTTTTTCTGATTATGTCATTTTAAAGAAAATTAAATCATCTTTCTTTTATGAGAGGCAATAACTGTACATATCTCCACAAGTAAGAAGGTCTTAGGCAAATATGTAAAAAAATAACAAAAATTTGATATGGCAAATTGGTTCTTATAAAATCCGTCCATTGCCACGCCCACTTATTTTTATTTCTTTGTTTCTCGGATACGCTTCCTAAAATAAATCAGAGTTTATCCTTATAAACGAGAAAAAAAAACACAAAAATTGTTAAATTTAAATCCGCCCACTACCACACCTCCTTTTTAAAAATATTTATTTCTTGGGAACAGCTGAAAATGGATGAGAAAAAGGTAAACATTTCATAAATACCGAATGGTTTATAGATTAGTAATTTGCATTTGAGTAGTTGTTAATTATTTGTGACAGTTTTGAATTTGTCGTCAAGTTAGTAAAAGACCCAAAAAAAAACTTAAAAGCATTGCGAGACAAATAATAATTTTACCTTTAAAACATTTTTGGTTCAAAGCTAAATTGTCTATCAAATGTACTACAATAAATTAAAAAAAATAATGTTATTAGCATATAACATATATTTAATAATAATAATTATTTTAATACAAAACCAAACTAAGATTTATTTAATTTTCTGTATAACAAATATTTTTGTCATTCTCAACCAAATTAAAGTGAATAAAAGTAAAAATAAAAAGTTTTAATTCCAAAGAATCAAATAATTACTCCGTATTCGATTTGTTAGAAAAACATTTTTTTGTCTAAGCTTAAAAATATTCGCAAGTCTAAAAACGAAAGTTGCATTTAGTTCAAGGTTTAGTTGGTCTTAAGATATTAATTAACTAACATTAGTATAGATAGAGACCAAAAACAGTCGAAGAAATAACCAAATTTTTCACCCACAAAATAATTTTTCTTATGTTCTTAGTAATGATAAAATCTTCTTTAATTATATTTTCAACACAAACCCTTAACTTTGGATCTTTTGGAAAAAAAAAAATACCAGCTGTGGGGAAAGTAAAAATGATTATAAACTAATGTCTAGCAATTTCTCATTTAAATTTATTTCTTTTTTGGAAAATTTCATCAAAGACATCTTAATTAACGGAAATCGAAACTCCCTCCGAACAGTTTTGTTTCTGTCTCTAGGTCGAGGCAGCATCAGGCTGATGCTGAGTTGATGAATTGTTCAATATAATTTACTTTTTTTTGCTGTTACTATACTGCTCACTGCTGTATTTTTACAAATATTTTACAAATGTCCAATACAACTGGCCCAATCTTTTATTAAAATTACTAAAAATATTTTTTTCTCTTATACCATTTTTGTCTGACAAATCGACAAAACTTATTTTCAAATCAATATCAACCTCCTGATTGTAATGAAATTGAAATTCAATCGGCTAAATCATTCGTAAGCTCTTGACTTTTTTTAACATCCTTCATGCAACGAGAAAGGACATGAATAAATTTAAATGTAAATTAGCAAAAAAAAAAAAAAACCTTGGAAAAAATGTAATGCTGGTCCAGTTTGGTTCTGCCACCCATCAGAAAAATGGTAGGTAGCAATACTTTAAAATTTAAATAAAAAATTTAATTTAGTTAGTGCATTTACAATGCTCAGTCACTCGTGTGCTGCTTTCATGGATACCTACACCTAGATACTTTTGTAACTTTCTTTTTGTCGCTAGTATAGATTGGATAAAATACGAAGGAGAACAAGGGTGCCAGCGTTTTCTAAATCCTTGAGCTTGTGTGAAATTGCACCTTCTTTAGTTTTTGTATGTTGCACAAAATGTAAGTTCCTTCTAAATGGAAAAGTAAAGGAGATCTTGAAGTTTTTTTTTTTTTAAGTTGATATTTATTGAATTTTCTTTTTTTCAATATTCATTGTGAATTTATAGCGAGAATTAGGGCGTTGTCGGGACAGGTGCGGATTTAAGAAAAAATGGACGGGGAAGGGATGTTTTAAGTTCCTCCTGCCTATTAAAAAACAAAGAAATCTTTATGTGAAGCTAAAGTTAAAACAAAATTGTTATTGATGAGTTTAAGCTGGAACAAGAACAAGCACAAGTATACAAATACAAGTGGGCTGGACGAAAACTCAATTTGCATGGACTAATCAGCCTGAAATATTATTTTGAATTTGAATTTATTTTTAGATATTCAGTTTTCTCTAGAAGAGCTCAACTTGTTTTTTAGTAAGACTTGCGGTTAAAATAATTCTACAGAAATTATAATTTTAGTGCTTTCATGACAAACAAATTTATTTTCGACTAATCTGTGGCTCCTGCCCCCTGAATACGAGTATGTTGTACAGCGGCGTATACAGCTCCATTTCTTGGGGGGGGGGGGTCATACCAAAACAAAAACCCAATTCAGTTTTTATAAATTTATTAATTAAATCAGTCTTTATCCACGGTTTCCATTTTTTTCGCTTTTTGTACTTTTTTTGGAATTAATTTCTGCTGGTCCCACAAATGTTACCATTTTTTGTTTAATTATAAAGAGTGGGGGTCGGAATTTTAACAAGGTCAAAATTCGTTTTGCAAAACTTTTCTTTCGAAATTTTGGTTCTCAGTATTCTCCAAACTCCGTTTACATAATTTTGACAAAATAAAGAGAAGTTTGGAAAATGTAAAAAGGGCGTAATTTTTTCTTCTTTTTTCAATTACCTTTTTATTCATCTTAAAATAAAATACAGTAGACGCTCGATATAGTGAAGTTCACTCTATTGAGATTGTTTCCTTTTTCGCAGGAGTTGAAGATTTAAACAAAGCTTTCAATGAGGTTTAAAAAAAAGAAACACTTGTTCAGTGTCCTTAAGCAATGTTAAATTCTTTCGGGACATTTTTGTAAAAAAAAAATAAGTTTTTATATATAATTTTGTGTGTTCAATATAGTTAATTTTTTTAGATTTACTAAATCGAGCGTCTACTGTACTATTATTTGCTGACAAAGCTTAAACATTTTTATATTATGGGTATTCATGCAACTTCGTAAGACCGTAGATAAGTTTACAAATTTGTTAAATTTATCTTTTGGTTAATGAACTGTCAAATTTTGAATGGGAAATGATTTACACAATTTTGTTAAAGTTATCAAGGGATTTTGTTGCATAAAATAAACCAAACTGGTTAAACGTCATTGTGACTCTATCTCTGATTGAATTACCTAGCATTTAATCAAATGTATAACAAAGGTCGTTCATGCAAACTTTTTACACAATTTGTAAACTTACGACGTTGCATGAATACCCATATTATTTTTTTTGTAAAACACAAATTTTGTAGAGCTGAGTTTTGGATACAAAAAAAATGATCCACTCCCGAATTTTAATATGATCTTGAGGTTGTGTACCAAAAATATTTCGTATGAATTTTTTGTGCACGCTAAAAAATAAGTAGGTTTTGGAGATGTTAATCTTAATATTTTACTTAATATTAATATTTTTTAATATTTTTCTTAATATCTTACGTTTGAAGACAGTTTTAAGCGACAGTTTGCATCAATTTTTTTTTAATCTGATAAGGGGATAATAATGGGGGGATAATTTTCTCATTTATCAATCAAAAATTGTGGTAGTTAGAACCACTTTTTTATTGAAGGCAAACATTCTTAGCTTCCACAATTTGTTTTTATTGAAGCCTGAAAATGAACATCTGAAGCATTGGCCGCAGATCGAAAAATTGAATGCAGACCCAATATGATCTTCGAACTTTCAAAAATGTTTAAAACATGTGTAAATTTAAAATTACCTTCTCAATGGGTTTTTTCATGATAATTGAAACATACAAAATAATTTTGAAAAACCATTACCTACCAATGTATGTATATGTATTAATATTTATTTGAATAAAATTGATGCATTGATTGACTATTTTTCGAAATCTGAATACAAAAAATTTATAAAATGTTTGGAATCCCTAAAAGTTAATTCGTAGATAAGCCAAAAATCCTTTAATAAATTCAGGTCTCAATCAATAAATGTTTTCAGGGTGTATGACAGGGCTGTGTCTAAGGGTGGGGCACTGGAGCAAATGCCCCAGGTGCCTTCCTATGAAGGGGACCATGCCGTACTGCGAATGGCTCGCCACGTTCCATGAATGGTGCCATGAAATGTGTTTGCGGAATATTCGTTAACTCAAACTGCAAAAGTCTTCTCTTAAAAAAGGCAAATATAAATTTTACTGCGTTAGTATTGTGTTCAATAGTCAAGTTCGCTAAAGTCGCGAATTTGAATACATCATCTACGGTGCAACTGAGCAGTACAAAAATCAAGTTGATGATTATTGAAAAGGCAGAGAGCATGTTTGTAAACGTCAGAAGCCTTAGCAAGTAAATTGACTGGCGTTGATGAAAACAAATTTTCAACAAACAGGACGAATACATACATACGAGTATTATTTGTCATGACGCTTTCTGCGTCAAAAAAACGACGATCATTTCACGAACAAATTGACTTTGACTGACCGATAATGTGATCAATTTATAGCTTAGGGAATAATGTTTAAAAGCACACTTAACTTGCGTTGGATTGGCATCAATCGAATATACGATCGATACGATCAAAAGAAAATGTATTTTAAACATAATCCAAAACTAATAGTAACTGTTAAATTCGTGTTTAAAAGTCAGACAAGAATGTATAATTAGAGTTTTTGTTGATTTCATTCAAACATTCCAAGCAGAGCGATGTATTTTAAGTTACGTTGCGTTGGAATGAAATTAACGATAGAAAAATTATCGAACTAAAAATAAAAATGTCGACAGGTTAAAAAATCAATTTATATCAACTTTTTTTCTATGTACTAAATATTGGGAAGAAATATCGAAAATTCGATAAAAGTCTATCCTTTTCTCGACTTTCTTTTTAGGCTGCTGACTTTTTGTCTAAGTTCGAAGCTAAACATTTTATGAACTAGTAACCAAAAAAGGTATTCTTACATGCAAAAAAGTCGATATAAACCGACATTTTAACTAGTTAAATCGCTTTTTTTTCTGGTAATTCGTACGTAACCTATACTGAAACATGTTGGTACTGGGTTTGAGTCGGAACGGCCCTGGTGTGTGGAATACGGTTAAAAGTAAAATTTTTGTTTTTCATTGTAATATTCATGTAAATTCATATTCGTATAATATCGTCTGTTAGTTTTTTTTATCCATTCATTCATTTATTTTTTATATTTTTATTGAAGATGATTTCCTTAATATTTTGTACAAAATTCTCACAAAATAAGTAAGTTAAACCGATCTAAAACAATATTGAAAATACTTTGAGAATTAAAGAGTGTATATCTGCCAAAAACGTAGATCTACCAAATTGATTTTGAATCAAAAAATACATCAATGCTAAAATTTTCTGAATACAAGTGGTTAAAATCGTCTATTTGATAAATCTTAACCAAAAAAAAAAATTGTTTAATTTCGACAACAAAACCCCAATAGTATTATTCGGGCAATGGCTTGTAAATGCTGATAGGAGAAGGTAAATAAACTTTACCAATAATGAGTCGGTAGCCCATTTCAAAGCTATAAAAAAATAATTTTTTTTGAAATTATATTTTAAGATTGCAAATATTTTTGCTTTTCTTATTATTTTTTGCGTATATCTTTTGAGTTCTCGGAACCCCCCCTTTGTATACGCCGTTGATGTTGTAGAGAGAAAAAAATACTGAGAAATCCTATGAATTATTTTTACAGTGAACTTGCATATTGAATATTTGTGTATACTTTTATATTTCGATTCCAAGCTTTTTCCTATATTTCACAGAAATGTTTACTGATTTTATTTTTTTTTTTTTTCAAATTATGTTTTTCCAGTTTATAATGATGATGAGTTAGGTTTTAGAGTATAGGTGCCTTCTTAACCTAAAACAAACAAAAAAATACCAGAAACCAGAACTTCAATTAGGAAGGATTTTCATTTAGATGGAAAATATTATTAAATCAAAACTTTATATTTGGATAGTTAAATTAACTCGATGTAATTATTCTAATCCTACATTTATATCAAACACAGTGATCTCCATAGACACATTATGATAACAAAAAAAGTATTCAATTATGATGTTTTCAGTGTGAGGAAATTGAGTACTCTTTAATTTAAAGAATTTTTAAGTAAGCTGAAGAAAAAATATGAAAAAAGAAAAAGCTTTTAATTACTTTGAAAAATTTTAAATGATTTAAAAATAAACTTAAAAGGTATTGGAGGAAATCTAGGGTGAGAACAGCAAATATTCACCAATAATGGAGACAAACCTCTATGAAGAGCTGGTTCAATAACGGAGATAACCTTCAATATTTTTGTATTTTTAAATTCGGGTGTCTGTTATTTCCTTACTAATTTTTTTAATGGAAAACACCCCAAAAATCAAAAGCTTATGTCGTAAAAAAATGGTTTTGACCAAAAAATTTTTTGTCCGAGGTCATTTTTTTTCTCTCGAATAACTGCAGTATGTATGCAAATATTAAAACTACCTATACTTTGATTTGGGCTTTATTTCATAAAAATTTACAAGTGACAATTTTACAAATTTGCCACATTTGTCTGATAATTTTTCGCTTTAAACATTACCCTGCGGCCACACGAGCCAGTACGGGCTAGCCAATTGGCTACATACACTGACTGTCAAATTCCTATTCGTGTATTTGCTGTGACGTAGGCGGCATGCTGTACTGGCTTCTATACTGACCAGGGCTCGGATGTTAATCCAAATGGAATAAATCTAGTCCAATTTTAGGGAAAGAAGTATAACTGCTACGATATTCCGCTTTTTCAAAATTAAATGAACTAAAAACACTCTCTTGCTATGCGACAAAACTAACAAAAGAACAGAGCGTTACGAATGTTTTCCGTTGGTTCTGTGCGGAGATTTAGCTAATTAAAAACCGCAGGTAGTGATTAAGATGAGTCACTTTTTGCCGAAAATCGATTTAACTAGTAAAAATTAGTAATGCCGGATTTACACAAGTGACAAATTGTCATAAATTCTTCCATTTTCACACCATTAATGACATAATCGTGTAATTGAATTGAAAATGTGCCACAATATTCATCATAAATAAGTGACGAACTAATTGGCATTAAATATTGCCAAGCCATGTAAATGCACAGTGACACTATTTTGAAAATAATGACAATACCCAATAAAGAATGAACCTGCTCATTCATAGCCATTATGATAACAGAGCACCAAAACGCCATTATTTTGCGTTCGGGTAAATTCATGTCATTAATGATTTGATTTTACCATTATTTTGCCACTTCAATGACGTGAATGAATGGAAATTTGTCACTTGTGTAAATCAGGCATAAGGGGGCCAGTGAAATGCAATTTCAGATTAGTGTTGGTAAATTTACACTTTTGAATAAGTATTTGTGCTTTTTCTCAAGAACTTTTATCACACCTATTCATGCCTATTCATGTATAGGAAATGAAAAAAAAGAAGATGAAAACAACCATCCTTTTATTACCTTTTATTGATACTTTTTATATTTATTATCATATGTGAAAGAAATTATATTCTATTCACTTTCTCACTATTAGCATTTAATTTCTCAAGGATTAAAACTCACATTAAAATTTAATTACCACAAACACAATCACATAAATCTTTGAGTTCTTTAGGACTGGACATTTGAACTCCCCAATTATTATTTTATTAATATTTTGTGGAATAAAATATGAGTCAATTCTGGTTTTAGACTAAATTTTCCAAATCTGCTCCGAAAAAGTACTGCCGAACCCTGTTACTGGCTGCTCTACTGGCTTCCCAACTGGCTACGAAAAAAGCAAGCCAGTTGACGAGCCAGTTGCTCAGGCTTGTATGTGTTAGTAAAAAAATATGAGTGTATTGCGACTGGCAAGCCAGTACTGACTCGTGTGGCCTCAGGGTTAAATGTTGACATAAGACATAATTGTCATTTGGATACAACGACAAATTTGTCATGACAATTTTGTCATCGTCAGATTTTATTAAATTTTTCACTGAATTTTGTGACATATAAGTCAATTTAATTAAATATATATGAAGCTCAAATCTTACATATTTTAGGCAATTAAAGCTTTTTTTTGGACTATCAGAATTTTCCGCCTGACGTTCTTCTGAGCACTCAAAAATATTTGATTCTTTCTTTCCTTTTTTTTTAGTTTCGAATATTTCTAGGTTATTACACGAAGTTTGTGTTTCTGTTCATCAGTTTCTCTTACAAAATATTATGAAGCTATTTAACTCATATTTTTCACTTCATTATCATCACTTGACGAAGACTTAAATGCTTGTCGAAATAGTCAATCAAGTACTGACAAATACATATGTGAATTGTATGTTGTGTCTGTCTTCTAAAAAAATTGCCTCTACAAATTCGTCAGACAATTCATGAGAATTCTTGGACAAATTAGAGACTATTCGTTGTTTTGAAAAGTACTTCTTATGAACCGAAAACTTGATAAGTGTCGCATATTTATTAGTGTTGCCTACTACAACTGTAGCGTTTTTGCTACAATTATTTTTTTTAGAAAGTCACTACGTACATGCGGTTAATGTAATGGTTAGTGCGTAGGAGTCATGCCTAAAGTCTGGGTTCGATTCCCGGCCACTGCAACCTAACAACTGAAATGTTTTTTTCCTAGGTACTGCCTCTTGCGAGGGACTGGCAAATCCTCCAAGAGTATACTTGTCATGAATAAGTGTTTCTCATCTAGCCGTTCGGACTCGGCAAAAAATTGTAGGTCCCCTCCATTCCTGCCAACAACACGCACACAGGAATGGTTGAGAGTTGTTAGTCACTAGGCCCTGGTTCTGCATGAGCTGTTGCGCCACTAAATTTATTTATTTATTTTTTTTTAAAAAATGATTAAATAATTTTATGTTTTAATAAAATATTTGTAAAATTATATAAGTAAATTTATTGGTGCATTAGCTCGTGGAGAACCATCAGGGCCTGGTTACTTACAACTCTCAACTATTCCTGTGTGCATGTTGTTGGCATGAATGGATCTACAGCACTTTTTTTTATGAAAAGACAAGCTTATCTTGGAGGATTTGTGAGTTCCTTGTAAGAGGCAGTACCATGGAAAAAACATTCCTGTTTTTTAGGAAGAAGCGGCTGGGAATCGAACCAAGACCTTTGGCATGACAGTCTTACGCACTAATCACGCCACTTAAACTTAAAATAGAGATATTAAACGCAATCAAGAATGATTTTTTATTCCAATTAGAATTAAAGTTGTCCTCCTAGATTTGAAAAATGCGAAAACTTTAATTGCAATTTTTAGTTTTTTCTTCAACCGGGGAATAAAGTTATTTTGCTGGAGTGAAACTATTCAAATTCGAAGTGAACACAGAAATTCTGTCAATAAGTGAAAAGAACCAAATAATGTATTGAGAGTTATGAGGATAAAAGCAAAAGTAGCTAATATTTATTGACTTACGCTTTTTTCTCATTACCGATAACTGTTTTTTTTTTTTTTTAAATTTCCCTCTTCAATCAATAAGAAGTAATTTAAGATCGAGCGTTTTTTTAAATTCGAACTCATAATCATTTTTGCTGCTAAATTAAAAACATTACATTTTTCATCGCTTATTGGGATAACACTGATATTTAGGGACAGAAATTTAACAATTGTGAAGTTGAAATTTTACCAAAGTGACTAGATCCAATTAGACAAAATGTGGGACAAAGTATTGAAACTCAACCAAAACTAATTTATTTTTAAATTTATTAAAAAAGTTTAGTGAATATGAAAAAAACCTTAAAAATAAAAAATAAATAAATTTGGTGGCACAACAGCTCGTGAAGAACCAAGGCCTAGTGACTTACAACTCTCAACCATTCCTGTGTGCGTATTTTTGGCAGGAATAGAGGGGACCTACAATTTTTTGCCGAGTCCGAACGGCTAGATGAGAAGCACTTATTCATGACAAGTATACTCTTGGAGGATTTGTCAGTTCCTCGCAAGAGGCAGTACCTCGCGAAAAAAAAACATTTCTGTTTTTAGGTGGCAGCGGCTGGGAATCGAACCCAGACCTTTGGCATGACAGTCCTACGCACTAACCATCATGCCACGAGGTACTACATGAAAAAAACCTTACTTTTACGTAAAAAGAGTAACAAAACCTTGATATCTATTAGATAACAAAATTATTTAAAAAAAAAAACAAAAAGTGATCTGAATTTTTGAGACTAAAATCGTAACGCAACATGGAAAAAATCCACAAAATTATGCAAAAATTGCAACTGTAGTTGAATATTGGAAAATTTTTGCTGTTTCCGCAAAATCACATTTGGTAGTTTAGGACGAAGATAAATGAAAGTATTTGAAAGATTGAAGTAGAGTTTCGAAGGAAAATTTTTATACTTCTGAATAACCATACAAATTAATAAGAAAAAATTACCTCGAGCGATAAAACATATAACCCAAAATTTGACAAAAAAATGTATTTATTTCTAAATTTTAGATTTGATTGCCTCAAAAACGTTAAGTGCTAGAGCAATTCTGAGGCTGGACTCAAATCGAAAAAAAGACTATCAAAAAAGTATATATTTTGGTACAAGTAAGAGAAAAAAATCAAAATTTGTCACTCAATGTAATTAGTAAATGTTTTTGAGTAGTTTTTTAACTATGTTGCGAAAATCGCAACCTCAGATTCAGATTCAACACCCCAATTTGAATGCTTAAAAATAGTTTTCCCTCAGAAAAAAAATTCTAGTTACGCCATTGCTCGAAGTTAAAAAATCAGTTCAGTTTAAAAAAAGTTACTAGTTTTCATTTTAATTTGCACTTCAAAAATACCTCTTTAAAAATCACTTGATTTAGGTGACACGCCCATAAAGCTTCAAAATAGCCTAATAAAATGTTAAACAAAATTCAGCAATGGAGTTTAAAATGATTTCACATTTTTTAATCTATGAAAATTTACTTTGAAAAATTGACCACTCCAATGCTACATTTTGGCAACATTTCATTTTAAAATTTGTGCACAATGAAATGAATGGTAAGAAAGCGCACACAGATATTGCAGATTTCAGATAAGTCCATATGTTCCTGCATCTAATTTTTTTTTTTTTTAATTTTGGATGGCTTCAGTTAAATTATTATGATAATTTATAAAATAGGCGATCGAAAATTTAAAGATCGATTTTGTGGGACAGTGTGGGACATCTTTTTATTTTGTGGGACGTTTGTGGGACAATTTTCGATGTGGGAGAGTTCATGTAAATGTGGGACTGTCCCACGTAATGTGGGACGAATGGTTTCCTTACATTTTACTAATGTTCAATTGTCAACTGTCGCAATTATCAACTTTTATGAAATAGGGCCTTGGTTACAATGCTGAGAAAACGCACTTCTCAGGTTGCATTTTTGGTTAAGTTTACCTAATCCTAGTTATCCTACTCTTGGAATTAAACTTGAGTTAACTAAAATCGAGTTGAGTGCCATCTCGATTTCAATGGTGAAAGTTTTTAATAGTGGAATGCGAAAATTGCACCATCTCTTTTTTCATACGCGTGGTGACTTCCATACTGGCGCACATCCATGACAATAGATTTTTGACAACTGAAAGGCAAATTTAATCCTCAACTGAAAAATTGTTGATGAGTTAACTCGGGTCTAATTCTTTTTAAGTATTTAACTCAGAGTTAAACCTGAACTGAGAAATTAGCCCCAGTGTTGCAAATACGAGGGTGGGTCAATAAGTCCGTGACTTTTTGAATTTCTGACCTCTTTACTGAAACAGCAACACTGCTTCTGTCAACAGGCATCTGTCAGTTGACTCCTGTCAAAATTTAAACTTGCTGCGTCAGTTAGTTTGTGTTTGACAGCTATTTTTATCAGACTACTCACTAATTTGAGGAGAAAATGGAAAAAAGTGAATTTCGTGTGCTTATTAAGCATTATTTCTTGCGAAAAAAAACCATTACCGAGACCAAGGCTAGGCTTGATAAATACTATGGGGACTCTGCACCATCGATTTCAATGGTAAAAAAGTGGTTTCCTGAATTTCGTTGTGGCCCTACAAGCACTGAAGATGCCGAACATCCTGGACGCCCAGTTGAGGTCTCTACACCCGAAACAATCGAAAAAATTCACGATATGGTGTTGGCCGACCGAAGATTGAAAGTGCGAGACATTGTGGAAGCCGTAGGGATCTCGCATGGCTCAGTGGTTTCAACTTTGAATGATCACTTGGGCATGAGAAAGCTTTCCGCAAGATGGGTGCCGCGTTTGCTCACAGTCGACCACAAACGCAATCGTGTAACAACTTCACAGGAAGGTTTGGCGTTGCTTAATCGCAATATGGAGGAGTTTTTGCGCCGTTTTGTAACCCCGTGGACGAAACATGGATCCATCACAACACACCAGAGACCAAACAACAGTCAAAACAGTGGGTTTCTAAGGGTGAATCGGGTCCAAAGAAGGCCAAGGTGGGTTTGTCAGCCAATAAAGTTATGGCGACTGTTTTTTGGGATGCACGCGGGATAATCCACATTGACTACCTTCAAAAGGGAGGAACAATCAATGGGGAATATTATGCCAACTTATTGGACCGATTCAATGACGATTTGAAAAAAAAACCGACCTCATTTGGCCAAGAAAAAAGTTCTTTTCCACCAAGACAATGCAAGGGTGCACACATGTGCAATTGCCATGGCAAAAATCCATGAATTGGGCTATGAATTGCTCCCTCATCCACCCTATTCTCCAGATTTGGCTCCGAGTGACTACTTCTTGTTCCCAAACCTGAAGAAATGGCTTGGTGGAAAAAGATTTGACTCCAATGATGAAATCATCTCGCAAACAAAGGCCTATTTTGAGGACCTCGACAAATCATTTTTTTTGGAAGGGATAAAAAAATTTGAGAAGCATTGGACAAAGTGTATAGAGCTCAAGGGAGACTACGTTGAAAAATAAAATTATTTTTTTATCAAAAAATCTGTGTTTTGTTCCAAAAGTCACGGACTTATTGACCCACCCTCGTATTATTTAGTATGCCTTGGCATTTTGCCACTGCTTTAGATCTGATAGTCTCTCTGGATATTGCTTTGATAGTGGCTTGGCTATCCACGAAAAATGTAAATGTAGGCAAAGGTGTGATCAATTGTAGAAAATCCCGACCAAAAATCAGCTTGAAAATTACTCTAACACTGCCTATATCTATGCAATGATCTTAATGTTGATGACAGTTGAAAACCACAAATTCCTTTCTACAATAAAAGGGGCTGTTGGATTAGTGCACTCCATCGCTGGATACGCCAACTTAAGCTTATACAGTATATAATGCTTTGTTGTTAAACTAACACTCAGAAAAAAATTAATCCTTTCTTAATGTTTATATAATTTCTTAAATAAGACAAATTTATCTCATGTGGCCATATGGTATCTACATAAATTTGGTATTCAAATGAATATTAAACAAGCCATCCAGGTATTATGTTTACATTTTGTATTTACAATGTAACTGTTATATGTTTATTAGTAAAAATAAAATTCAAACAAAATTAAAACCCATCTCCAGAGGGACTATTTCATCATCAGCAACAACTCTTAATCCTCGAATAAACTGATTTAATTTCACAGAAATATCATATATCCATCCAAAATCCAAGCACACAGCGAGAGCGACATAAAAACGCCTGTTCCGTCAACATCGAAACACAGAACAAAGTGCCATTACAAAAAAAATATATAAAAATAAAATGATGTGTCAAGGGGAAACTCAAAACATTAATGGATCTCAACTTCCGGCCGGTTGTAAAATTCTCACATTCACATTTGATAGCATCCAGAACTGGATATCAGAGAGACAAAACGACACATAAAGAAAAATCTTATTATATCTCTGTTTGCAGATTTTATTTCACTCCTAACGACTCCATTTGAGTCAATGCTCAATGGTGGAAGGATGTATGAGGGCGGGGATATGGGTTTAATGGTTGGCAAGAGGAGGATGTGTTAAGCAATTAATTACCTGGGGAAAATTATTTTCACTTTGCTCTTTTAAGTACTAGAATAAATCCCTATTAACACTTAGTCCAGCCGTAGGAGTGTATTAAAGCATTTTTGTCGACATTAATTTTTGTTTTTATTTTTTTTTTTTATTTTTATTGTTATTTATACTGCTTAAGGATGTCAGTTATAAGTGAGTGACAATTTTCACCAAAGGGAAAATCCCAATCTGTTAATATTGTGTCTAAATGATCATTTATTCTATTTATGTTTGGCAATCAACAAGTTTATTATGCGAGAAATCTAAGGGCGAATTTTTGACATTTTTGGAAAAGATTGATTCTTTTAACCAGGAATACCATTACTCCAAAAGCAGAATGTCTTAACTCAAAATTTGGCAGTCACGAAAAAAATGCTGTTTATCTGTCAAATTACCATACTGATACTTTTTAAACAAAAGGCGAGAGGGCGATAGTGTCGTTTTTGAATTTTAGATAAAATCCCTGGACTATATATTGATGAAATGACATTATGAAGCCCCATTCACAATGCAACGAGAAAGCGATAAGTTGACGTGAGAAGATCTTATCGTAGTTTGCTCTTTCATAAAAACGGATTTTAAACAAAAGAATGATTTGTAGATGAAGCTTCTCGTGGTTTTGTCATGTCAAAATTTAAAAAAAAAAAAAAAAAAAATTAAAAAGAAACACAAAACTTCAAGTCAATTTTATGACAAAACTTCTGATTTTGTAATAAGCCATTCTGCTTGTGAAAGGACAATATATTTACGGAGAGAAAAATGCGAACGGAACGGGATGGGGGTGAAAATAGCCTTGAGAGTTCTAACTAACCTAACTTCCATCCCACCGAACCGGTGGATTTTTGTTTTTAATAAAGAAAACAAAGATCTAAGAAAAATGTACATTTTTTACATAGAGCTTAATAGAGCCTTCATTAAGGAAAGTTAAAATTTGTTTGATTTACCTACCTTAGATTTTTACTTGCCATATAATTATAGGAAATAGTAACAGATTTTCGAAAAACGCAGTTTCGAAGGATAAAGTTTTGAAAAACCAAATTTTTGAAAATAAAAAGTTTCGAAAAGATAATTCTTTGAAAGACAAAGTTTCAAAAAACAAAGTTTTGAAAGGAGAAAGTTTCGCAAAGTCAAAGTTTCGCAAGATTAAGTTTCGACGGACAAAGTTTCAAAAAAAAAGTTCCAAAATCCTCGGAACTTCGTTGTTCCTTGACCGATTTCAACCAAAATTGACACAGGTGAAAGCTGGTAGAAAATTAAAAAAATATTTTCAAAAGAGAGTGTTTCAAAATTATGTCAACATATTGAAACTTCGTTGTTTCTTGAGCGATTTCAACAAAATTGACACGGGTAATAGCTGACAAAGAATTAAAAATGAAAAAATATTTCCAATAAGTTGTTCCAACAAAAAAGTGAACTTTGTTGATCCTTAAGCGATTGTAATGAAATTGATACAGGTGATATTTAATACAGAATGAAAAATGAATAAAAAAATTCCAAACAGGGTCTTCCAAAAATATGTCAACAAATTGAAACTTCGTTATTCCTAAAGTAGGTAGTACAGAAATATTATACCTCTTTATATTACAGAAAGAAGAATAACAAGTAAAAAGGAACAAAAATAAGAAAAACGTTTTGTTAAACCAGACCATTAATAAGACAAAACCGATATAGTGAAGTAACGAAGAAAAGTCCTGTTCACTATTTCAAGATTCCCTTTTAAGGCTTTTTAATAAAAAAAATTAACACTGGGTATAGGTAGATATCTCTTATAGCCTTAGGTATTGGAAAGTTCACTTTTCACGAGCATCTACTGTACTATTTTCTGATAAATGGTGGTGAATACTAAATAAAGAAAATTGACTATACGATTTTTTCAAATCTTTTTTGCAAACGAATTAAACCAAATATTTTGGAACACCCTATGTTGAAAATGTTTTTTTTCATTTTTAATTCTTAATCAGCTATCTCCTATGTCAGTTTACTTTAAAACGATCAAGGAGCAACAAAGGAAACATTTTTTTGTTTGCAATACCCTATTGGAAATATGTTTTTCGTTTTTAATTCTTCATCAGCTATTACGTGTGTCAGTTTTGTTGAAATCTCAAGAGGAACAACGAAGTTTCAATGTGTTTAAATATTTTTGGAACACCCTGTTTTGAAAATATTTGCCTCATTTTTAATTCGGTATCAACTACCACCTGTGTAAATTTCATTGAAATTGCCCAAGGAACAACGAAGTTGACATTTTGCTTGGAACACCCTATTTGAATGTTTTTTTCGTTTTTAATTCTGTATCAGCTATTACCTATTCTAATATAATGACATTTTTTTGGAACACTTTGTTTTGAAGATATTTTGTTGATTGAAATCACTCAAGGAACAACGAAGTCGTCAATTTTTTTTGGATCACCATGGAAATAACTTTTCCTTTTAAATCTGTTTTAGAAACAACGAAGCTCCAAGTTTTTCGGAACTTTTTTTTTAGAAAATTTGCCATCCAATCTCTCTTGGGAAACTTTGATTTTCGAAACCTTCTCATTTCAAAAGTTAATTTTTCGAAACTTTGTCTTTTGCAACTTAATCTGTTCGAAACTATGTCATAACGAAACTTTGGTTTTTTGAAACTGTATCCTTCGAAACTTTGCCTTTTGAAGCTTTCCATTTCGAAGCTCTGGCGGATTTCCGATATTTAGGTACTAAAAACATGGCAAGTTTTGCATTCTTTAAAAACAAAAATGGATCTCGAGATCAGAGTTGTCATTTCGAAGATGACATAATTGGGTCATATAATTCTGTCTGTTTATGTGTCTGTTCAGCTACAGCCTAAACAGCTGGATAAATTTTCTTAAAACTTGGTACATAGTGGTTTTTGGTGTTTCTGCACATAGGTTTTTTAAATTTTGTTACTATTTTTTTTAATTAATTATACAAATGCTTATTTTTCTTAAAAATGCTTTCACAACATTTCTTAGAAAAAATTTAATAAATTTTTTTTTGGAAAGGGCTAATTTGGATGGGAAACCATTTTTCCAAAAATGATTTTTAATGGTATCTCTCAAAGAACTATTTTTTATTTTCGATTTTTTTCACAACCAACAGTTATTTTGATTTCAATAATTTTTTTCTACAGAAGTTTCTTTGCAATACTAATTCTTACCAAAATTTTCAAAAAAATATTTTTTTTTTGGATTTTTAAAAAGTATTCAAAAAAAATTTGTTTAAAATAAAATATTTTGAGAACTAAATAGTCGATTTTTACAAAACTCGGTGTTTAAGGGTTTTTTTTACACTTTTTGAAGTATTTTTAGGAAAAATTTTGTTTTTATGAAAATGTAACGGTACCTTCCATACAAATGTTAAAAAAATCGTTAAAGAAAATATTATTTTCTTACAAATGTCTCTTTCGATTTTTATTAAAATTTTTCTTTATGCTAAAACTAGTACTATATACAACGAAAAATAAAATATTACAATAATAATAAATTACAAATAGCAACTATTGATTGTACGTTTCATAGCTCGTTTCTTTAATTTTGAATTTTCTGAAAATCGTCTGAACGGACTCAGAATATTTGTTTTTATATAAGTTTCATATCAAATTAAAAACATTTGCATATCAAAATTAAAAAAAAAAAATCCATTTTTTTAATTTTTACTTTTAATTTTTTTTTGGAAAATATGGTACCTCAAAAACAGTTTGACATAATTTTTGAATTTTTGGTTTGCGCATAAATAAATATTTACCAAAAGTTTTCGTTAAGAATGTTTTTTTTTTAAGAAATTAATATTTAAAAATAATTTAAGCTGGGGTCCATTTTATTTATTTCAAATTAAAAAAAAATTGTTATAGTTAATTTCAATATCGTATTTCATTCTTTTAAACATCTTTTTATATTAATTTCCATGTCTAAACATAATATTCTTAGTCCCTCAGCATCTTAAACATAAGAGCAAGTACGTGCGACCTAGTCGTGCATTTTATTTTATTTTTAATAGTCTTTTTTTTTAATAAAAAAAATCCCAATAAATTCTCTAAAGTATCTTACTAAACTATAAGAAACTTGTTTCTCTAATCACTTGCACACAATTTTCAATATGTACCTTAACACATCCTAAACAAAACTTTTTTCAAAACTAACAGAGAAAACTTTAACGTATTTTTTTTTTTTTTTTTTTGAAAAAGTCAACAGGGCAAAGTTACAACAAGAATAAACTGCGGTGAACTTCAATTTGGTATTTGAGGTCTGGATTGCAGAATGATTGAATGTAAGCATCAGTTTAACCATACCCTTCGAGGCAATTTTGTAGAAACAGAGAGATTGGAAAGTGCTTTAAGCCTTCTAGGTATACCTATGTACGTGTCCTTGCTATAGAACTGCAAAACCCAAAAACAGTGACAAAAGTGCCTGCCCTAAGAAACATTCCCTTTTCCCATCAGGAGTGTTCAGTTTTCACCATTCCAATTTTCACCTACAGCATCAGTATTTAGATGCCATATCAACCTGCATGAACTCAACTCGTACAATCTCTGAGTCATATGTGAAAAGAATAGATAGGTAGGTACTTTCGTGTTTTAGATTTTCAGAGGGAGAATTCTACCTCTTTTACTATCTCTGAAAGACAACATCATTTTCCTGTCAACCACAAATCCTAGAAGCGATGCCCACAACCACCACACACACATACACAACACACCCACACACACACAGACATTTCATGTCACTATTCCATCATGTAAATTCTGTAAGATCCTTTAGAGAATGTTTGGCATTGGAAAGTACTTTGTCATTGTGTAATAAGGCATACACTACTACAAAGCTAATGACAGCCAAGATACAAATTGACATACACAAAGCTTAATGGATTTCAAGGGGCCTTAAGTAAGAGTATGTAGCTGAAGCACAGCAGAAAAGGTGAAAATGGCTTTTGTAAATCCTAAACTAATGTGCATCACCTGATGATGAAGAAAGTAGCATGAAAATTAGTTATGCGATAGTGAAAAAAGGTACAAATATAAGGCCCTATTATGATTGTCAATTGATAATTGATAAATTGTAAATTCGATCTTTAAAAACCAAACTGATAAACTGCAAATCACAAGAAAATTAAAAAATATTAAAGAATATTTGATCAGTTTTTTGATTAATTGAGTTTAAAAATACAAATTCTGAGGTTTACCAACTAGCAATTTGATAATTGATAGTCGTAATAAGGGTAAATAGATCAACATAAAAATGTGGTTTCTGGTCAAAATTTGAATGTCCTTGATTTGACCTCGAGCTCGTAATACAACTAATCCAATATGAAAACAGATATTTCAATATAAACATCTATTACAATAATAATTGTCAATTATAATCAAATTGGTAGTTGATAAATATTGAAATTTGATATTTTAAAACCCAATTTTCAAAACAAAAAAAATTCAAAACTATTTTGTTTAAGCTAATCAATTTTTTTGTAATTTTCAAAAAACACGGTCTGATTCATTCTCAATGACCAAAGTTTGTTTTAATATTAATTTTCAATTTTTATAAATTATTTTCAAATTGATAATAGGGAAGATTATTTCAAAAATACCTTAATCACCTCCACTAAGTCCATCCGAGGAACGTTTCAAGCCTTTTTTCAGCTTCCTAATTGTATTCCAGAACTTTATTTAACCTAAACCAACCTTACTTAGCCTGATTCTACATAATAGTTGAAAAAGTTATACATACATGTATGGTCCTGCTTGGTGTGGTGGCTGTAAATTTAGCAACAAAAAAGTTTTTCTTGTTCTGCTATGTCATCCTCATTGCTATATCTACATCACCGTATTTGATATAAGGGGTGTGTTAAAATGTCATCAAAACTGCATTATTCAGTTAAATAAATCATCCAGCAACTAAAGGACACAGTCATGGGAAGGATGTCCTAGCATACCAAATACTGGAAATATTTTTTTATTAGAAAATAAGAACAAAATGTGAAAATGAAAAATGACTGACGGATTATGACCGGAAATTAATTCAAGCCTTTTCATTATGTCGTGTCATTTAGGAAAAAAAAAACTCCAAGGATCCTTGTTAACATTTTCTGCTGCCAGTTTCATTATTATTTTTTTTTTTTTTTGCTAAGAATGGTTTTCCAAGAAGAGGTTGATTTATTAAAAGAAAAAAAATAATAAATTGAAAAAAAATGGTTTGGCGGTTATTGTAAAATTACTTGAATAAAAAATGAATGAAGATGAAATTTACTAGAAAGTCGAAGAAGAATAATTTGTCCATCAAGACGCAAGACCCAACAATTGTATGGAGATATTGATTCCAGGAAAGCTGACATTTTTACATGTGGTTCACTTGTCATCACAGGTATGAAAATCGACCATCAGTTTACGGACTAGTTTAGAGGAAGTGGCGTCTTCGAAGTTAGCAATTTCACCTAGGCAAATGGGACCTTACCAGGAATTCGTATTTTTTTTAAATTCTGTCTGCATTTTTTTCCCGATTTTTTAGTTTACACAAATAAGGGAATTCAAAAAAAGATAGCAGGTCACAAGAACCTAGCCTATTTTGAAATTACAGTACGTCTCCAAAATTGCAGTTTTTCTACATTTCAAGAATGGATTTAAGTCAAAGCTTCCAGAATCGATTAAAGTATATGATAGGAAAGTCAGAAAAAAATTTACAAAATGGCCGGCATAAAGTAGTGTAGTTTGTATGGAGGAACGAAAAATCTCCATAAAAACTATGCCATTCAACTGATTTTGATGAAATGATTAGACATGATAAATAACAAGATGAGAAGCCAACGCAATGAATTTCCCTCACCAATTGCCATGCCTTCTTCTTGAAAAAGTAATATATTCGTCGAAATTAATACAAATTTTTAAGTTGCCTTATAGTAAACCTTAAAAATATTTGTGTTTGGAATTTAAGCTGTAGGTACAAAGTTGCTGCCACGCCCAACTGTGGGCGTTTCGAACTTTTTTGATTTATATCTAGTTAGTTTTAGTGTGATACAATTTGAACCACCGTCAGGTGGTTTTCACATGATAACGAATAGTATAAGGAATAATCGCATATAATTTCCACCTATTGACACGCCTATAAATGTTCGTCTTAGGTGCAGGGAAATAATTCCACAGGCGTCTGCTCTACATGAGAGTTTAATCCATCATGAGTAGGAATCTATTCCACTTTTCAAAGTGCATTTTATTCTCACCGCGAGAGGGATCTAATTAAATTCGAAATTTCGTGGAATTTTTTCCCACCTTAAATTTGGAATTTGGGATATTATTGATTCATAAATGTAGAAAACGACATTGTTTACCTGCAGAAATACTCCAGCATTATGGCGAATAAATAGTGAGGTGTGTATACAACCCTCCTGTTTGGGCTCATTATAAGATTTGGGGTGGGTTTGAGGCTGGGTGTATTCGAAGTTTAGTTTGCATTTAAGGAATCTAGATTTAAAGAAACTACGATTAGAAAAATACCTCCAAAAGAAAAAGAAATGAAGTTCACTCTCATACCAAGTGGGTAAAAGCTCCACTCTCCAAGTGGAGATCTTTATCACTAAAAAGTGCAATAAATTCCTTCTCTAGGTGAGAATGAATTGCACTTCTTATGGAATAAACTCCTGTTAGGAGCAGATGTCCGTGGAATTGTTTCCCTGCACCTTTCCTCATTAACTGCAGGACACGTAATCAATTAAGATACTTTGTGAAGTTTCCTGATTGCAATTCAATAATAGTCTAAGAGCCAACGACATGAAAAGTCATGTTATATGCGTAACATTGTAAGTCATATCAATAATAAAAGCTTTTAAGGTATTGAACCAATAACCGTTTGTCTGCCTACCTAAGCACGTGTCGAACAATGCTTACAATGTACAATTTGACGTAAAATTAAAACATCGATGTATTTCAATGCCAAGTGTGGACACTAGAAATATTCAGCTTGCAATTTCGAAAAAAAATTTCTGCCATCATTTTGTTTTTGCAATTTTACATAATCGTATTTTTCTCAAAAAAGGCTCGACAACTTTCTTAAAAAAAATTGAGTGGAAAACCATTTTCAAAATATGGTTATTAATGGTTTCTACCAAAGAACCATTTTTTTATTTTCGATTTTCTTCAAAACAGTGCATTTCAAAAGTTTCTTATGAAGAAGCTTCTAAAGTCTACACAAAATAAATAGTTTTTTTTACCGAAATTTTCCAAAAATATTTTTTGGATTTTTAAAAAAAGATTCAAAAATATTTTTTAGAAAATCAAATATTTTGAAAACTTCATGATCGATTTTTATAAAACTCTGTATTTAAGGGTTTTTTACTTACACTTAAATTTATCTAAGAAAAAAAAGGTAACTTTTATTTAAAAAATAACAGCACCTTATACAAGTGTTAAGAATCCGTTTGGGAAAAATTTTTTTTCTTAAAGATGGCTTTTACGATCTTATTAAATTTATTCTGTATGTTAAAACTAGTTTGATCTTCTACCATAAGATATAAACATTTTCAAACACCAACTATTAATAGTCCCTCTCATAGAACGTTTAATTTAATTTTGAATATCGGCTGAACAGATTTTTATTAATATTTTAATGTAAAAATTTGCAATAAGACTAAAAAATATTGCATATTCAAATTTTCAAAAAAAAAAGTTTTTGAATTTAAAAAAAAAACTCCAACACTTTTTTTTTGAAAATTCGATATTTTTTCAAATTTAATTTTTATATGCACATAAATAAATACTTTAGATTTGCATACCAAAAGTTTTCCATAAAAATGTTTTAAGAATTTTATGTGTACAAAAGTATTTAGTAAAAAACCGCTCCAATGATTTTAAATTTTTAAGGAATTAAAGTGCCGTGGGTAGAATCACCAAAAACTACTTTTATACCAAGTTCTAAGAACATCGATGCAGGCTTATAGGCTGTAGTCGAACAGATAAGCAGACATACAGAAAGATAGAGTTCTGCCAACCACTTTTTTGGTGTTTTCTATCATCGTAATGTCATGTTTGATTGTTATCTCGAAATTTTTTCTGCACAAATCCCAAACTTGCCCTTTAGTACCTATCTTTATCGCAAGTAAAAATCTTCATCTTAAAAAAAAACCTTATTGCATATGCAACGCATTACAGTAGACTCTCGATTTAGTGAATCCCGAAATAGTGAATTATCCATAAGTGAATTATCCATTGGAATTGTTTTTTTTTTTTTTCAAACCAGATTGAAAGCTTCTTTTAAATCTCAAATAAATGCTAAAACATTCAAATCAAACAAAATGTGCACTTGGGGTCAAATTTTTCTCTAGAAAGCCTTTTAAAAACCGCACGACAAAGTGAACAATCTCGAAAAAGTGAACAGGCCTGGTTTTTATAACTTTCTTCGCTATTTCGAGCGTCTACTGTATTTAAATTATTATTATATTAGAAGTTTTGTGAAATGTACCGTTATATTATTTTTTCAATTTCACCGATTTTTTTTCAAGCTTTGATTGCTTGGATTCCTCAACAACCAGGAGCCGAGATTTTTACTCATATAAGTACCCTTTTTTATCTCAACAACCTCATACTACCAAAAATTTGGAACCCAGGGCAATAAGAACAATATAGACAATTGATTGGTTTATTTTTAAACCTTCGGGGTAGGGGGATTCTCTTACACCCTTGAGCTTGAGGCTGAGTACACCCTCCTGAAAACTAGTTGTAAAATCCTACTCTCCTCCCATCTGACCTTTCAAAATTAAGAATGGTCACGCAGAAATGAATTCCCCAATAACAATAAGCTCCGCTGTTCTTTAAGTTAAAAAAAAAACTTTCTCTGCATTTTACTTACAAAATTTAAGTCCTTCTTGAACCGGAAACTAAACTCCATTATAAGATTCGTTGAAATTTATCTTTTTTCCAGTTAGTACTTTAGGAAGTTGGTTAAATTTTTAAAAGAATAAGTTTTGTCTATTCTATCCAAAAGTCTATCTCTTTTATTGCTGATTTTGCTACTAAACTCTATTTTGTTTGAACCAAAGGTAATATTATTAATCGGTATGTCTTTATTTTGTGAAGGTACAAGCTCAACTCACACATTCACATCAAGACACATTCTCTTCATGTTATATTGGTTGGTTGCTTATGTTCGGATTTATTGCTACCTATTAACCAAGTTATGATATAAAATAAATCTCGACAAAAAAAAAAAAAAAATAATAATAAAGAAAGCACACACATGCTGTATAGATGAAATTTTGCTTTTATATTGAAAACCTTAAATTACGCACGATAGGTTTATCTATATCTATACTGTATTGCCTAATATTATACACACACACGTGAATATTATGCAATTCAATCGTTAATAATAATGTAGGTATGTATGAATGGGAAGTACGTATATAGGAAGGCAACAAAAGCACTACAGCTAATTGAAACATTTGTCAAATGTTTTCTTTTTTCAAAATCAGGCTCAGTTAAATGAATGATTTTGGAAATAAATTATTTGGAAATCACATAGATTACGTATGTCATTATTTCGAACTATAGGTACCTACATTCTGTATGTTATGTATGGGTTTCAGATTTCCCAATAAAATTAATAATATTTAGCCTAAATCGAATTAAACTGACCGAAATAAAATGTCTATTCTCAAAATAATCACATTGAAAGAACACAGAATTTCCTTAGATTTATTATGCGAAGGTATGTACGAGTATCTAATATGCAATATTGTTTTTTTAAAAATTGGAACTATTTTCTTTGCATCATACCTACTTGATTTAAAGCCTAATGCAGTCTCGAATTTTGCCAGATTTTCCTGTGCCAATCTACAATTTCCACCTTGACTAATGAGACCATCATACCACAGGACGTAGAAATAACCGTCGAGAAAGCCACAAAAGCCCTCATGATCTGCAAAAGACTAGCAGGCAAATCATGGGGCTAGAAACCAAACATCCTTTGGTGGATGTTCACCATGATGGTAAGACCCATCATTACCTATGGTGCGGTCGCATGGCATAAAAGAACCGAATTGCTCACAACTAGGAAATCACTAGAAAAAGTCCAAAGGCCCGCATGCTTATGCATAACTGGAGCAATGAGAACTTGCCCCACAGCAGCCATGGAAGTTATCCCTCATCTATAGCAAGTGCTGCCAAGAGAGCCATCATGAGATTTTCCAAAGAAGGTACTGGTAAATGCATTTGTCTCAGGGTTAGGGACTGCATTCCAAAGTCAGCGGTAACAAACCTTATTGGTATTCCAAGAGATGGCATGATTAAGAGATACAACTTCGAGAAGAACTTTCAAATGAAGTTAAGTAATAGAAAGAAGTGGGTAGGCAAAACTATACTCCCTAACCCAATGCCATCAAGTGCTACACTGATGGATCGAAAGCAACTGAAGGGACTGGGGCTGGAATCTTTGGGCCTAGAACCAAACTTTCCATACCGATGGGACAGTCTACTAGCATTTTTCAGGCGGAAGTACACGCCATAGCAAAATCGTAATCTCGAAAGAAATTACCGCAACTAAAACATTGCCATCATGTCAGACAGTCAAGCTGCACTCAAAGCTCTTAGCTCCTACACCATCAGCTTTAAAATAGTTTGGGAGTGTGTAAACAAGCTGAATGTCCTGGGCAAGAACAACAGTGTCCTGGTCACGTAGGTGCCCAGGGTAATGAAGAAGCAGATTCCTTAGCAAAAATAGGGGCAATGATGTCCCTTAATGGGGCCTGAGCCCTATTGTGGCTTAGGAAAAAATGTGATAAAACACAAAATTAAAGAACTGGAGAAGGCTAAGAGATCCAAAAACTGGAAAGAACTCCCCAAGCTAAGGCAGGCAAAACTATGACTATTAACGATTACAACATAGCACGATTCAAAGACTGCATCAACCAAACTGGGAACAACCTCTGGAAAATATCTGGTCTCCTCACCGGGCACTGTAAACTTAAAAGACATCTAAATATCCTTGGTGTAGTGAGCAGTCCAACATGCAGATTCTGCTGCACACATGAGTAAACACCAGACCATATACTAGGAAAATACGATGCAATTATGCACCAAAGGATAAAACATTTGGGAAACTACCAGGTAGAAGAGAGTGATTTTTCCTCTCTAAAAGTCCTCCAAATACTTAAATTTCTTAAATTTCAACCTCATCCGGTCTAAGATGGGTCACACTAGATCTTAAGGTCGCAGTGCAACAACCCCAAATATTTCATTCATTCATTTCATACCACAAGAACTTTCAGTCTTTAATTTGTTTTATATTACGTTCGTATGATCGTACGTTTCTTCGCTTTTTTTCGTTCCTTATACTCGTATCTCAAGAACGAATGAAGATATCGACTTCAAGTAAATAGTATTTTATAGATAAAAGCTTCAATACGTGCAGAAAGGACTTTCAAAAAAACAACAAGCAAACAAAACAAGCTTGTTTTTTACTATAGCAACTTAGATTTTTAAGTCTCGAATATCTCAAGAACAAATCATGCTAGCGACTTCTGGCTAATTTTATTCCACGCATATCAAAATGATAAGGAATTGGTAAAAATATAAAAACATGTCGACTTATAATTGAAAAAACAATAAAAAAAAGTTGCTGAAAATTTTTGAAAAAAGTGGTTTTTCTTGAATATCTTGAGAACAAACAATTATATTTAGTCCAGTCAATTTGAGCTCAAAAAGTCTCTATGAGACCAAATTATGGGGTAGTTTTGATTTTGCCCCTCTTTTATGTTGTTGGGGGTGTTAAATCGGAATCTGAGGTTTGCTACTAAAATTTCGTGAGGCAACATGCAAAAAATGGTGCAAAACTGCATTTTCTAGGAGTTTTTCACTAATGGCTCGAAAAACACCAGTTATTCGAAAATTACATCAAAGTACCATTGAAAGTGTACACAATTTCCAATAAATCTTTGTTCAAGGTTTTTTTCTGCGACTTAAAAAAACATAATAATAAGAGCTTTTCACTGTAATTAATTTTTTTTCTTCACTTTGCCTTTGTAGAAAAGGTAATGAGCGCGTTTGTGCACGTTTTTCTCAAAATCTATTGCTCCTACGAAAAAAAAGTGTTACAATTTTTTTTGAGCAAAATCTTATAAGCATTAATATAAACTCACTAGTTTTTTGAAAAGTATAATATTTGCTGAGATATTAACAAAAAACCGTTATTTTTCCATTTACAGTACAAAATAAAAAGTGTTACTTTGATACGCTATAACTTCAAGATTAATATACTTACAGAGTTCGTTAATAGCTCATTTTTTACATAATTTTATTGCCTAAATGTCATTCTTTCATGATTTTGTTGTAAAAAGAAATTTCATCGAGTTGTTGAACAAAAACCAAATCATTTTCTTTTTCAAGATGGCGGTGTTCCCCTTACCCCGACCACCCCAAAATCTTGGGTTTTATTAAGAGGATTTGTAACCAAACTCAAATCATACAAAAATTTTAGCCCATCAATTTATGAAATTTTAATACATTTTTTGACAAAATTTGCTCAACCGTGAAGTTCTATTCTCAGAATCTATTGCTTTTATGAACAAAAATATGTTAATCTTTTTTGTGTAGAATGACTTAACCTACAATTTGTACCTACACATTTTTTCAAAACAAGTTTTTGAGAAAATGAGAAAAAAACTAAATTTTACCCTAAACTAAATTTAACCCCCCTTTAAAAATTAAGACCCGACCAAATTTGCGGAACTTTTCAAGAAATGCTTAAGACATTAAAACAAAGCTCTCTACCAAAAGTCAGCTTTGTCGGAATTTTTTCGAAGTTTTGCCATTTTTTTGTCTAATTTTCCTGGGCTATAAAGTAAGAGAAGCAATATTATATTTTTCTTTAATTCTTGACTTCAAATAATTTTGCAATAATAATATTTTTATATTTTTATTCGCCAATCAATGGATTTATTCATTGCAAAACTTCAAGAACTTAGACCACCCTAACCTAACCTCACCTATTCACTTTAAGCTTAATTCATGTGATAACTTTGAACAAGCCTATAGTAAGACAGAACTTTTTTCTATAACTGGCACCAACACTGACTGCGCTATACCAGCTCCAGCAGACATCATAGAAGCAATAAACAAAGTTTTTGATGCCAATGCATCATTCATTTACTCTGGAGAACCAATGCCATATGAATTGAAATGCTGAAGGACAAATAGCTAGCTGCGAACAAGAGGCTTCATCTTCCACTTCCATATATGCCTTCGCCTTTAGTCCTACATTTTACAATCTATCCATACGATACGTTTATTGTCGACGTCATCATCATCGGCCCCATTGGATTCTAACTAGGTACTAACTATCACCACCATCGTTTTCGTAACTACACAAAAACATACATACTCGTTTTTACATACAATGTACTTTTGTTTCGTTGACAGAAGGAAAAGTTTTTAAATTGTCTTCCAGATGTGACAGTAGCTGGAACTGCAATGTTTCTTTTTCATATCCTTTTTTGTTAGTGTACTTTCTATAGCAGTTCTTCTATAGCCAAGCAATATCCCAAGCTTAAGAAGGAAATGGAAGCTGGCTTTCCCTATTTCAGCGTATACATTTGTGAGGGTATTCTAGAGCAGATTGAAATTGGAGAAACAAACTTCATCTGTGTGGTTTTGAGCTCTTTAAAATAGTTTCGAAATTTAACCTCTCTGGTGGTTGCAATATGGCATTGGCACACACATCGCACTTGTCTTTTTCTCGTTTACGTTTCGTAAAGGGTTCACCATGTTAATGTGGTTTCGAAGGACTTTGTTGAATACAGTTAAGTTCATTCTAATGATGACACATTCAACAAATAATTTGAATGTACGAATACGGTAAATGTAGATAAAGGTACAAACTGTGATAAAGAATAGAGAAGAACAATGTAATGTACTTTTTTTTTCTCCAAAAATTGTAACAAACACAAAGTGTTATTAGAAATACATAGATTGAAAAAGGCCCTGGAGATTGTTACATAGAAGTCAGATGTGGGATATTGACAAAAGGATGCAATTTAAAAGGATCGCTTCATCATCGGGCTTTGCCAATCAGGAACTATTCGATTTTTTTGATCCGATCATCGAAAAGTATCGATGATTGAAATCACAAATTTTGATTTCAATCGATCTCAATCTCAATCAATTCGATCGTAATGTTTCATCCTAATCTTAGTCATTTCGACGATTCTCGGTTTTTCATCCCAATCTCAATCATTTCAATAAGAAATCTCGATTTTTCGTATCAATCTTTTCAAAAATGTCTGAATTTTTAGAATTTTTTTAAATCCATCGACAACGTAGTCATCCTTCAATGGAATTTGGTAGTTGATGGCTTGACAGATAGGGGACAAACAATATTTTGACGAATATTACCCAATTTCCCTTAAATCACCTCTTTTCTGGTGCAGTAAAAATTCTTCAAAAATTTTAGATTTCTTAGAAGTTTTTCAATCTATTGAAATCGAAACCATCCTTCAATGGAATTTGACAATTGATGGATTCACAGATAGGGAAAAAACTTTGTTTTGACAGGATAGATGTATTTCGGTCCAAATGCCAACCAATCAACGTAAAATCACATTTTACCGGAGTAGTAAGAAAACTAAAAATTTAAGCTTTCCTTAAGAGTTTTTAATCCAATCATATTGCATTATTTGTTAATTTGGAATAATTAAGATTCGATCAATGGTGCAGTATTGAATTAAAGATTGGATTTAATTGAAATCGAAATTAAAATCGAATCAGAGCAGTATCGAATAATGAACTGAGTGAAATAAAAATGATCGAATAATCGATTGATTGGAATAATCGAATCATTTTTTTGATCGATTCTTGAAAAATTCGGTCATTTGAAATGAACAATTTACACAGCTCTACTTCATCACTTAATTTAAGAATTTTTGATGTTTCAGCTAACATCAATATTCAAACTTGTTTAATTCCGCCGTGCCTGGGTTCGATTCCAAGCCGCTGCCACCTAAAAACATATTTTTTTTCCGAAGTACTGTTTCTTGCGAGGAACTGACAAATCCTCCAAGAGTATACTTGTCATGAATAAATGCTTCTCATCTAGCCGTTCGGACTCGCCAAAAATTGTAGGTCCCCTCCATTCCTGCCAAAAAAATACGCACACAGGAATGGTTGAGAGTTCTAAGTCACTAGGCCTTAGTTCTCCACGAGCTGTTGTGCCACCAAATTTTATTTAACTCCACTGTGAGAAATGAATTAATGGATAAAGAACATATCTGGCAATACTTTTTTCGGAGTTGGCCTTTTTAACAGCTGTCACTTGACTTATGCTCAGTTTGGTTTGCCATTTTATAATGAATAGACTTACTCCTTAACAATGTTGATGTTGATAACTTTTGGCTCCAACAAGATTGCGCTACATGACATATAGCAAACGAAAAAATTATTTTATTGAAGGAAATTTTGGTAAGCGCTCGTATCTTGGGCCTTTGGTGTGGCCTCCAAGATCATGCAATTTAACACTGCTGGACTATTTTTTGTGGGGTTATGTAGCGTTGCTTGTCTACGATGATAAGCCCTAGACAATTGACACCTTTGAAATGAATATTCGACTCGTTATTGCTGACATACGGCCCCAATTGCTGCAAAAAGTGGTCGAAAATTGGGCCTTTCAGCTGGAATTTATTTGAGCCAGCCACGGTGGTCACTTGCCCAAAATCATTCTTAAAACAAAATGGAAAACCCTTATCTTAATAATGAAGCTAAATTCTTGGCCATAAAGACCACACGTCTAAAAAATCACCTTTTCTAAAGAATTTGTATTATAAACCCCTTCTTAAAGAATATTATTATTTTGAAGAAAAAGAACTTTGGAGAGATTATAGCGAGAGGCCTAACGCTACACAGGTGTAGTGAGAAGTTCTCAATGATTTGGTGACAAGCACGCTTGAAATGATTTAGAGCGTTTTCAATTTATCGCTAATTTGAAAAAAATTTTGCTTTGAAAAAAAAAAACTTTGGCCAAAAACAACGTGTTAGTGTGACGGTGCGACCAATGCGAGAGTATAGCGAGAAAATCACTGCACAAATTCCCGTATAAACGGCTTTGAAAACAATGACAAACACACTGAAAATCAAGTTTGAACTTTTAACCATGTTCTTAGCTTATTTTACCTTTTTTAAAGATATTATTTTGAAAAAAAAAAAGAACTTTGGCGAGACTATAATGAGACAAAAGCGAGATCATGGAAGAACACTCGTAGTGCAAAATACCACGTGTAAATTCCATGAGGAGAACAAAGCGAGACTATAGCGAGAGAACTATGACACAGATCTCAGTGTAAACCGACTTGGCGATTATTTTAAGTGCAAAAATGTTGTACTCTACTCTGATACTAACGAACATTCTGATTGATTCAAACGAGATTTATTTTTTTTCCCTCAGTGACAAATCTCACAATATGGCATCTGTATTCGGAGCTTTGTTTATAATTCCCAAAAGTGATCCTTATCAAAACAAATTCTTAAAGCTTTTTAATTGCGATGAAAAGATTGCCGGCATATTATGACACTAACACAGGACCTTTTTCTTTCTTTCTTCCAATGTGTCTTAACTCAGATATCAAAATGAAAACCGAATGTCAAATGCAAACATCACTGTCAAACTTAATCATAATAATCCCGCAGTCATATAGGAATTTAGATGAAGTTAATTATCTTTGGCTGTGTGAAGTTTGTGTGCGATGCTCTGATTTGGTTTTCAATTCGGTTTGGCATTCAAAGTCGCTCAATCATTATGATGGTTTCATATAATGTGAAGCCACACACTTACACATCATGTAAATGCTATAATTTCCATTAATTCAACGTCAATTATCATCACAAAGTAACAGTGTTTGTATTTGACTAGCAAGTGGCAAATAGTGTGACCTCAGACAGGTTTAGCTATACGATTCAATATGGGCATGGCTTTTGTTAATCAATGCTATGAGCTATGGCCATGATATTATTAAGTACCTATATGCCTAGCCTATGGACATTGATTATATTAATAACCACTCCTGTTGATGACTTGATTCTAGTGGCTCTCTTAATCCTTTAACCAATGAAGTGAAGAAGATTGTTAAGGGGATTACATATTATTCTTAATCGATAATTTCTTGCTTATTTAGGTTTTCATTTTTTCAACCTACATACTTCCTAGCTTTAGCCTGAGGGGAACATTTTTGAGTTCGTTTGAGTAATATTAAAAAATATTTGTTCCTCCCTTGGTTTGCGGCTAACTATTTAGCTATTTAGTTTCTTATAACAATAATTTGTTTGTTCTTACGATTTCACTGACTATTTGGAATTTACTCGGACCAACATTAATAGGTACGTAGATAATTTAATTAAAGAATTTCTAATACATACATATGGGGATAAACGGCTTAAGGGCCAGTTTGTTCACATTGGGTTACATCTGAAATAAGTTTTTCAAAGGAGATAATCAAACAGTATTGGCTGATAAGTGGTTTCGATTATTAATAACTGAATCGATGGATTTATTTACTAACATTTTGGTTAAAAGGCCCATTCACGGATTTACCAGTCATAATAATCATTGATTTAAGATGATTAGCTGTGAACAAACTGGCCCTAAGTCCACTAAAAAATAAACTAATAATTACATCTTGTAGGTATTTATAATGGATGGATGTTTTAGGAACCGGGGGACTCAAACTGTATCTTTTCCTTCACATAAAGTGTTTACATTACCGCCAAGTTAGTAATCTCCTATATATATATACTATACTATAGTCTATACTATACTATAGTCTTGGCTTTATATCATGAATTCCTAAACTTGTGTTATTCAAGGAAATAATTGCAACACAAAATCTATGACCTTGAATGACAATTCCCTTAAATGGCAACTATGCCTAGAGCAAAAGATGGACTACGACCTACGAGTATGCAACTGGAATGTAATGACACTCTAACTAAAATCTGTCCTCACGTGGTACAAACCTTCAGACACTACCACGATCCAGAAGATACAATGGATGAGATCAGGAATAACGAAAAGAAAAGATTGTGATTTTTACTACAGCTGTCATCAAAGATTGCACATGCTAGGATGCGGATTCATCGTATGAAATCGACTTAGAACGAAAGTTATCGATTTTAGGTCGATAAGTGATAGCCTGGCTGTTATCCCTATTAAATCTACCTTCTAAAACATCAGCATTATATGTGCACACTTCCCTACCGATGAAACAGGAGGGATATAGTAAGGGCGAGTTTAACGACCTCCTGGACGGAGCCTATGTTATGGAGCCTGTTTTTAGAACGATGTCAAAGTAGTGCTTGGAGACTTTAATGCTAATGTCGGGAAGGAAAATATCATTGGCTGATTAGTTGGAAAATACAGCTTCTATGAAATGACAACAGATAGGTAACGTCTTCCGACTAATTGACTTTGCTGCAGCTCGTAATACGGTGATAAGTAGCTCTAGGTTCCCTAGGTGGAATGGTACACAGAGCAACCTGGCGAACTCCAGATGGTCAAACCGCTAATCAAATCGACCACTTAAAGGCACGCATCAAACATCTTTGACGTGTGAACTTTCCGAGGTGCAAACGTGGACTCTGACCATTTTTTTGCTGTAGCAAGGTCTGAAAAGAAAGCGAAGACCGCCCAAAGGAAGAAATTCAACATATCATGCCTTTGCACATCTAAAAAAGCAGTGACCTTAGTGAGCAACTGACTGGGAAGCTCTTTGAGGAACCCCCAGCCACAAACGTGATCAACAAGTGGAACCAGTTTCGCTACATCATTAAGGAGACAGTCGATACAACAATAGACTATCAACCACCCAGAAAATAGAACCCGTTGTGTGATGATGAATGCGCGATACTATAGCAGGAGATGGAAAATGCACGAATACAAAAGATGCAACGGAAAGCAAGGGTAGCAAGAGAGGAGTGCTGTGAAAAGAGAAGGTAAGAAAAACCGTACTCAGAAGGAAAATAGCAGCCGGATCCTCTCAGCTCAGGTATCTCTAGGAGTCTAGCATCGCCACCAACACCCATTAATTCTACAAAACAGGAATAGCCAAGCATCTGGTTTCTGGTTATAGGCATCTGGCATCTTGATAAGTAGCACATGAAATTGTAGACGTGTTTAAGCAGTATTTCCACGAGATGATTAGTGGAAATTCTGTACAGGAAGCGACAGTAGAACAAAAAAGCATGAGACCAGTCAATGAAAATCCAGTCCCAGCGCCCAGTATTGAAGAGGTTCAGAAAGCCATCCACAAGCTAAAGAACAATAAATACGCCAGCTCGGATTGCCTACCTGCGGAACTCCCTAAGTATGGAGGAGATTTCCTAGTAGGATGCATATGCACCAGCTCCAGCAAAAACAAAGTTATGTACTGTTGATAGCAGTAATTTCAAGGTTTTCAAGGAGTTCACCTACCGCGGAACAAACATCAATCCCAAGAACGACACCTTAGTGGAAATCCAACGAAAAATTACTCCTAGTGAACCGGTGCTATTTCGGTTTGGCCACCAAACAAATGTCGGTGTTCACATTGAACTGAAAATCGGGACTTTTTTTTACTCTTCAGTATTCACATCACGCTCCAACTTCTTCAATAAAAAGAGATGTGAATACTGAGACGTCGAGTTTGACAAAAACAATTCTTCCAATCATTCATTTGAAGGGCTTGCCACGATACCAGAAAAGTCTTGGCCCGATACCAAGAAACCGAAGCGATACCGAGACGATACCAGCTCGAAAGTATCCAAAATGATACCGAAACGAGACTTTGTTATGCGAGAACAAACGAGACTGAGTTATAAGAGACCAAGTTATACGCGAACGTACCCGACTTGGGACCGAAATTTACCGATAATTTTGGTAACGTTTGGTTCGGGCGAAAAACAATTGATTTTTGAATAATATAATTAATTTATTACAAATAAACAATTCTTGTAATTAATTCAACTACAAGATCAAGAAAACATGTAATTAAGTCGAGCATTGTATTTTTGTTTATGACCGAAACCAGACGAGACCGATACCGATATCAAGACAAGACTCTGTTGTAGGAAAATGATACCGGGACAATTCTGAAAATTTTCAATTTTGACGATACCAAGACGCTACTTACCAAAGTGTCGTTTGGTTTGGTATCATGGCCAGCCCTATATCATGTGTCCAGCACACAGTTTCTGTCCCCAGCACTTAAAATGTCAAAAAGTAAAAATATACGAACACTGATTTTTTTTCCACACACAATATAAAAATCAGCAAATTAAAATACGAAGTGCTAATTTATGGACTTTCACATGTCCTTATAGTCTGGGACCAAAAGTGGGTGTGGGTGTGTCTGTGACAGTCGCTCAAAGATGTAAAAATTACTTTTAAAAAACCATTATTTCAGAAAAGGTGAGTTTTTGGGAACACGCCAGGTCGTTGTACAAAAACGAAAAAATTTAAGCAGTCAAACTACGAGTGGGAGAATAAACGCCCACTTTTAATGTTATCATATTACAAGAGTTGCGAAAAATCAGTTTTTTTTTTTTTTTAAATATTTTGTTTACATGTTTTGAGGGCTGCTGCGGCCACACCTACAACTATTCGGCCACATGATTTGTGATTCACTTGCCAAATGAAGCTGGGAACATTTCAGCTTTTCTAGAATTAAGAAACCTAGAACTCCCAGACTATTATGAAATGAGTTCAACGAAAACGGCCCAAAAGTGGAATTCCCTTATTTTCCCGTATAGAAACTTATTCCGTAGAAACGCGACCCTTATTTTCCCGTAGAAACGTGACCTATAATGGAGTAATCGATATTCGTGATGTCAAAGGACAACCAACACCATAACACTCCACTTTGTTGCTGTCGTCTCGTAATGTATCTCATCAAACTTGCTCATATTGCTGTGCCTTTAAAGCACAGTCATCGTCTTCCTTGTGGTGTGTATCACTCATGGCACCAAATCGAATTCCCTAATCGATTCCCCCTCCGAATCCTCACGTCTTATTGCTTGTTTCAAACTAGATAACTGCCAAAAAAAAAAATTCATGTGATTTTGTCACCCAGGAGTGCGGAGAAGGAATTGGAGACTATAACAGTTGTTGGTGCATTTATTTTTTTTAAATTTTTCTTCTGGAAGGTAATTGATTATATGGCGGAGACTTTTTGATTTTTAGATCCTTAACGTAGCCAAAAAAGTCCTATATCTAGGTAAAAAGAATTTTTGTTTATAAACACAAAGATCTTCTGAGTCCTGACACACCTATGTATGTACAAATATACACAAAAAACTTCAATCTATTTTATGACAAGGCAGTCGTTAAAATTGAACTGTATCACTTTATCTAGAAGTTGTTTTTATATAAATTTTTGTAAAAATACCTCTATACCCTTTTTGATTCCATATGAACCTTTATGGGACTTAAACACTCTAAGAATGGATGATTTTTTATGAAAAGAAAACTATAAAAATGTCTTTTTAGTATAACTGCGGTATTTTGTTTTTAGACAATTTTTTTTTTTGTTGGTGCCAGGCAACTCCCAGTTGCTTTAAATTTCAAAACTCAATATGCCACACAGATCCTACTTAGTTAAAGGCATTAAAATAATTTCTAATTTAAGTTCAACCCAGGGGTTATATTAATGTTATTATAAAATTCTAGGAAAATCGTCCACTGTTTAACTGCTTATTATAACTTTTTTCACCCTGGCAAAAGAACTTTTTACATAAGTTTCTTCCACTTTCGAATTTCTCAGAAGTCTGTATAACTCAAAGGATAATCTAATTTTCTCTCTTTCCTCCTTAATAGATTTTATAAATAACAAAATTTGTTTTTGCTCCATTTTTGTATATAAAAAGGGCTATTTTTAAAATTATATTCCTTAAAACCACAAACATAATAAGCTGTTATTCCAATAAAAACAGATAAGTCCTCTTATAAATGAAATCAAAACAAAACGCTAAAAACAATAATCAAATTTTTATTCATTTTCTCTTTGCCATTCTAAAGATTACCAAAAAAATAATAATATAAATGAAAAACTGTGTCGCATGTAATTGATCTAAGTGTTCAAAAATATAAAACGAATAAAGAGTGTTTAAATTGTGTCATGAGTGTCATGACAGAAAATTGTCATGACAACAAAAATTCATGACAGAAAAAAGTCATGACAGAAAAGTGTCAAGACATAAAAGTGTCATGACAGAAAAGTGTCATCACAGAAAAGTTTAACGACAGAAAAGTGTCATGACAGAAAATTTTCAGGACAAAAAAAAAATGTATGGCAGAAAAAAGTTATGGCAGAAAAGTGTCATGGTAAGTGAATATGGTAAGAAAGGCTACCAGGTTTATTTTACACAGATTATAAGAATTTTAAACTCAGGTGAATTTTTGACTTGTTGTAAATTTATACGGTATAGTGCAACTTGTGAGTTTTACAAGGGTCAGGTTATTTACATATTTAACTGACGCTTTTCTCTGAGTGTATTGTAATTTTTGATTCTTTGATATGAATATGAAAGAAAGGCTTGTCAAGAAAATAACCAAATAAAAAGCTATGTGCCCCAGGTTTAAGAAAAAAGTCGATTTAATTGTTTAAGGTTGATGTTAATGAATAGACACACAGACAGAAATCTAACACTTGTGCCATTAGATGACCTTCATACAGCAATTGAAAAATTGTTGGTGGTTAAAACTGTTGGGTCTCGCATATTATATTTTTCATAAATGCACTGGAGACTTTACTATAATCTGTGGCTAAAATTATTACATTTTCTAGTATTTTCGTT
This sequence comes from Dasysyrphus albostriatus, assembly GCA_946251815.1. Classification (NCBI taxonomy): domain Eukaryota; kingdom Metazoa; phylum Arthropoda; class Insecta; order Diptera; family Syrphidae; genus Dasysyrphus; species Dasysyrphus albostriatus. The sequence goes on from OX276337.1 coordinate 19,592,369, forward strand.
TTTTTTTCATCTTAAACCTATCTGAATTGTGAATGTAAATATATTTTGTAGTGTAGATGGACGCACGTACATTGGCGGATACAAGGGGGGGGTCATGGGGGTCATGACCCCCCCCTGGGGCTTTTCCCAGATATAAAATATTAGACAGATGAATACAATCATAAACAAAAAATTTCACTGCTCATAGGACATAATCCGCCTTCAAATTTATTTTAATTAACCGTGCGTATTTAAAGAGCTAAAACAAAAAAATCAATGTTAAAAATACATATCGTGGGCCTTCTGTCAAAACAAATTTCAAATTTGAAAAAATTGCTTAGAAGACACAAAACACCGATTTAAAAGCTAATAAAATGGAATTTTAAGATTATGAAAGGTTTTAAAACTGGTTGATAGAGCCAAAAGAAACCATGACACAGTTACTAGACATTGATATTCGAATTCAGTAATTATTGTTAACTAAAAGTACATTAAAATGTCATTTAAGGACTTGAAAGGTTTTGACAGAAAGCCGACGATATGAACATCGTTCGTGAAAAGTTGAAAAAATAATTCTTCTGCCAGAAAAACAATAAAAGTTTTCATTTCAAGAATAATACAGAAGTCTACTTTTTGTTTTACCGTAAAAATAATTTGAAATTGATTTGATGATTTTGTGAACATTTCTGACACCGTACACTGAGCCAAAAAATTCTGTTTCATAAGAAAGAAACTGTTTACCACAAGAGAAAAAAGGCACCAAACGTTTAAGTTGATTATGATCAATGTTTCAATATTTCACTGACAGATTTTAATTCTTTGTTTGCAAAAACCAAAACTTCGAACTACAAATAAAAAAGTTCTCACTGCAAACAATGTTTACCTTTACAACTCATTTTATAACTTTTACCTTCAAGCGATTGATCATTGAAGATAAGGGGTCTAATATCTAGCTACAAGTACTTTTGAAATTTATGGTAGGAATTTATCAGATTGACTCTAAAAGTTCAAAAACTTAAAATAAAGATACAAACTATTGTAATAAGGAAAAATTTTGTTTGCCCCTAGAATTATATCTTAAAAATGCAAAACACTATTTATATAACTCACAAAAATTTAACCTCTTATCCATTAATGAAAAGTGTTTATGACAAACAATATGTCTTTAAAACTTAAAATGTTTACATTTATTGCGGAGGAAACAATTATAAATTTATAATTTCTTCACCTCCAAATTAAAGATAATATTATTATTATTAGTTAAATATATAAATATTAAATACATAATGATATTTGTATTTAAAGTTTGAAAAATTTCAGAGTCAATCTGGGGCCCATACCATTAAGCACAAAGTTTTGTCTGGTATGTTACCGAAAATTTCTTAAATATTGCATAGTGTTATAAACTTTACTGATATAAGACAGTGTGAACTGAAAGACTTCGCAACTTATTCAACCACACATTCTTTGTCAGTCACAGCATGATCTATATTGTTTGTAACCAACAGTTAAAGAATTAACTGTGCAATTAACGTTTCTATTAAATTCTTTGGAAATTTGTGAACAAAACTTTTTCTTTGTTGAATGGAGTGAAAAACCATATTCACAAATAATTTGGTCCAAAAATGTGTTCTAAGGTCATACATTCTTGAGAGACCTAGCTAAACGCTATTCCCCATAAATTAATATTGGTAGTAAATAATTTCTACTTAAATTCAACAGTATTAAATATGCAATGCTTGTAACAAGGAAATTTTTCTGAGAGTGTACACCGAATCAGATGACAAATTTCATGGCATCCCGTATATGTACTCTTCGAAAGGTTACTGGTCATTTAAGGGCAGGTAGTAACAGTAGATAATTTTTCAGACATAGAATCTTCAAAAAATAATACTGAACCATGAAAAAACTTTGAAAATTCATTTAAAAAAATGTATGTCACCAATGAATCTAGGTGACCTTTAATAACAATATTTAATATTTGTTTCTTAAGATAACCTTAATAAGGTACCTACAAATTTTGTTCAGTGACCTGGAATGACTTAAAAAAAAAACTTTAAAATCCCATTAGAACAAATCCACAACCAATTAATATAGCTAGTTGACCTTTTATCAGCGGCCTTTTGAATTGGGCACAGATTACAAAACCGTGCAAATGAAAAACTCGCATTCGAGATCTTGCAAATAAAAATCCCGCTAATTATGTCACCACTCAATTTTGAGCAGGTATTCGAGACTTTAATTTTCGAGATTTTGGTTGACATTTGCAAGATTGTAAGGTGAGAGTGCTATGTTTTATTTTTACTTAGTGTGAGATATCATTTTTCAAGATCTATAAATAATGCAGTTTCGATATTTAAGATTTTGGTATCTTGCAAACTTCTCACAGTGAAGTGCGAAAAATTGGGCGGTACTTGGAAAAACTTTTACAGTGTATTCAAAATTTTCAACTCAACAAATTTATAAAATTAAACTTTTTGGACTTTTTACTGATCGCATACATTCTTTGCAAATAGCCTAAATGACATATCCCTTGCTTAATCTCAAAATCAAGGTCTAGCAACCATTAGGCCAATAAGTTGTAAATTGCGATCAACTTTTAGATTCTAGCAATATGAATTAACTTTAAGCTTAGAGCAACTCGAAGACATGAGTGGTAGCAAGCCTTTTTTTTATGGAAAAACTACCTCATTTTACTTCGTTTTCCCAAGACAGTAATTGCTTACGCTTTCCCACTAACTTGGATGCACCATTTTGGGAATACAAAGATTTTTGTTTTGTAATTTTGACGTTTCATGAATTTGTTTTGTTCAGGGGATGTCATTAAGGAAAGTGGTTAGTATAACAAAAGTAGCTTCTAGTTACCAGGCAAAAGATCAAAATAGATCTTGTAGAATAAATACGATCTTATTGTAAATGAGTTAAGATTTTAAGGGCAAAAATAAACTTTTCCTAAACAATATTTTTAGTATCTAGTGGCATGATGATTCTTGCTTCAATTCCTTAATTAATTAATTTATTTAAAAAAAAATATTTTCAATGGAAGTAAAATGTGCGACTGTATTGCAGGTACTTCCTCTGATCTTCAAGTTGCCTGTAATTAAGAACTTTTAAAATATGCCAGTAATTACATATATAAAGAATTTAAAATATATAAAATAAGGGCATTTAAATTGTTCTTTTAATTGTTTAACAACTTTTCAAATAGCTTAATGCTTAGAACAAATTTGATAACTTGAAGAAATTTGAATATAAGCACAAAAAAAATTAAAATCGTTGTAGTTTCTCAAAAAGCTATTTTTTATATTAAATTAAATAATAATTAATTTTAAAATACATTTATAAACTTGTTTCAAAACAATTCATCAACGCGTTCTTGAAATATTGAATTTTCAAAACAAAAATTAATACCTTCTTTAAAGGCCAACATTTACTTTTTTATTTTGATATGCAATATTATTGAGATTTTTATGGAGCTTTTGCATTCAAATTTTGATTGAATTTCTTTGAACAAATCAAAGTTCAAAAACCCATAAATGGCAGGTATCGTTATTAACAGTTTTTCGGATTTTTTTTCCAGAATGTTCACCATACCTAAAGTAATCTACTGTTTTTTATCAAATTCGTTGAAGCCGTTTTTCAGATAAATAAGCTTTTTCTTAATGGTTGTATAGCAAGTACCGTAATTTTAAAAGGTACAAAATATCCCCTCCGAAGAATTAAAAAAAAATTATTTAAAAATTTGAAGAAAAGCGCTTCAGTGATTTAGGCTGTAGTTGTAGGCTGTCAATGAATAGACATACAAACAACCAGACAGAATTGTGCAACCCACTTTGATCGAATACAAAACTTGCCTTATATCGTAAGTACAAATTATTTTTGGGTGCAATACTTTTTTGAAATTTTAAGAAACGTGACCCCCCCCCTGGGGTAAAGTCTGGATCCGCACTTGCGCACGTACTTGCATTTTGTTGCATTTCGATAGTCGTGATCTATAATTTTATTCAAAGTTTGCCATTAACATCTTTTTTTTCACACGAATCCAATACCTATCCTATAAGATCAAGTAAAAAGTAGCACTTCGAAAATCATAAGCAATAAGGCGTTTTAACGTTCTTCCGGTGTCGTGCCACTTTGTTTTAGAGTAAAATAACTTCATTTGCTATTCCCCCTTTGTCTTTTTTTTTATAGCCAAAGTTTATATTGCAATTTCGAGGATAAAAATTTATTCAGCTACTTAAGACTTTCTGACAAAAAAGAATATGAGTGTACAACCAACAACTAACTCCAAGCCATTTATTCTTTTTACTTCTCTCATGCTTAACACACCCGCGCCACCTATAAGTCGTGACATAAGAGTTTATGGAAGAGTGTAAGTATGTATGCAAGAGCTAACAGCATTGGTATAAAGGTGTTAGGTGCTGCTTCAGATGAGGTCGTGAATCGTGGTTAGCCATCCTGTTGTTGGCTATATGGGTATAATATTATAAAAAAAATCCTCCCCTTCACTTTGTGATAAAGAAAAACCATTTCAAGTTCTTATAAAATTGGTATAAAATGCGCAACTTGTTTATTTTATTCTCTTTCCTAGTAAGTATAAGCGAAGGTACCTACTTTGTACCACTGGCTTCCGATTAATGGTTGACAAATAAGAAAGTAACACAAAATATATTTCTTTTTATCAAACAAAAAAACTCAGAATGTTTCTTATCCCCGAGCTATTTTGTTAATAGAATTTCTTTAGGTTTTGATTGTTTTAACTCTGTGAACTTGAATGAATTCAATTCTTGAGAATGATAATATTGTTAACTAGTTGAAAAAAAGCTTTTTAACTTTTTGTTAGAACTTTTTTTTTCATTTCCTGATGTGGGGTGAGCGTGAGCTGGATTTAGAGTTGTTTAATGTATGGCTTCTAGAAGCTAAGGATTACGTAGCATGGGATATTTGTTTTGTGTATAAACAAAAACAATTCAAGTTACCTTGAAATATTTTAGAACATATGTCACAAAGGTAATTTTCACAAAAAAAAAAAAAATACAAAATAAGATTCAGTTGAAAAAAGTTGAATTCGTTTGAATTTATTGATTCAAAAAAGTTTTTCATACAGGATGACACTAAACACATGTTCTACAAGCTCCTGCAGAAAAGACATTATGTGTAATGGGCAAATGACCAGTAAAGAGTAGGTACCTACCCAAGGTTAGAATGACCGGGGAGAGGGCAGAAGTGGTAATGCCGACTAAAATCACGACGGACGTTAAATTGGACGTTTCCAGTCGAGCGAAGACGGTGATACCTGAAATGGGGGTGTTATAACATATACGCATTAGTGAGAGTAAAAGAAATCACGTACGACATTTTTTGACAGCTATTCCAGCTGCAGCTCCAGTTTCAGGACTCTATTCTGATCTCAGGCAGTAAACTAGTATGAAAAATCTAAGTTCACCTTAACCGGATACATATATAATTTAGTATCCGGGAGTCCTAAATCCCTTGATTATATGTCTTTCGCAATACAAGGGTCCTGAACAGGACAATATCTTCACAATTACTGGAGAAGAAGGGAGGCCAAGGCCTTAATGGAGTGTTATTGGCTACAATCAGGCAAAACTTCCACCTCGGTATTGTTATGTGTTCTCCCAAGTCAGAAGATGAACCCAAAAGTTCATCCTCACTTTAAAAACGAGGTTATGGTAGTCTTTGGTGTCCATTTCAGTCAGACAGTCGGTGTTGTTAGAGTTGACATTGATGGAAGACTGAATCGTCATCGAGGATACATAGGATTCCTCATCAAAACTATTGATGGAAAAGTGATGGATGCACCAGGGTCTTCTCCCATAGATTCAGTTTTTTTACGAAAATTAATGCAAACAATTCAAAATTGAAAAAAAAGAAGTTCTATGAAAAGTGCTATTAATAGATAGTTGCTATTTGATTTTTTTTTTTTAATTTTTAGTTGTAGATCTCACTAATTTTAGTATGCAAAACAAGTTTTATAAAAATCGTAGGAGTCTGAGGAAAAAATATTTTCCTTAACGGCCCTTAACATATTTTTTTTTCTAAAAATAATTTTAAAAAGTGTTAAAAAGCTCTTAAATACCTACCGAGTCTAAGAAAAATCGACCATATAGTTTTCAATAAGCAATACGCTGGCTGTACCGCTATTCGTTGAGCAGCTTTTTTGGCATGCTACCAAGAGGGATAATGTTGGACAGCTAGTTCACCATGTTGACGAGGGTAAGAAATGGGTGTAGGTGGAAAATATTTAGGGATGCTTTTGGCACCTTTTGGTTTCAGGACTCTTAAATATTCTACCTTTCTCAATTTTTACAACTCGACAAGTTTGACGCTTGCAACCTCTCCTCAAAATTCACAATCAGTAGTACACTAGAATTGTAAATGGAAAAAAGAGAGGAAGACTGAAAATTTGCAGGTTGCTTCGAGGATAGGTATACAACCTCTTGCAAGGTGCCACGCCTATATTTCTTCAATCTTGGGTTATTAGGGTACAGTTGCACCGATATGGATACAATTTTCATAATTCGTTATATTGACCAGAGAAAAAATTGAAAAAGTAAAATCCGGCCACTTTTCTTCTTCCTTGGTTTTTAGAAAACGGCTACAACGGTTTTAATGAAATTTTCAGTTTGTTTTTATGAACGAGAACAAAATTAACAAATCGATTTAAATAAATCCACCCAATTCCACTCCTGCATTTCTAAGTCCTTTTTTTCTCGGGAACGGCTCCAAAGATTTTTATGAAATTTGAAGAATTTGTTGTTATGGAGGAGAAAAAAAATTGGCGAATAAGTTTTGGTAAATTCTGACCACTACCACGCCCACTTTTTTTATAACTTCACTTCTCAGAAATTTATTTGGATAAAATTTTGAGATTGTTCATACAAGCGATATAAAGTTTAGGAAGTACTTTTGATTTGTCAAAGCCCACTGGGCTTCACACTTCTTTTTCATGTAAATAGGTATATTAGTAGTTTCATGGAACTGTCCCAGTGAGTGATCTTTTCAAATAAAATATAAAAGTCCAAATCAGACTTCAAAGTCTAAGGTTTTTCCTTTCATAACTTAACCCTGAGGCCACATGGGCAAGTACTACAGTTAGCTACATACACTGCCTGTTAAATAAGTAGTTTGCATTCCACTTGCTTCCCACTTGCATTCCACTTGCTAGTTTTCCAACTTGCTTCACAGATGGCTTCAAAAATTCCATGCCAGTTAATGAGCAAGTTCCTTGGGTTTATATGTGTTAGTGAACAAATGTGTTTGTATTGTGACTTGCTTGCCAGTACTTGCCCATGTGGCCCCGGGTTGAGGAAGAAACTATGTTTAATTTCACTATGAACAATCACTGTATTAGCACTAAAAGATTTTTTTAAAATTTCAATTAGTTAGAACCGTTCCCGAGATATAAATATTTCAATGCAGAGAGCGTGGCAGGATGCGGATTTAAATAATTTTTTTTAAACAAAATTTCTCGTTCATAAGAACAAAATCTGAAATTTTTTGCTAATCCTAGGAGGCATTTCTAAGAAACAAATAAATAAGAAAAATGGGTGTGGCAGTGGATGTATTTTAATAAAACTAATTTAAAAATTTTTTTCTCGTCCATAAAAACGGACTCTGAAAATTTCATTGAAATCATTCTAGTGGTTTCCAGAAAATAAAGGAATAAGAAAGTAGGTGCGGCAGTGGGCGGATTTTACAACACTAATTTTTTAATTTTTTTTTCTAGGCTATAAAATAAATTCTGAAAATTTCATTGAAATCGTTGGAGCGGTTTCCGAAAAACAAATGCGGATTTTACTTTTCCAATTTTTTTAAATTTTTTCTCTGGGCAATATTACAAGTAATGAAAATTTCATCCATATCGGTGCAACCGTTTCTTTAAAACCCAAGAATAAAGTAAAGTGGGCTGGCACCGCCCGCCTCTGCAAGGTTGCCTACTTAGATTTAAGTTATATACTGATATATACTGAAACGATCTGCAAAATTTAAGCCTGCTGCTATTAATTTCCATTTGATAAGCAGTAAAATTGTTCTACAGGGTGGCGCACCAATTGTGCTACAATAAGAAATTCAAATAACTTTTTTTTAATCAATGTATTTCATTTATTTTTTTTTATTGGTTAGAAAATTAAATTTTATTTTAAATAGTTAGTTGTTTTTAAAGATTATAGATCGCAAATGACCTCCACGCTCTCCCACGCATATGCGGCACCTGATCAAAAAATTATTCATTGCGGCCTGAAGAGTTGAAGTTGGGATCGCCTCAATTATTGTCGTTATGGACTGCTTTAATTCAGCTAAATTCCTAGGCTTCGTTTTATACACCTCTTGCTTGACATAACCCCATAAAAAGAAGTCTGGTGCAGTCAGGTCAGGTGACCTTGGGGGCCAGCGAAGAGTGGAGTTCCTAGAAATTAATTTGTTTGCGAATTTTTTGTTTAGCTCCGCCATAACTGGTCTGGCTATATGTGCAGTTGCTCCATCTTGCTGAAACCAAACGCTGTTGAATGGTATACGTCTTCGGCGCAGTTCTGGGTAAAAAAACTCCTTCAACATCTTTAAATAACGGTCCCCATTGACAGTAACGGTTACACCGTTTTCTTCAAAGAAGTACGGCCCGACAATACACCTTGATGAAACTGCGCACCACACAGTGACTCGTTCTGGGTGCAGTTCCGTCTCATGGAGCATTTCTGGATTAGACTCATTCCATATACGGCAATTTTGCTTGTTTACATTGCCGTTAAGATCAAGATGGGCCTCATCAGACATGAACAAACAATTGATCAATGTGTTGTCTTCTTCGGCCATTGATATCATTTTTTGGCAAAATTCCAGGCGAACAGGCAAATCCTGAGGGTTTAACTTGCTAGTAATTTGGATTTTGTACGGAAACAAGTTTAAATCGTCATGAAGTATCCGTTGTAATGACCGTCTACTAACTCCAATTTGCCCCGATAAGTTTCGGGTCGAAACGCTCGGATTGGCCTGTATTGCAGATGCTACTGCTGTGATTGTATCCTGAACCCGAACATTGGCATCGCGATGGTACGGCCTTCGTGCGATGCTTCCAGATTCGGCAAACATGTTTACAAACCTCATAATGGTCCATCTACTCGGGGGATTACCGCCAAACTCCCGCCTAAATTCCCTTTGGACGGAAATGACGGACTGCAAAGCATGGTACCGTTGCACTATCCAAATTCTTTTCTCCGTATCCCAAGCATCTATTTTTATAAATCTAAACAGTAACCTACAAAATAAAAAAAAATAGGCCGATTACTCACACAGAAAAAAAGTTATTACGCTTTATTTGTGTAGCACGATTTGTGCGCCACCCTGTATTTATAGGTCTACAGTTGCGATTCGTCAGAGACAAATTATTGATAATATTACTGCGGCAGATTGTGTTCTTCAATGTCCCGCTGGTCTTCTAAAGCAAGCTTACTCAGTTTTGGCAGAGTTTTTTTATGCCTCAAGATATAAAAATTCCAAAAATAGCTTTATGTGCTCTTCTACTCTTCGGGGAAGGCTTCAATGACTGATGACACGGATTTGGCGTATATTAGTTTCTTTTTATTTCATCTGATGGAAGATGGTAATCTTCAAAAGACACTCGGTAAGAATCGGTCCCGAGTAGTGTAGTAATAAAGTATAGATGGACTGAGTGGGGTAAACATAAAATGTTTGTCAAAATATTTGGCCAATACTTTCACTTTATTCAAAAAGTTGTCGTGTTGTGTTCTCTTCTCGCTGCTGATTTCTATTGGCATTTTATGGTCTTTTGCCGTTGATCTTGTTTAATTCCTTAAATACATCGGGTTCTGATGCAGGTTTGATGGATTGTAACCTGGTTGTTGTTGAAATGTTGAAGAACGTACCGCAATATAATTTGCTTAAATTGCAGTTCACTCTTACCCTATTTGATTGTTTCCGATGGCCATATTCCAGTTCGAGTCAGTTCCAGTTCCTGTCACTTGTGAAATCACTGTCCATGATCGATGATCATATGCAGTCAAACAATTTCATATGGAAGATAATGGAATTTTTCCCTCGAGGTCTTTATATTTGTCTGCTCGCCCAGAGCGTTGTTAATGTCTAGCTTCATTTCTTCGATCACTTCCTCAATTTCACTGTTGGAGACTTTTCTTTGGATTGTGCTCCTTTTCGTTTTCTAGATATGAAGTTGCACTGGATTATTATCCGAATCTCCAGTTAGTGTTCTGTATGAGTAATTCTGCAACTCCCGTATGATTTCTATGAAGTTCGATAAACCCAAAATGGAGCCCATCGGACTGGTTGGTATTCACAAAAAAAAAAACTACCTACTCAAAATTATATACAGGAAGCTTGTAGCATTAAATGAGATTATAATCGTACCATCATAGATGCCAGGAGTTGAAATCACCTTCAATCAAATCAACGTACAAATCTACATCATGGTTTTTGATTTTATTATTAATTTTTCTTTTCTAATTAAATTACTTTGCAGACAGAATTTTCAATTCCAAATACTTGTAAATTAACATTAATAAAAAAAAAACCGAAAAGCCATCAAATTGTTCATTATTGCCTCGAGACTTTTTCTAAAAAAAAAAAAACTAAATCGATTTGTTCTCTCTGCCATTGGTACGATGCCATTTAATTTATCAGTCCTGATTCAGCTGGTGAGCCAAAAAGATTTTACAATCTAAGCCAATTAGTATTTTTGTTTCTTTTTTTTTCACTTGAAATATCTTCGTCTCATCTCATCATTCTACTATAGGTACCTACTCTAGTACTAGTCTTCTCTCCGTTCCCAAGACCCTGAAGCTGATTTATATACTATATATAAAAAAAAAACAAATATCCACAAAAACCATTCCAACCACTTTTTCAACACCAACACAAAACAATAACCCTTGATCATGAGGATTTGTAAAACTCCATCACAAATTCTCTCTTGTGCTGCAATGGACATCGAGTCCTTGTTGGAATCTCCTCAGGATCCGTTTTATTTTTTGCGGGAAAAGTTTTTCCATTTAACCGATTATAGATTTTCCATCGAAGTCGTAAATTAATTTGTATATAGTTCCTTGGTTTGGTTGTGGTTTGCCAACTCAACTATACAACTTTCCATTGAATGTGGGTGGCATTCTGGGGTTAAAAGTTTCTATATTTTTTTTTTTTATTTTTTTTTTTTAAGCGTGAATTTGATACAGAACTATGAGGGTGCCACGCATAAGTTGGAGTGGTCGCATTGTATTTAACAATTTATCCACGCGAATAGCTAGACTCAAGTGCAGTTACTTGATGACTTTTATTCAGAGACTATGACTATATATTTATCCATGGTTGCACTTTGGAAGAAGAAATTGCTTATGTATAAGAAATACTCTGGTGGAAAATCGAAGGCAGTTAACTTTAAGATGAGAAAATTTTTAAATTTGCATTAATACCTGACACAGAAAATAAAATGCAATTATGTAACCTGAAATAGGAACGAATATTTATTGTATATACGAGTAAGCAGAAAAGTAATTCCGTGAGAACCTTTTACCATACTACCTACATGATGCACTTTCGTGTAAATTCTAACAAAAAATTCATAACTTCTAAATATATGTAGTTAATGTAAGAGTTCCTACTTTATACCTGCCAAAAGCTATTTAATGTTTATGTTCATATGTAGTTAAAATCAAGCCCATGTTGTAAACTATAGGTACCTACATGATAAATACTCGTACCTTCCCCGAACATCAGAAGTTCAGCAGCTCATGTTATGACTCTAATTAGCAGTGGCTATTCGACATGAGTGCCCACCTCTCTCAGCGGCGTATACAGCTCCATTTCTTGGGGGGGGGGTCATACCAAAACAAAAACCCAATTCAGTTCTTATAAATTTATTAATTAAAAGACTGATCCACGGTTTCCATTTTTTTCGCTTTTTTTGGAAATAATTTCTGCTGGTCCCACAAATGTTACCTTTTTTTTTTAATTATAAAGACGCTCGATATAGTGAGGTAATAAAACCAGCCTGTTCACTCTTTCGAGTTTGTTTACTTTTTCGCAAGCTTTCAATGAGGTTTAAAAAAAAGAAACACTTGTTCAGTGTCCTTAAGCAATGTTAAATTCTTTCGGGACATTTTTGTAAAAAAAAAATAAGTTTTTATATATAATTTTGTGTGTTCAATATAGTTAATTTTTTTAGATTTACTAAATCGAGCGTCTACTGTACTATTATTTGCTGACAAAGCTTAAACATTTTTATATTATGGGTATTCATGCAACTTCGTAAAACCGTAGATAATTTGTTAAATTTATCTTTTGGTTAATGAACTGTCAAATTTTGTGTGGGAAATGATTCACACAATTTTGTTAAAGTTATCAAGGGATTTTGTTCGTAAAATTAACAAACTGGTTAAACTTATCCAAACATCATTGTGACTCTTACTCTGATTGAATTACTTACCATTTAATCAAATGTATAACAAAGGTCGTTCATGCAAACTTTTTACACGATTTGTAAACTTACGACGTTGCATGAATACCCTTATTATTTTCTGTGTAAAACGCAAATTTTGTAGAGCTGAGTTTTGGAAACAAAATTTTGATCCACTCCCGAATTTTAATATGATCTTGAGTTTGTGTACCAAAAATATTTCGTATGGATTTTTTGTGCAAGCTAAAAAAAAACCAACATAGGTTTTGGAGATGTTAATCTTAATATTTTACTTAATATTAATATTTTTTAATATTTTTCTTAATTTCTTACGTTTGAAGACAGTTTTAAGCGACAATTTGCCTTTTTTTTAATCTGATAAGGGGATAATAATGAGGGGATAATTTTCTCATTTATTATTATTTTTATCATTTATTAACAAGCAATTTAAATTACAAGCTAATATACAAATTTAACAAGCCTAGTTGCAGAGACTATTGGCTTTCTTGCTTAAGAATTTAAGTTACAATTTTTGCATTTTTGAGAAATTCAGTAATGTTATTTATATTTGTTAGACTGGTATTCTTGAGTATTTCATATTTGGAATTGTTTTTGAAGATATTGATAATTATGGGCTGTGACACCGGACAAAGTTCCAAAATATGTTTTAGATCAAGGCGGGTGTTGCAGGTGGAGCAGGTTGGGGCGTTGTTTGAGTGTTGTTTGAGGAGATGTTGGTTTGAAGCAGTGATGTGTCAAAGTCGAAGTCTAGCAAAGTTAGTTATTTTTTGTTTATCAATCAAAAATTGTAGTAGTTAGAACCACTCTTTTATTGAAGACAAAAATTCTTAGCTTCCACAATTTGTTTTTCTTGAAGCCTGAAAATGAACATTTGAAGTATTGGCCGCAGATCAAAAAATTGAATGCAGACCCAATATGGTCTTCGAACTTTCAAAAACGTTTAATATATGTGTAAATTTAAAATTACCTTCTCAATGGGTTTTCTCATGATAATTGAAACATACAAAATAATTCTGAAAAACCATTACCTACCAATGTATGTATATGTATAAATATTTATTTAAATAAAATTGATTGACTATTTTTGGAAATCTGCATACAAAAAAATTGATAAAATTTTTAGAATCCCTAAAAATTAATTAGTAGATAAGCCAAAAATATTTTAATAAATTCAGATCTCAATCAAAAAATGTTTTTAGGGTGTATGACAGGGCTGTGTCTAAGGGTGGGGCACTGGAGAAAATGCCCCAGGTGCCTTCCTATGAAGGAGGCCATGCGAATGGCTGCCATGAAATGTGTTTGCGGAATATTCGTTAACGCAAACTGCAAAAGTCTTCTCTTAAAAAATGCAAATACAAATTTCACTGCGTTAGTATTGTGTTCAATAGTCAAGTTCGCTAAAGTCGCGAATTTGAATACATCATCTACGGTGCAACTGAGCAGTACAAAAATCGAGTTGATGATTGTTGAAAAGGCAGAGAGCATGTTTGTAAACGTCTAAAGCTTTAGCAAGTAAATTGACTGGCGTTGATGAAAACAAATTTTCAACAAACAGGACGGTTACATATTATTTGTCATGACGCTTTCTGCGTCAAAAAAACGACGATCATTTCACGAACAAATTGACTTTGACTGACTGATTCTATGATCAATTCATAGTTTAGGGAATAATGCTTAAAAGCACGCTTAACCTCGCGTTGGATTGTCATCAATCGAATATAAGATCGAAACGATCAAAAGAAAATGTATTTTAAACATAATCCAAAATTAACAGGAATGTATGATTAGAGTTTTTGTTGATTTCATTCCAACATTCCAAGCAGAGCGATGTATTTTAAGTTACGTTGCGTTGAAATGAAATTAACGAAAGAAAAAATATCGAATAAAAATGTCGACAGGTTACAAAATCAATTTATATCAACTTTTTTTCTATGTACTAAATATTGGGAAGAAATATCGAAAATTCGATAAAAGCCGATCCTTTTCACGACTTTCTTTTTAGGCTGCTGACTTTTTGTCTAAGTTCGAAGCTAAAAATTTTATGAACTAGTAACCAAAATAGGTATTCTTACATGCAAAAAAGTCGATATAAACCGACATTTCAACTAGTTAAATCGCCTTTTTTGCTGGTAATTCGTACGTAACCTATACTGAAACATGTTGGTACTGGGTTTGATTTGGAACGGCCCTGGTGTATGGAATACGGTTTAAAGTAAAATTTTTGTTTTTCATTGCAATATTTGTATAATATCGTCTGTTAGTTTTATTTATCCATTCATTTATTTATTTTTTTTTTATCGAAGATGATTTCCTTGATATTTTGAACAAAATTTTCACAAAATAAGTAAGTTAAACTGATCAAAAACAATATTGAAAATACTTTGAGAATTAAAGAGTGTATACATATCTGCCAAAAACGTAGATCTACCAAATTGATTTTGAATCAAAAAATACATCAATGCTAAAATTTTCTGAATGAAAGTGGTTAAAACCGTCTATTTGATAAATCTTAACCAAAAAAAAAATTGTATAATTTCGACAATAAAACCCCAATAGTATTATTTGGGCAATGGCTTGTAAATGTTGATAGGAGAAGGTAAATAAACTTTACCAATAATGAGTAGGTAGCCTGTTCCAAAGCTATAAAAAAATAATTTGTTTGAAATTATATTTTAAGATTGCAAATATTTTTGCTTTTCTTTGCGTATATCTTTTGATTTCTCGGGGGGGGGGGGGGGGGGGTGTCATGACCCCGTGACCCCCCCCCTTGTATACGCCGTTGACCTCTCTTAAATCTCTTCCTGCTCTTCTTTGCAAGTTTTTCCATGCCAACAAGTTTGTTCATTGTTTCTAGATAAAATTGAGTTGAAATAGTTGAAATTTAAAAATATTTGAAAACTTGATAATTTATTAAGGTCTTCGGAGTCTTTTTTATTTCCATTATGGACAAAACAGAATTTAAATAATGCAAAGTTTTTCGGTTAACTCGTATGGTCAGGGTTTTGGGTTACTTCTGTGTATTCCAAGAATGAAAATGCCACATTGAATAGTACTCGTATTATGCTAAGATGACGGGTCTTTTTCTTTCCATTTCAACCGAAATATAGTACAAGAAAAGGCTTCTGGCACTCAAAACAGGGGATAAGGCAGTTTTTAACCGTCTTAACAATGAACTAAGAAAAGACTCTATGAGTTTAAAGATGATTCACCTAATACATTCCTTAATAGTCTGACGGCGGATGCTTCTACCGAATACTTCTTATCGAAAGCAGCTAAGTGACTTAAAAGACCCCAGACACAAAACCCGCCAGTAAAATCTCAAGATGGTAAATGCAATATTTTTAAGCCATTCCCAGCAAATACAGCTACAGATCCCTTACAGTTTGTTAAAAAAAACGAGGAATGTAAAATTCGTTTTGTCACGCTCAAAGAAGTTAGAAGCATGTGTCAACATAAGTTGTCTAACAAAAAACCACCAATAACTGCTCAGGTTTTGAAGGAAATGCCTTCAAAAAACTCCAATTTATAATAAATGCCACATCATTGGAAAATTGCAAAAGTCATTTTTATACCTAAACAAGGTATGCCACCAGCAGAAGTAATATCTTACAGATATAAATCGCTTTCTTATACCAATCATGGCAAATGTTTCCGAAAAACTGCTCCTGAAAAGACTTAGCAAAATAGTAGAAGAAAAAAGACTTATTCCGAGCCATCAGTTTGGAGTTACAAATAACCATTCCACGATAGACAAAGTGCATTGGATTACAGATGTTGTGGTAAAGGCACTTGGAGTAGAACAAGTATGCTCGGCAATATTCTTAGATGTTGATCAAGCCTTTGACAAGGTTTTGAACTTCCCAACCAGCATTACGAAATACTGAAATTCAATGTTACGAACCGACTCTTTAGATTAAAGTACGGTACGACCAAAATTACTCGGAACTCATGAAAATTGAAGCAGTACACGGATACCCACAAGGAAGTGTCTTAGGACCAACCCTGTTTCTGTAATATACAAGGGATATTCCAGTGGACATCAAACGCTATCATGGCCACCTTTGCTGATGATACTGCAATATTGGTGCCAGATAAATCCGTTACGAAGGCTGCACAAAAACTGCAAAATGCAGTACCTACAGCAGTACAGTGCATGTGCAGTACCTTTAGATACAAAGCTTAAATGGGATGAGCAGATCAAAAAGAAAAGAACTAAACTTGAAGTACAGAAAAATGTATTGATTGATTGGAAAGAACTCTGACCTATCTATCCAGAACAAACTATAATGTTATATAAGCAAGGACTGAAACCCGTTTGGATATATGGCATCCAACTTCGGGGCTGTACAAATGAAACAAATGCTGAGCCCATCCAAACATTCCAAACTAAAGGTGGAATAATAAATGCCCCTTGGTATATAAGAAATAGCGATTTACTTCGTGACCTTCAAATTGAAATGGTTACAGAAGTGGTTAAAAAACACGCTGCGCTGTATCGCACAATCAGCGACTGCAAAGTCATTCCAACACCGAAATGGAGACTGTCTTAAATGTACAAATTTTAAATATCTACTACTGAAATAAATCAGCCAAGTAGAAGACGAGACAATATTCGGAGATTAAGAGGAACCAAACCTCATGAGCTGATGGTCTAAGAGCTATGGAAAAAGTTTTATAACCTTATGTTTCCCCCAATGCAATTTATACAGGGTGGCGCACGAATCGTGCTACAAAAATAAAACGTAATAACTTTTTTTCTGTGTGAGTAATCGGCTTATTTTTTTTTTATTTTGTAGGTTACTATTTAGATTTATAAAAATGGATGCTTGGGATACGGAGAAAAGAATTTGGATAGTGCAACGGTACCATGCTTTGCAGTCCGTCATTTCCGTCCAAAGGGAATTTAGGCGGGAGTTTGGCGGTAATCCCCCGAGTAGATGGACCATTATGAGGTTTGTAAACATGTTTGCCGAATCTGGAAGCATCGCACGAAGGCCGTACCATCGAGATGCCAATGTTCGGGTTCAGGATAAAATCGCAGCAGTAGCATCTACAATACAGGCCAATCCGAGCGTTTCGACCCGAAACTTATCGGGGCAAGTTGGAGTTAGTAGAGGGTCATTACAACGGATACTTCATGACGATTTAAACTTGTTTCCGTACAAAGTCCAAATTACTAGCAAGTTAAACCCTCAGGATTTGCCTGTTCGCCAAAAAATGATATCAATGGCCGAAGAAGACAACACATTGATCAATTGTTTGTTCATATCTGATGAGGCCCATTTTGATCTTAACGGCAATGTAAACAAGCAAAATTGCCGTATATGGAATGAGTCTAATCCAGAAATGCTCCATGAGACGGAACTGCACCCAGAACGAGTCACTGTGTGGTGCGCAGTTTCATCAAGGTCTATTGTCGGGCCGTACTTCTTTGAAGAAAACGGTGTAACCGTTACCGTCAATGGGGACCGTTATTTAAAGATGTTGAAGGAGTTTTTTTACCCAGAACTGCGCCGAAGACGTATACCATTCAACAGCGTTTGGTTTCAGCAAGATGGAGCAACTGCACATATAGCCAGACCAGTTATGGCGGAGCTAAACAAAAAATTCGCAAACAAATTAATTTCTAGGAACTCCACTCTTCGCTGGCCCCCAAGGTGACCTGACCTGACTGCACCAGACTTCTTTTTATGGGGTTATGTCAAGCAAGAGGTGTATAAAACGAAGCCCAGGAATTTAACTGAATTAAAGCAGTCCATAACGACAATAATTGAGGCGATCCCAACTTTAGCTCTTCAGGCCGCAATGAATAATTTTTTGATCAGGTGCCGCATATGCGTGGGAGATCGTGGAGGTCATTTGCGGTCTATAATCTTTAAAAACAACTAACTATTTAAAATAAAATTTAATTTTCTAACCAATAAAAAAAAATAAATGAAATACATTGATTAAAAAAAAGTTATTTGAATTTCTTATTGTAGCACAATTGGTGCGCCACCCTGTAAATTAAGAAAGAAAAATCAACCGTCGATCTTTCATAGAATGGTTCTGATTCAGCTGTGGTTTAAGTGTGGTAAGAGTCATATACTACTTGGTACTGATTCTTACGAGTGTCTTTCTAAAAGTTTCAATCGGTAAAAAAAACTGCTATCGAAAAAATATTTTTTTTTTTTTTTGAAAAATCACATTTTTTTTACCTATTTGCCAATAACTTTTTTACCTGCGAAGATAGGTATTGTTAGTATTGTTTCATATAAAAGGAATATGATTTAATTTTCTTTAAAATGACTGGGAAAAAGTTTTAAATAAAAATCGACCGAGAAACGGTCGCTCAAACTCAGCTGATTTCTAGATTTTAAAGAAAAAAATATGGTATTTATGGCTATTTTGAGAAACTTTTTAGATAATACGCTCAAACTGGGTGTTTGATTCGTTCTTGACCAGTTAACTAAAAAATAATAGGAAAATTAAAATTTTTCGAAGGTAGCCTTTACTGCAACAATTTTATTGTTTTTTTTTTAACAAAAGTTTTGGGCCGTTTTTGAGAAAAATAAGATTTGGTAAAATTGCAAAAAAAAAATTACGAGGCAGATACCGTTATTTTTAAATCTACAAAAATTCAAAATTGTGTGGGCAGAATCTCCCAAAACCACTATGTACCAAGTTTTAAGAGGCCTCCACCCATAATTTCAAGAAAAACAAGAAATTGGGCAAATCGTAACATCGGTTGTGAAGTCCATACAATACGTATTGCAAAAAACTTAAGTGCTTATGAAAGAATGACATTTAAACTAGAAAAACGTCGAGCCACTTTTTTATTTTTTTCACTTTTTTTTTACTTTATTTTAATATTTTGGTAACCTCTTTCGGAAAAATACTCAAAACTGCTTAGCTTTAACAACGGTTCTGAGAAATTGAAGTGGAAAACACATATTATATTTACGTAATTTTAAAGCTAATGAACAGGGCTAGGAAATCGTCGGAGTGGATTTTTAAGTTTGGGCTCTATTTTTGAATAATGATCTCTTGAAAAACATCAAAATTGTTAATTTTCTAATGCATTTTTGAATGTGTAATTATATAAAAACAATAACAAAACTTTCCCCAAATGACAAATATGTTTTCTAAAATTGTTTCAATACAAAAGAAATGCCAAAAAGTAACCAATTATTGCAAAATAGCACAATTTATAAAAGTCTTTATTTTCAATCAAAAGTCGTTACTTTATTAAATTGGCAGTTATTAGTTAACATATTCGCCACAAGATGGCTTTTTTCGAAGATACCTTTTTTATGTTGGAAAATAAACAAAAAAAAGTATAACCAATATGAAAGGAGAGTCGGTATTTGTGTAGGCAGATGGGTGTAGAAGGAAAAGAAATAAAATGAGAGTGGTTGGTGGCTTATGCTTGATGATATTTGTGTCTGGTTTTGATATTAGTTTTTGGTATTTGGGTATGAATTTGTTTTTTTTTTTGCTGGGAATGAATTTTATGAATGGTGGTGGTTTTTTTGTCTTAATTTTTGCTCTACCGCGCGGTTGTGTAGGTACACTTGCAGGTTGTCGATCGTCTCGATCCTTGGAAAGATTTTCTTTTTTCTGTTCTTATTTCTTTTGAGAGTTTTTGTAGGTCATCAAAATACATATGTTTGTATGTACATAGGTATATGTTGCTAGGTTTCAAGGAAAGTTTTTTCTTTGAAGGATTTCTCTGTTCTCACGTATGAGGGTCGAGAATATATTTGTTTGTAATGATTGCAATGCTAGACTTGGTGTCGGTTGTTTCTTTCTGTCATTTTTTGCTGAGCGTGCAAAGTGCAAAGAAACATATTTTTACGTTACTAATAACCTATGTACGGATTTTAATTCTTTAATAATGTTAATAATAAATAAATTTCAGAAATGTTTTTATGTACTTTGTAGGTAACTATTTGTCTAGATTTATTTATATATTTGTAGTTGGGAGAAAGCCAGATTTAGTTGATTTGTTTTTAGATAAGAATTTGCTTTTTGGAGGAAGGTTCCTATAGGTATACCTATTTTAGGACAGTAAATTAATGGTACCTACCTACTCACATTTAAACTCGAAGAATTTACTTGTGCTTTTTGAGTAAAAGTTTATTGATCTGTATAGGTATAATTATATATTTAAAGTGAAACTAGGTAACCCGGCAAACGTTGTTCTGCATAAAAATTCGCAACTTAATTTGACATTCAACAGCCAACATCTAATTTCAATTTAGCAGCTTTGTGCCTAAGTTCTGTAACTGTTGCAGCAATTAAATAGGCAGAGTATCAATGAAATTTGAAACAACATATCTACATGATTTTTGTTTAATTTTTCAACGTTTCTCAACCAATTTTCTAGACAGTTACAGAACATAGGCACAGTTTTCTTCCCCCGAGCACACATCAAATACAGTAAAATTAAACTGGGGTAAAAAAAGTGTGTCATATAAATCAATTATAAAAATACTAAAATCGCGAGTAAAAAAAGGATAAGTAAAGGAAGGAAGACGAAAAATACCATAAACTTCTATTTGGAAATCGAAATTGGAACTGTAAAATGGTTTTAATTTTGGTTCATACCCATATATTTTGTTTTAAATCCAATTTTTTTCAAATTTTCGTCTGTAGTACTATTGAAATTCTAAAGGAGATTTTGTATAAAAGTTTTGATTGAAATCAGCTTAGCTGTTAATGAGAATATTGAAACTCAAAAAACCATTATATGGCATGTACGGTTAATAAAAGAAACCATTTTTCTATCCAGAAAGTACCTCTTACAAATATAATGATAGGGTACACTGATTTTTTTGTCAAAATCGTTGGAGTGGGTTTTGAGAGACTTGAAATTTTCCTTATGGGATGTTTGGCAGGCAGGTAGCGTTATTTTTGGAGATAATAAAATTTCAATTTTCCCTCTAGGGAATAATAAAAAACTTTTAGCTCAAAATTTGAATAAAATCGATTGGTTTAGGCTGTAGGTCGAGGAACAGACAGACAGAATTGTGCCACCCACTTTTTTCATCGGTGTGTCATGTTTAATTATTGTTATCTCAAATTTTTGTATACATGAGTCCAACACTGGCAATAATACCAACATATACATACATGTAGTAATAAAAATCAACACTCAGTTTTCAATAATTTTTCTTAATAAATGTGAATGTGCACAAGAAAATCTGAACAAAAAGTTTGGTGGTATTTCCTATACATGTATGGAGATCTTTTTTGTTTGCAAAAGTTTGCTTTCACTAGTTTAGTTGAACTTTTCAATTTTCTTTGATTTTTTTTTAATAAAACTGAAAGTGCAAAAGCAAATGTAAATAAGGATCTTGATAGATTCTTATAAGGATTTTTGTTCTTCCTTATGTCTTTTCCTTCCTTATGATGATGATGGGTCATTTTCGCGACAAAAGTTTTGTTCGGGTCGTCAATTATCACTTCGTTTTACCTTTTTACAAAGTTTAAATGAAAATGCAAATTGTACCTATACCTTCAAAATTAATGATAAATTCAATGTTATGAAAATCTCAACAAAAGGAGGGTAAAAAAACTTGTTTTTTTTTCATAAAAATATTTGCCAATTTTCCCGTATCAGTCCCTTCAGTGATCTTATTCGATAGGCAGCCATTTTACCTTTATTTTTAAACATTAACGAAAATAATGCGACCAACCGCATACATAAATTTATGTGTAGTATTTTATCCAAGTTATAAAAAGTGTGCATGGCAGCGGGTGAATTCTGATAAAAAAAATGTTTATGTATAAAATTTTGTCTTGCTAACACAAATCAACTTTGAACATTTCATCCAGATTTTCAAAGATGTTTTCAATGCATTTCTATAAAAGTGGACGTGGTTGTCGGTGGATCCCAAAAAAATAACCTACGTTTTTTTTCTTACGCATACAAAACATTTTTGATACCTTTGGTAATCTCTGGTACCATTTCTGAGAAATCAAGATTTAAAAATCGGGGTGGCAGTGCGCGGATTTCTTTTTCTTAAAAACGATAAAAGTAGTGCGATGCTGTGGGTGGATTTAAAAAGCTAACTTAATTTTTTCCTAACTCATACAAACTAATTTTGATGCCTACAATACTCTTTAGAGCCGGTTTATAAAATTCAAGATAAAGTGGGCGGATGTTAATAAAAAAAAATCTAAAGTTTTTTCTTGCTCACACAATCAACTCTGAAGATTTCATCCAAGTCATTACGGTTATTTTCTCGATATAGAGACATGATAAAAGAGCGAAGCAAGGTTGTGGGGGGATTTCAAAAAATCACCTACCTAGTTAGGTATGTATACCTAGTCACGTATTTTATATGACAGCAAAATAATCAAAACATAAAAGAAACTAGGTAAGTATGTATTTAATACCTGTCGTATTTTACTATACCAAATTAGTCGAATTGCGCTACGAACTGCTGCCCCATCCACCGTATTATCCAGATTTGGCCCCGTGGCCCGTACGACTTCTCACTCACAGGGCAGAGATTTCAGTCAAATGAGGAGGTCATCGCCGCCACGGAGGCCTACTTTGCAAACCTCAAGAAAGCGTATTTTTCAGACGTGCTAAAGAAGTTGGAGCATCGCTGGGTCAATATTGAAAAATAAATCGCCACGACTAAGTAGGTACTTATAAGACCACCCTCATATATAAATCCTAGGTACCTAGGCATATGCTTACATATACCTATCATATTCCTACATAAATTGGCATAGCACAGCCGACCGACGACGATAGCCCTGAAGTGACTATGTATCTACCACAAAATTGCAGTGAATTAAATTGGATAAAAAACTTAATTAAAAAAAGTTTGTATTTTTTTCCTTCCAATAAGTTTTCTTTAGTTTATCAAAATGTCGAGTACCTAACAAAAGCAAAAATACAATATGTTGCCAACTAACTTTGAAATTTCAGTAAAAACAGTAAAGCATAATGCATCTACCTGCTACAACAATAACTCTAGATAAATACGATTCAAGGTCAACATCACCAATTTTCCATTTATGTAGTGAAAATATATTTTTCGTTTTTCAAATGTTCCACGATCTCGCTAGGAATGAAAAAATAACAACCCAATATTTCATACCTAAAACACAACGAAAACGTAAAACGTACATGCCAGTAAGTAAACACATATCACATACAGATACAGAAGGCAATGCAAACTAAAAAAACAAGCAAGCAAAAAAAAGAAGCTTGTGTGTGTATATTACCTACTCTTATAACTCTGTGTATCGTTTGCCTTTTTCCTTCTCTCATGCAGAGTGGCTTTTTTGCTTTTATTTTTATTCGAAGTTC